>JAVANC010000001.1:57066984-57218606 GCA_033319125.1 Parnassius glacialis | reverse complement strand
CTGCTAATTATAAGGCCATGTGTTCGAATCTTGGATCAAGCCGTCAACTTTTATCAAAAATTCTTAGTAGCAACTCGGAGCCCGTAAGTTAACGATGTTTCACCCCCATGCCTTGGAAAGCACGTAAAGCCGTTGCTCCTGCTCCTTCTCTATTTGTGTGGGATGATCGAGAAACTTATTAAAATTGAAGAAATAAATGAAAGGTTGGAAAAATTTTACTTTGTCAATATCCACTCAATAAAATAAAATGACGTGTCTTACCTACTTTGAAGAGCTCCTTCCACCCTCCCTCAATTGCTTGAACTATGCCCGTCACCAGTAATCCCAGCATCACTAACATTATACTAGGAAAGACACACGACCGACGATAATACGACATTGTTTTCGCACACTTCTACACGAGGTAATTCTCGGCCTCAGTAGACTCTGCAGTGGCTGACCACTAAGTCAGCCACCGCAAGAATTAAAGAAATAAATATTATAAATAATTTTCTTTCGGCTGGTTAGTATATTTTGTGAACCAGATTTCATTCGGATTGAAGAACTGATCGAAAGTATTGGATAAATTCCCATTCGCTCAAAATCAAACAAATAATTTCGATGTTTCAAACTTTTTTTTATCAAAGTCAATAAAAATTGGCCCAGTGTATTTATATTCTATGCACGTACATTTGGCTGTACCGATTTAATAATTAAGGAAACTTGACAAGGACGTTTCAAGGCGAGTGCCCTTTGTCTCCAAGATTATCCAACCTAGACGTAGATCAAACAGCTCCACACACTAAACGAAGTCACTCAACACATTTAATCTGATAAAATTATAAACCTAACCTAGTTATATTTAAAGATGTAATAATTTCCTTTGCGAGCTTCAAAAATAGTAGTTTTTTTTAAATAAATATAATGCCACCACTAACTGCTTCTTTATAAAGGGTTTATAAGCGGCAATGTTTTTACACAACCTGGATGTTGAGGAAAAGCTTGAAGTTTTACAAGCACTTACCAGTAATTATTTTTACGGCTATAATAATCAAGTCTATACTTGAAATTTTTTTTTAAATAAGAGTGACAAATGAGCAAATAGTCCACCGGAGGTAAGTGGATGCTGTAGCCCATAGACATCTACATTTCTCTTCGATTAAGAATCAAAATGCAGTTGCGTTATCATTCCTGAGGACTAAGATGGAATGCTTCGTTTCCAGTAAAAAGGGTCCCCGATTCTCTACACTCACCATACGAAACAGCAGCACAACGCTGTTATTTTACGTTGGTATTCCGTGAGAGCATTGTCCTACCCGGTTGAGCTGACCCATTAGTACTAAAACATAATATAGCTGCAGCTACCACGTGAACATTTTCTATTTGTTTTTATTAATCATTCCCAAGTCAATTCCTGTGGCTTTGGTTGTAAAACTTCGACGTGTGAAGGCAAAATTGCTGTATTGTATATTGTGTAAGTAGACATATTGCAATTACGAGGACTCGGGCTAGTCGACGCAGTGTTGTATTCTCACTCTAAAAGTATACAAGTACTTTCGCTATTTGTTTTCAAAATTACTTTTTTCGTCGGAAAAATTACTTAAGATTTTAGATTATTTTTACGGCCTCATTTGCGTAAGTTTATTATAGCCATGGCTCAGGGGCTAACCTTTCGCCGTAAATTTCACAGTACGAGTGTAACTAAGGCTCTTGATTCAATTGGTAAGTGTTATGTAAACATTGTAAGTTAACCTGCATGTTTGAATTTGAATATTTCAAGGATATGGTGAGAATATCGTCTTTACCACCATTGTAGAAATGATAGGAGGCCTGTACCCAGCGTTGAGAGTTTGACACGTATAAAGGTTGTCAATAGATTTTAACAAGGCGATTCGAATCTCAAAGTAAACCAACAGAATTTTTGAAATAATGAAATAAATAATGGCCCTTTTTATTACGTATTGCTAAAGGTAATAAAAATATTAGTGTTATTTACTAGTGTTTCCTCTTAATAATAATTTATTTTTCATCACGTGTTCGTGCCGCAAAAAAATAATAAACCCAATTAAATTAAGTTAGTCGCGTGACCTTAACATGTCAACAGCAAAGACCAACCGCTCTAACCCCTCTACTCTTCACGTTGCAGACATGCTATATAGGTTTTCGAATCTGTTTGTGTTGCTAATGTCCTTAAGTATTTTTCATTGTTTTTATTCAATATCTTACATATTAATTCCCTGCCTATGTATGAAATATCGGGGTATTCCCAGTAGTCTTACCAAGTAGTCTTACTAGTAAGACTACTGGGAATTTTCTTCCCAGTAGTCTTACTGGTAAGACTAACGGGAATTTCCTAATGAGAAACTTCCCAATAGTCTTACTAGTAAGTCTATTGGGAATCTTAGTGGCGTGTTGGATTCCCAGTAGTCTTACCAAATAATCATATTAGTAAAACTACTAAGAATATCTTTACCAAGTAGACAGATATACGCGAAAGAAAATTCTCAGTGGTCGTACTCTACAAAATACATGGAAATTTTTATCAAGTAGTTTATTTTAGGAATGGTACTAGGCAAGCATAAACCTGCAAGAGGCAGTAGGAGTTCTAGTTTATATTTTGTATACTTGTACAACTTCTATTGACTTTTGTACGTGTGGTACTTCTGAGATAAAACATAATATTAACAAACAAAATAGATCTAGCAGTGTTGGTTAGACAACCATTTTATTAGATTTGAATCGCGGGCCAAAGATAAAAACAATTTGATAAAACTAACAAGTAGGACTAACTGGTAAGATACCCTAGTGGTAGAAAATACTGAGTAGTACAGTAGAATATTTTCATCACTACCTAACTACTAGGCCCTTTTTACTGGAAATGAGGCATTCCATCTTAGTCCTCACGGGTGACAACGCATCTGCATTTTGATTCGCAAACGAGGATAGATGTAGATGTCTATGGGCCGCAGCAACCATTTACCATCAGGTGGACTGTGTGCTCGTTTGTCACCCTTATCCTATAAAAAAAAACTTTATTTCATTATTGTCATAAAGAGGCATTTTACGTTTACGTTGTTTGACCTAAGTCGACTGATGTTTGATTTTTTATAAATAGTAGGAAAAGTACTAGGTAAACATAAACCTAAAAGAGGCAGTCGAATAGTTCTTCAGACCGTATCTTTCTATTCCCTCAGTCTCATAGTTCGATGGGACATGACCGGGAAGAGATCTGGCGTAGGAGCAACAGCTGTACATGCTTTCTGACTCCGGACTGTTACTGAGAATTTTTTTAACAGACAAACCCAATAACTGATTTTTGCACCGACTCAGGATTCGAACCCGAGGCTAAATATTTAAAATAATTAAGCTTGACCTGGTGAAAAATCTCTCTTCTAAAATCTGTGTATTGATTAGATCCGATGGGATATATTCTTCACATTTTTTAATAGATATTATGGTGTCACATATCATATTGAAAATATGCAGTGCTATGCTTTAAATCTATGAACATAAGATAAAAAATCCACAAAATATAACAATAATCTAATAATAACTAAAAAAATAACAAAATATGCTTTTTAATAACAAAATTAAGTTACTTTACCTAATTCAAGAGTAAACCAACTAAAGTACTTGATAAAATTTCCATGTACTTTGTAGAGTATGACCACTGAGAAATTTTTTTCGCATATGTCTGTCTACTTGGTAAAAAATATTCTTAGTAGTTTTACTAATACGATTATTTGGTAATACTACTGGGAATACAACACGCCACGAAGATTCCCAATATCTAAATTAAATTAATGCTTGCCTAGTACCATTTCTAAAATAAAGTACTTGATAAAAATTTCCATGTATTTTGTAGAGTAGGACCACTGAGAATTTTCTTTCGCGTATGTCTGTCTACTTGGTAAAAATATTCTTAGTAGTTTTACTAATACGATTATTTGGTAATACTACTGGGAATACAACACGCCACGAAGATTCCCAATATCTAAATTAAATTAATGCTTGCCTAGTACCATTTCTAAAATAAACTACTTGATAAAAATTTCCATGTATTTTGTAGAGTAGGACCACTGAGAATTTTCTTTCACGTATGTCTGTCTACTTGGTAAAGATATTTCTTAGTAGTTTTACTAATATGATTATTTGGTAAGACTACTGGGAATCCAACACGCCACGAAGATTCCCAATAGACTTACTAGTAAGACTATTGGGAAGTTCTCATTAGGAAATTCCCGTTAGTCTTACCAGTAAGACTACTGGGAAGAAAATTCCCAGTAGTCTTACTAGTAAGACTACTTGGTAAGACTACTGGGAATACCCCGAAATATCTGCAATTAAATCCTTAAATAATCAGAAATATTTATGTTTTAATTCCTTATTATACGACTTATTAAAACTTTTCCAGGACAACTTAGATTTATGTTTCGTCGCTCGCGTAAAACTAATTTTTAGTCTTTACTTGGTTTTGAGATGGAACAGCCAACTGGTAGCACTTATGAAAGTTTTTACTTTATCTAATTTTAAAGTATCTTAAACAAAAGGTGCATAAAGTGTCTTTGAAGGCACTTTATGCACCTTTTAACTAGTAATAAAAGCTTGGTGGTTAGTTTAAACTAGTAATAAAAGCTTGTTGGGACTGGACCCCAGCATCTGTCGCAAAGTATCGATAATCTTTCTCTCTCTCTCTTACCTATTGAATAAAACTATTATTTACGGATTTTATCGCGTTTAATTTACTGTTTTTATTCCCGACGTTTCGGTTGCTTTACAGCAACCCATGGTCATGGGGGGACTGAGATGTTTGACATCCCGATGTCACAGTTAGCCCGGCTACCTTCAGTTTTTTAATATTAATTTTTGGTTCGATTTACGCAGAATGAACTTACAGTATCTTGAAGACTTGCGGTTGTATGCTTGGGTTTGGATTTAATTTTGTTAATTATAGGATCCCAAGCAGATGGCAGCACCCATCCATCTTCTGTATTGAAATTAGGATGTTATTAATGTCAATAGCCTCACGTATCATCCTTGGTAGGAATCGATGTTCTTTTGTAAGGATTTGTGTTCTATCAAATCTCATGTAATGGCGAGGACGATCTTGAATATGTTCACAGACTACAGACTTCCCAGAGCGTCGGTACTTCAAGTCAGCTATATGTTCTTTCACGCGGGTTTTAATGGATCTTTTTGTTTGTCCTATGTAAGAGGGACCACAACATCATTTTACATTCTGCTTAACAGCAGAATGTAAGATGATGATACGTATTCTAACAGACTCTTGGACTAAAAAGAAGTAAAATTTATAGTAAGAAAAATTTATTTAAATATTAAGAAATATGAAAAAAATTAATTTAATAATTGTTCTTATATATCAGATGAGCCTTTATTAAGCGCGTTTTCAACGTTAAGAGGATATTCAGGTGGCGTTTATTTCATATAATCGATTTTTCCACTCACTATTGCCATTTGGTGAGAAAATAAATTATTATTATTATTATTTTCCTATGTAATTTTTTGATAAGATTTTTTAAAAAAGTAGAAACCTTTTAAAATTACCAAATTTGCCCAAATATGCCATCTTTATTGACATACAGAAAATAAATTTAACGAACATTAAAAATGTGAGTGAAATAAATCTATCTCAATTCTTATCTCAATTTAAAACTAAATTAAATACCTACGATACAGTCGCACAGATGGGCCGGCTCGAACCGGGGCGGTACCACGACCGCACAAAATACCAGCGTAAAGTAGAAGTTTATTTCTGCAGTCCCCCCCCCCCCCCTTCCTCATCAACATAGTAGTGGAATTAGACGAAAGACTACCCCAGGAAAGCAAGTGGAGCAATAAAACAAAGGCAACCCCTGCCACGCTTTCCATGAATTTCTGCAATATCAAGGGGCTTCATTCAAACCTTAACGCTGTCCACTACCATCTGGGGACGGCAAAGCTGGCCTTGCTCTTTTTAACCAAGACCCAAGTGTCCTCTCCGGCTGATACTTCGTATGTTTCCTACCCGGGGTAAAAATTAGAGCGCTCCTTTATGCCCCAGGCTGGAGTTTGCGTGTACGTCTAAGAGGACATCTGTTTTTGACGCTTCGGCAGTCTTGAAGGTACGGACCTGTCCATCTTATGGTTGCGCGTAGACAACGATGAGTATCCCCGAGTATCCCCGCGTCTATGGGTGCCTCTATAGGTGCCATACACACACACACACACACACACACACACACACACGCACGCACGCACGCACGCACGCACGCACGCACGCACACACACACGCACACACGCACGCACGCACGTACGCACGCATGCACATACGCACGCACGCACTTACGCACGCACGCACGCACGCACGCACGCACACGCACACGCACACACGCACGTACGCACGTACGCACGCATGCACATACGCACGCACGCACGCACTTACGCCCGCACGCACGCATGCACACGCACACACACACACACACACACACACGCACACGCACGCACACACATAGACTTTTGTACTTTTTGTAATTTTTGGTTTTAAAAATAGAATATATTAGTTTTTGTCATTTTTGGTTGTTAAAATAGAGTAATTGGTTTGTCATTTTTGGTTTTTAGAATTAAAAATGTATGTTTAATAAAATTATTATATTTAGTTCTGCAGCATATGCTAAACATCTAGATGCGTTTATTTAAGTTACAATTTGACCTTACCATAATACGTCCATGTTATAATCCCTCTTCATACTAAGTGGTGCTACCTCTTTTCTGTCTAGGAGTAGGTTTGGGTAGATCTATAAGCTACCGAGTTCCTGTCTGAAGGGTAAAGAGGACCAGTATAATAACAGACTGTTGGGCATTTCTTGGTCCTCAGAGGTTGCAGATGTCTATGGACTGCATTAGCCACTTCTCAACAATTGGACCTTACTTTAGTTTTACAATGAAAAAATATGTTTATGTTCTTGTAAACTCGGAAGATATTCGCTAAGTCAGAAACACAATTCCATTACTTTTTATGATTCGCAAAGTTTCACGTAGAACGTATGTGCTTTGAATTTTATGGGATTTGACTTTTTCAGACACTAAGTATGTTGTCTCATGTTTCTATTAATTTTTCGATTTTACAGAATGTTTGTTTATCTAAAGAAAGAAATCTTATGTGATACATCGTGTTAGAAACTATAACATTATCCAATTATATATTTATTAAAAACAATAACAATACATACAAAAATATCTCGACCTGGCTCACGAAATAACTGACAAGTGGGATTGAGGGGTATGTCGATAGAAATTATTCCTGTAGTCGTTTTTGTAGTTGAGTTAATCCTGATCAGCCTCCAGAAGGTGGTACTTCTGGAAACCATCCTCATTATCCGCTGGTTTTTTTCTATTTCTCCTAAACGCTTGGCCATTTTATATCCCCCGGCGAGGGCTTCTGTCTGGATGGGTTTTAGCTATATATTATTAAATTGATTATATTGATCATATATTACATTGTATCGATTTTATGTTTGTGTATTTTTTATGTTTGTGTTAAGGATTTATGCAATCTAACGTGTAAAAATATCCTACATAAAAATAATACTGTATTAGACAAGAAATATAAATTAAATAAGAAAATACAATAGAAATAAAAGTAATATACATATGTTCTCATTAATCCCTAGCTCCTGAACTTAGAATCCTGTTTATTATAATCTAGTCCCTTCCATAATTAATGCACAAAATAATATTAATCTAAACTATATCATTACATTATGAAAAGGTATTAATAAGAGGTTTCTAAATGGGAAAGAAAATTTCGATTTTTACTCTTAACTCTTAATAATTGCTTTATTTTAATCCTAAGTCTTAAGCCTCAGGTGTGACAAGCTTCTGTATTTTGATTTTTATTATGGATAGGTATTGATATCTATAAAGCCACAGCATCCAGGTGGACTGTGTGATCAGAACTGTGCAGCAACTTCAAGCAGTTCCATCTATGAACTGTTTGTAGGTGGATATGGAAGTAAAGACGGAAGTCTCTTTTTCATAATCATCATCATCATCATTCATCATTACAGCCCTTCACAAGTCCACTGCTGAACATAGGCCTCCCCCAAAGAATGCCACAAAGCACGGTCCTGAGCCACCTGCATCCATCGACTTCCTGCATGTCTTACCAGGTCGTCATTCCATCTTGTGGGGGGACGCCCTACACTTCGCCTACCGGTACGAGGCTGCCACTCGAGAACCTTTCTTCCCCATCGGTTGTCGGTTCTTCGAGCTATATGGCCGGCCCACTGCCACTTCAGCTTACTAATCCGTTGGGCTATGTCGGTTACTCTGGTTCTACTGCGGATATCCTCATTCCTAAGTTTATCACGCAGTGAAACTCCGAGAATAGCCCTCTCCATAGCTCGCTGAGCGACCTTGAGCTTCCTCATACGGCCAGCAGTGAAGGACCACGTCTCAGTTCCGTAAGTCATCACTGGCAACACGCACTGGTTGTACAATTTTGTTTTAAGGTTTTGAGGTATTTCTGACGAGAAGATGTGTCGTAGCTTCCCGAACGCTGCCCAGCCGAGTTGAATCCGTCGATTGACCTCTCGGTCGAAGTTGGACTTACCTAGTCGGACTATTTGTCCCAGGTAAACATACTCGTCAACAACTTCGAGCTTAGTGCTCCCAACAACTACCGGCTACTACTATAGGTGTGACATGGACATTAAACATAATCTTTGTTTTGTCCATGTTCATCTTAAGACCTATCCGTTGGGAGACACTATTGAGGTCATTGAGCATAGTGCTTAGTTCCTCCAGCGATTCTGCCATGAAGGCTATATCGTCGGCAAATCGAAGGTGAGTGATGTACTCGCCATTGATGTTAATTCCGTATCCTTTCCAGTCCAGAAGCTTGAAAACGTCTTCCAATGCAGCGGTGAAGAGTTTCGGGGATATAACGTCACCCTGTCTTACACCTCTCTGCAATTGGATAGGTTTCGTACTCTGGTTCTGTACTCGGATAGCCATCGTAGCTCTACTGTACAAACACTTCAGCACTTCGATATACCGACAGTCAACTTGGCACCGCTGAAGGGACTGCAGCACCGCCCAAATTTCGACGGAATCAAAGGCTTTCTCATAGTCCACATACGCCAGACATAGTGGCAAATTGTACTCTTCGGACTTCTGTACAATTTGCCGTAGGGTATGTATGTGGTCTATGGTGCTAAAGCTCTTTCGGAAACCGGCTTGTTCGGGAGGCTGGAAGTCGTCAAGTCTGCGCGCGAGACGATTCGTAATGACTCTCCAAAACAGAACGTAGACGCGGCTCAGAAGGGAAATCGGTCTGTAGTTCTTCAAGAGAGCGTTGTCACCTTTCTTGAAGAACAAGACCACCGCACTTCTGCTCCACGCCTCCGGTGTATTGCCACCATGGAGGACAAAATTAAAGAGCCTCTTAAGGACTTCAAGTACCGGTCTTCCACCCGCTTTCAGAAGCTCCGCTGTAATTCCATCCTCGCCTGGGGCCTTGCCGTTTTTAAGGTCCTGGAGAGCCATTCTAATCTCGCTCAGACTGACGTCCGGGATATCTTCGGAATAGTGTCAAATAAGACTCGCTCTTGGATCGTTACTCACACTTGCGTGTGGCTCCAACGATGACGTGTACAGCTGCCCATAGAACCTCTCAATCTCACTCAAAATCTCAGGTGCCCCGGAAACGATGCTGCCACATTCGGTCTTCAGCTTTGACAGTTGGCTCTTTCTGGCAGACAGATCTCTGGCAAAGACTTTGGAGCCTTGGTTCCGCTCGATCGCTTCTTCAATACGAGCTGTATTGAAGTTGCGTAAGTCTCGCCGCATGCATTTAGAGATCTGTCTGTTCAGTTGCCTGTATGCTGTCAAATCTGTTGAAGAATGTAGCCTCATCTCCCGTCTAACAGCCATGAGATTAAGAGTGTGATCGGAGAGTTTTTGTGTTCTTCTGCGGCGGGTCTTGCAGAACTTAGCTCCGACCGCATGGACAGTTTCCACGAGCTTGTCATTCATATCGTCCACTTCATTGCAGTCTACTAGGCACTGAAAACGGTTTTGTAACTCGAGCTGAAAGGTTTCAGGACTTTGGATTAGAGCACGAGGGGGACAGAGCGTTGACTTCATCAGACGAGACCTCTCCAACTTAACATTTAGGTTCAGTGTGCCTCTAACCATTCGGTGATCGCTGCCGGTTTTCACCCTCGCGATCACTGAGACATCACTGAACAGTTGTCGTCTGGTCGTCATAATGAAGTCAATCTCATTGTTTGTCGAACCGTCGGGGCTCGACCAGGTCCACTTCCTGTGGGGCCGCTTCTTGAAGAAAGAGTTCATCATAAAGAGTTCCTCTTTCTCCATGAAGTCGTTCAGCTGCTGGCCTCTTGGGTTCCGTTGCCCTATTCTAAATTTCCCTACTTTCAGCTCACCGTTCTCTCTTGTGCCTAGTTTTGCATTGAAGTCTCCCATTAACACCGTATATTGGGTTTTGGAGGAATGCATGGCTCTAGAGATATCCTCATACATTTCCTCCACCTCCTCATCGGGGTGTGCCGAGGTTGGTGCGTAAACCTGTATGACCTTCAGCGAATACCGTTTGGTGATTCTGAGTATAAGGTACGCAACCCTCGTCGACACACTCCCGATCTTTACAACGTTGTTAACGAGAGACTTGTGGACGATAAATCCGATACCTCCTTGGGACAGATGGTCGCCCTCCCGGTGATAGAGCAAGTTGCCGGATTCGAGGATTACCGTGTCCTCCCCCTCTCTTCGGACTTCGGATAATCCTATAATATGCCAGCGCAACTTGTCTGTCTCTTCTTCCAGCTCCACGATCTTCTCGTCATTCCTCAGGGTGCGTGCGTTGTACGTTGCCAGGTCGAGTCGTCGTAGGTGGCAACCTAACCTCCACCGGAGATTCTTAGCACCCCCTGCCCCGCCGTTACCATGGTCGCCACCGTAGCCAGGAATAGCGGGGCCGCCGGGGACTAGGGGCCGTCTGTTTGTTGTTTTCATCATTGGGGGGTATTTGCCATAGTTGCCGCGCTTGGCGAGCGGGTTGGCAATTGCAGTTTTTTTATTGTACTTTCGGCTATTATCAGGAAGATGCTGCTGCCCATCTCCCGCCTGTTTCCCTTTGTCGCCTTTTACGACACCCACGGGAGGATATGGGGTAGTGGATATTCTTGACCGCCACTACACGGCAAAACGGCTTTTTCATAAACATGTACATAATTTTATAAACATAATGTTAAGTAACTATCGCCGTCTATAAAGAACTACAACACCAGGAGAATAACAGGTGCGTTGACGGTCTTTTAAAAAAAGTGCTCTTTTCTCGTAACTTTTGTATAATGAAATTAAATTTGTTTTTGATAATATTATTTAAAAAAATTCCCTTCTTGTTGAAACTCGATATTTTAAATTTTTCAATAACAAAATAAGTAAAATAAATAAATTGAATTTTGCCTTTACACGCGATTAAACTTAAAAAAATTATTTATTTGACTTAAAATTTGGTATTCTGTCTTATTACAATAAAATATTCGGCGACCTAGATTCTAAGCAAGAACCAAAGACAGACTTCGTATATTATTCTAGGTTCTTTTGTAAAAAAGACGATATAAGTTGCAAATTTGAGAATGCCAGCTTTTACTTTCATTATAACATTAAGCAAATTTCATGTATGTGAATGAAATCTGACAGTAATTTTTATATAATACTAGCTGACCCGGCGAACTTCGTACCGCCTAATAGTCGATTCTTTATTTTTTTTTAATACTTATTCTGCTATTCGGGACATCGGGTCAGGTAGTAAGATAGAAAAAGAAAAAAGAAAGTTGATAAGTCAACAATTACATTATGTCAAAAAATAAAAATAATAAAACACTTAAAATTCTTTTAATACTCACTAAAAAATCGCAATGAAAATTACAATTTCTGATTTCTTATTATGATACCTGCTTATTATATTTCATTTTATTTTTACTTATTCTAAATTAAGTTTCCATCGTATAAAAAAACATTGACAAATATTTATACGGTACGATACGATACAATACAATACGATATAATATTTATACGATACTAACGTCACTCAATTGTTTTGCCTTCCCAGAACCCCTCCACTAACACTTAAACTTTATGGTATGGTATTCAAGTTCAAATTGACTATTAAGTATTATTACGAATCTTTTGTATGGGAATATAGAAAAGTGTTGTTTTTAGACTTTTTCAGGCAATTTTTTAAATATTTCTCTCCGTAAGAATCATTTCGTACTTCAAGAAATATTATAAAAAAAGAATTAGTGAAATCGGTTCAGCTGCTCTCGAGATTTGCGCCTAGCAACACATTCAGCTATTCATTTTTATATTATAGATTCGGATAAAAAGCGGTACAGGTTTTTTTTCTATATGCAGATTTAAACCTATCTTTCATTAGCAGGCTTAAAAAAGGAGGAAGTTCACAGTTCATGAATTTTATAAGTTTTACGTAGTAAAGCCACGTTCGAGCTATATTATAATTGTAATGCTTATTACCAGTAAAATGGTATCCGATTCTACACACTCAACTTACGAAACAGAGAAGCGTTAAGCTGCTATTTTACGCTGGTATTCTGTAAGAGCGTGGTCCATCCCTGGTCGAGCCGACCCATTCGTGCTACAACTATACTACTAATATGCCATGCTGCAGCTGGCTCTACCACGTATAAAAGTGAAGTAAAGCAACAACGCTTTATATACGTTCCACTGGACATATGAGGAGGCTTGTGTCATTTCTGAGAGAGCTAAGGAGCGGTTAGTTATCCATCCATTCTTTTTTTTTATTGGCAAACGAGCACACAGTCCACCTGATGGTAAGTAGTTGCTGTGGCCCATAGATATCTACATCTATTCTCGTTTGCGAATCAAAATGCAGATGCGTTGTCACCCGTGAGGACTAAGATGGAATGCCTCATTTCCAGTAAAAAGGGCCTCCGGCCACCTGCACTCACCAAGCGAAACGCAGAGGTAAACCTCTACTTCACGCTGGTATTCTGTGAGGTCGTGGTACCACCCCGGTTCGAGCCGGCCCATCCGTGCGACAGCAAAAGCTACCGCGTGGCTCTACCACTGTTATTCATTCTATTATAGACTATAAAAGTCATCTCATAAATCTCATAAATTGTCCCGTGCGGGGATTTCGCCATAGCTGCCACGCTTTGCAAGCGGGTAAGCAATCGCAGGTTTTGAATATTTTTAAGTTGTTAAGAGGAAGAAGCTGTTGCCCATCTCCTGTTTCATTTTCCATCTGTCGCTTCTTACAACAACCTTGGGACGATATATTAGTTCTCGGCGTTGGTCCAATATGTCCACATATATTACCACATACCACCTGGTACTGTCTACAGAGTACAGTAGGTGGTAGGACTCCGTTTCTGGTTAGAAGTCCGTCCTGGGTGGGTATCACCACTTTACTCATTTCTGTCGCCAAATAACTGTGCCAGCTCTGCTGTGTTCCGGTTTGAACCACTAATATGTAACGCGTAACTATACCGTTAGAGGCCCGTGACAAAGTCATCGGATAGGGCCGTCTGCCACTCAGTATAAAGAAGCTTAATCAACGTTAAAGTTTTTATATAATAAATCACTACGTAATGTAGGTACATAAAACATTATTATAATTATTTGATTTTCTAGTAACTTTTAATTTTAAGAGAGTATTGGAACAAAATACATAATTTAATACTTATATTTTAAAAAAAATATGGCTACGTATGTTGTGTCGGGTCATGCACATTGTAGAGGTAAGATTCCGTAGTTTCCCGTCACAATACGTGAATTTAGAAGGGGCATTCTTGATAATATGGGCATATTAAGTGTATTAAAGGTTCTCGAGAAGCAGCCTCGTACCACACGAACAGATGAAGATGAAGTGTAGGGTGTCCCCCAAGTAGATGAAAAAACGACCGGGAAAGACATGCAGGCAGTCGATGGATACAGGTGGCTTAGGACCATGTCCTGTAGCATTTCTTGGGGGAAGCCTATATTCAGCACTGGACTTGGGAAGTGCTGTAATGATGACAATGATGATGATCGTTGGTAGAAAATGTTGATAGGACAGGGAATGAAATTAATACGCTAGCCTCTTTTGCAAGCTTTCAGCGTACGACTTATCCGCTGGCATATATAGTGAAGTATTTTTTAAGTGAACGATATCTTAGAGTCGTCATCGATGGCTGCTCGTCCAGTCGCGCAACTCCCCGTGGCAGATGCAAAAGAAAATGCAAAGGGATGCAAAATCTCTTCGCAGTGCCAATGAATCGAGCCGATCGGAAAGGACTCGGTCGTCGACGATTCGAGCCGCTCTGCGGTGGATGCGGTCAAGTGAAAGGAGCTGGCACTGGGGAGCCCCTGCCCAGAGATGGAAACAGTATTCCATCTGAGGCCGAACCTGCGCCTTGTAAAGTTGCATGCCATGTGCTGGCATGAAATACTGTCCCGCTCTGCTGAGTACGCCAAGCTTTTTAGAGGCCAATTTGGCCTTCTCTTCTAAGTGACCACGAAACTGCACGTGCCTCGATATGTCGACACCAAGGATACCGATATTGGCTGAGGCAAGAAGGGGAGTGCCTTGAAACTGAGGAGATACGACAAAGGGGTTCTTTTAAGTGGTAAACGCGTAAACTTGTGTCTTCTGAGGATTAAACTGGACTAGATTTAGTCGTCCCCAATCCGAGACTTTGTTCAGCAAAGACTCGACTTCAGACACAAGTTTGTTCCGGTACTCGGTGACGTTTTTCCGCTTTCACAAGGCCTTCGCAATGTCCAAACTAACGGCCAACGCCTCACCCTTGGACTCTACTGCCTCTGCCCATCGATAGGTCAGGTAGACCAGAAGATCACCAGCTGATCGACCCCGATGAAAACCGTATTGGTGGTCACTAATCAGCTGATGATCCTCAAGGTACTGCATGAGCTGGCAGGTAATAATTGATTCCATTATTTTGGAGAACAAGGAGGTGATCGCGATAGGCCTATAGTTGGACGGGTCTGAGCGGTCGCCTTTTTTAGGGATCGGGTGGACAAAAGCTGTCTTCCATGAATTCGGGACTATGCCTTGGGAGTAGGAGTACCGGGAAAGAGATTTACACGTCATCTATATTGAATGAAAAATATAGTAAACGTATGAGTATTACTAATAAACCAGCTTACCCTCGCGACTTTGCCCGCGTGAAATTTCCTACGATTTCATGGGCTTCAATATGTTTTGCGCGGTACCCCAATTTTTTTCTAAAACAAAAGTATACTAAGTTACACCTTATAACATCAGCTATCTCTCAGTGAAAATCCCGTCAAAATCAGTCCAGTCGTTTCATTCAAATCGACATTACAAACAGACACTTCAATTTTATTTATTTGTTTAGATGTATTTTATATATATATATATATATATATATATATATATATACAATCCTAATTGTATATATAAATCTAAATTCTTTAATTTTTTATAAAATATCATCTCCATGTGTAGGCATACATAATTTAATAGGATATGATAATTCTATTTGTACTTTTATTAATGTGTAAGTATATTTTTATGTTCCGTGGTAGAGCCATGCTGCAGCTATATTAGTAGTATAGTTGTAGCACGAATGGGTCGGCTCGACCGGAGAAGGAGCCCGCTCTCACAGATTACCAGCGCAAAATAGCAGCTTAACATTGCTGGGTTTCGTATGTTGAGTGTACAGAACCGGAGACCCTTTTTACTGGAAAAGAGGCATACCATCTTAGTCCTCACGGGTCACAACGCATCTGCATTTTGAGTCTTTATTGAGGATAGATGTAGATGTCTATGGCTCGTTTGTCACCCTATCCTATAAAAAAAGACATATTTTTGTGAGTCTGATGAGTTATGTAATTGTCAAATTTACAACTTAAGTACTACTCTTTGTTGTTTAAATATAAAATGTTTATATGCTTTGACTTTCTTTAACTGTAGAACTAAACTGAGAAACCGAACTGCATGCATGTACATAATATGTCATTTGTGATGAGTTTAGAAGCCTTACTTTTTTATCAACATTTTCTGAACAGACCTTAGTAAGGATTGGCCTTAATCGATATGATGACCGTTGGATTGCCGAGCCCAGTCCCAGAGCCGCAGACGTCTCGCATTTTTGACAGTTACCAGTTTCGGTTTTTTAGGTCTGGTATAAACTAAATGGCTACACCTTCAGCTATCAAATCCCATAAGAATTTACTAGCATTTTCCATAGTCACATCTTACGACACCTGCGGTACGAAATGAGGTGATGTGTTCTCCATTCTCTTACTCCGCCCCCAAACGGTAACTGGAGAAAGTCAAAAGTGTGCCGATATGTAAATATTTCTAAAGGCTTAGCACAGTGATCTCAACCTTTTAGGTTAGAATCACTGTGCTAAACGCATAACTTTAACTGGTTAAGTTTTTTCCCATCTGTTAGATTTTGGTTCAGCAATTTTTACAAACGGTTATTTGACAGCCGAAGTCTAATATACAAACAGCTGTCTGTATTGAACGCTTCTGTGATTTGCAAATATCACTCGCACTCTATCTCTAGACCGCAACGGTTAATCCGGTTGTAAGTTGCAACTGTTCACTAATAATATTTAGGAAGCTAAAATTTATCTGAGTATAGCCGTAACTCGAATTCAGAACCTGCTTCAGTTTATCAAAAGCATCATGTCGCTATTTTCAATCGATTACAAAAGAAGGATATTCTAATTTCAACTGTAGTTTTTTGTACGTATATTACGTGACATCTTCTTCAATTTTGAAACGATTTTGATGATTCTGTTTTTATTAAATGTGTTTAGGTTCAGAGGCAGTTCACACATAAATTTTGAGAAGAAAATTCCTCTTTTAAGAGTTACAAAATTTCAAATGTAACTATTTTGATAATATTGCTATTGTGATATAACTTAGTCGACTTAAAGTGTGAAAAAATAAACTATTAAAAAAATAAAAGCTAACTTCTAAGAACCTAATACAACAAAATAATTTTACATTCTAGGAGTCGGGGCTTTAATCTAATTGCTGATGCTGCAAAATGTCTTAGCACCGAATTAATAGTAAGAAATTATTTTATTGTATTTAATTCTACGAAGTCGGTTTTCGCTTTTTTTTTAATAAATAATAGAATCAGATGTTACTTTTCGGAAACCCATTATATTAAAGACGCATCTCCCTCTATTAAAACTAAGTAAGACGCATCATTTAATTTTATTACGCGGATGTTAGTTGGATCATTTTTTTTAAAGATAATTTTTATAGCACACGAACAGCCAATAGTTCAAGCATTCTATATAGCAATGTATGGAAAAGAGGTATAATTTATATCTAAACACTTTCATTTAACATATTGTGCTATTTTGAAAATCCAGCTAATCTCGTCGAATACACTGGCTGACTCAATAACTTAAATTTTCAAAATAGCATAGCAATGTGAAATTAATGAGCTTAGAAATAAGAAATACCTCCTTTTAAAGAAAATATTTTATTTTTTACTATAGTATTACAGTAAAGAAACAGTACAGAGGAAAAGCTTCTAAAGAGCTGTCAAAATATTTACCTATTTTGGTAGGGTTGGCGCAGGAGGATAAAATTAAATAATCAATAGATTTATCAGCTTTTTATTTATTTTTATAATTATTATTCTTCAACAATTTATTGTGGCTTTAATTTAAATGGTAAATTCTAAATTTAACGTAAAGTATTTTTTTAAATAATCTACTGGAAATCACTGTGGCATAACATATATAGAATCTTGCACACGTTTTAATATTTCACTACCTATATTAATATTGTTTCTTTCGAGGTCAAAATATTTGCGAAATTTTCGCTTATCAAATTCAACAAATGCGATAAAATTGTTAGGAAGTATTATTAAAAAAAAAAAGATTAGAAAACTATTTTATTAAAATCCCTGAAATGCCTGCAAAAAAACTTTTCCTATATTTATAGGTTGTTCAGATATATTAATGTACAATTTTATTTTCTCACATTTGTGGTTTTGAAAAAACATTTTCTATACAACACAGAGACTAAACCATTTTTATTCTGGTAAATGCAATCGATAATCATTTGTATCTACTGTTAAATGTTAGCACAGAAGCAGTAACATCGTCAGGTTGCGGTGGTGGTGTATTAAAAATACGACAATCGTCTGGTTTCATAAGTATCATATTATCGAAATCGTATTCACAATAAGTATTTTGAGATTTCCTTAAGATATTGGTTATAAACATCTTATTTAAGGCAATATTAACTTATCGACATATTTGTTGCTGGTAATCACCACCCGCCTGTCCGACTTTGCCAAAGAAATTTTTCGAGACAATCTTGATTGAGACGTCTCGTAAAAATAAATTAATTTAAGTTCTTCTGATTTTAAATATTCATAAAGTTTTATTAAAAATTTTATAGACACTTGAAGTCGGTGAATGAAATTCATGTTACGTCTTTCTGCCTATCTATTAATTTTAAGTTACTGAAAAATTTTAGCATTGCTTCTAAAAATTCAATATGATAACTATCGCATCGGCAAGCTCTTTTATATTTACCAGGAGGTCTCTGTTTACTTTAGTCTAATAAATCAGTCAAGTTATTAATTTTATTTACAAATCCAGCGGTATCTCTTACGGCAACCTTGATACGATTTAACTCTACGCAGGTATTGGTAAACCATATTTACACTTTTTTATTTCATTTAATACGAATTATTCTTGATTAAACAAAATTCTACACATTATTTTTTACATCATCCTGAGACTGAGCACTGGCCGAGCAGGTTTAGAGCAGTTTCTCTCTGTACGCGATGAACCACCAGTGCTCACGAACACACGAGTGTCAAGCTTGTAGTAGTGTAAATATCATAGCGCAGTTGTATGAGGCTTTGCATCTGTACGGAACGGTTTTTTTACTCAGGTGCTTTAGTTATACATATTTGGCGGTAAAGTTTAAAGTTTTGATAAAACTAAGCTTTGAGCAAAAAAAAACAACAAATGGTAAAACATGTTCATATTCCGTAGCAAATTGCGCGGAAACCATAAGTGATATCGCTTATGTGTATATGTATTGTAGCAGCCAGGCTAATCAACCCTAAACCGTTTAATAAATAAATTAATAACGTTACCCTGCTGCTACCATAACGCAAAAGGTGAAGGTCTGAGGAAAACATTTATTTCCTAATTACCCCCGGCTACCGAGATACTGCGGGCTGCATATCAATGTGAGATAATTTGACCTATATATTTAACATTCTATATAGAAACAAGAAGCAGCCACAAACATCATCAGCGCCGCACCGTCTTCACACGCCGGCTATCTTCAAGCATCCATCGACCATTTTCGAGCCGTTTCTTCAACGCCGCAGCTCGCTTCTTCTTGCTGTTCCGGAGTTGTGTCAATCGCCGCCGCCACTCGCCGATTACGCGCGCGCGCTGGTCTGCACCTCTTTTATAGCCCCGTACAGCAACGAGAAGCTATCGACGAGTCTAAGCCACGGCGCCCACCTAAGCTACATGATTTCGACATGGCTTGTAGCATGATTCTGACGATGCTCTGACGTGACCACGAGTGACACTGCTTGCACCAACCTGTGCAACAATAGCATGTCGCAAAGTTCATTTTGGGCCAAAATCTCGCCTGAAGAGGATAAACATGCCCTTGTTTTGCTACAGATTTCAAACATTCAAAGTGCCAGCTGAAGATTTTGAGTACATCCCTAAGGGAAAAAATTTGAAAAGTGGTGGTACTTTCAATTTTATGAAGGAATTAGAATTACATTTCGCATAGATTTGCCCTACAAGTTGCAAGAAGCATCTTGCGAGTTCCTGTTCTTGTAATCGTGTCTAGGATAATCATATAAACATGGTTTTTCATGAACTAAATCAATGAATTTAATATTAAAACTACAAGTTTCGTGTTACGTGCCACTTCAATGCGTCACTAGTAGCAAGCTGAATGGCACGTCAGATCATGCGGCGTCACGCCACGCAAATGGGCGTTACTACATACATTCCCTTTGAATGTTGAGGCGAGTAACAAGTTACGCGTCAAATCACGCGTCAGATCACGTGTTACGTTACGTAGGTGGGCGCCGGGCCTTACGCCGGCAAACGGAGCGCGACATACATATAATAGTTATACATAATATTTTTTTTTTACTGTTTTTTGTTTGTTTATTGGTCAAAATGTATGTATTATAATTGGCTAAGTAAATAAAATATTTTTCTATTGGTAAATTAGGGATGTAGCCGGGCGTATAAATATAGGCAGGGTTAGCTGAATAAAATACACCATTCGCCTGCACATAGTAAGGCATATCAAGAAATAGATTCATTTCTCCGCCACTAGACCACTCGGAGTCTGTTAATAGTGAACCCCTACGCCACTATTACAGTATAATAGATTGATAGCAAATTTATGAAGGCTTATTTCTTATTATTTTGTACCTGCACAATCTTCATCTTGTACAGTTTCATTTAAAACTGGAAAAAACCGCACCTCGGGACACTTTCTGAAGCGCGGAGGGGGGAGGGGGGGGGGGCAAGTAAAGTAGGTACTCCATTAAATTTGCCAATTTGTTAGCTAAAATGATTGAACTACAAGTTCGATGCCCTCCAACACAATTGAAATTGTGAATTGCAATTTACCCCCCCCCCCCCCTCCCCTCCCCAGCTCCAAAATACTCTCAGACAGACTTTACCTTTTTAGTTTTACAATCTTATGTCTCATTATACAAGCCCAGATACGTAACTTTGGCTTTATTATAAAAAAACATGTAATTTGTAATTTAAGATCGATATTTTATCATTCTGAAAGATTATACTTCTAAGGATCGAATAGCGTAGAAACTCTTTTCAAGATCCGATCGGATCCCGATAGATAAGATGCTAGAAGACCGGGCTGAAAGGTGAAAAATGCATGTATTTTATTATTCTATTTTTAACTTTCCGTGTAATTTTGACTTAACAAAAATCACTCGAAGTAGATAGACATTTTATTTTAGATAAGTACTTTTAAATATGTAAATGAAGACTCGAAGAAACGACAACCGATGGGGAAAATTTTCCTTTTGCAGTAAACGTCAAGTGATTTGGGATTAGAGTTGCCTACCTCACTTTACAATATAGTACTACCGGATTAGGTGTCTCGGTTCAATAATTCTAAAATTATGTATTTAAGGGAAAATACTATATTTTATTAAAGAATAATTTTTGATTTTGTTTTGAAAAATCGTCATCAATATCATTACATTACATCATTGCAGCCCTTCATAAGTCCATTTCTGAATATAAATTTCCCCGAAGCAGTGCAAGAAAATATAGTCGATATTCTGCTGTTTCAAGCTGGTATTCTGTAAAAGCCTGGTCTTAGCCCGATCAAGTAGATTTATTCACGCTGCAGCCATAATCTATCTGCAGCGTGACTCCATCACGTAAAAGTAATAGTTTCTTTACAGCTCATCATCCTCAACACAGCCCCCTCCACAAGCCTACTGCTGAACATAGACCTCCCCCAGGGAATGCCAGAAAGTAGGCTCCTTAGCCACTTGCTTCCATCGGCTTCTTTATCACATTTGAACAGATAATAACTTTAAATATTTGATATAAAAATGTTACTGACCCTACTTTGGGGGAGGCCTATGTTCAGTAGGGTAGTTGTCTCTTACGACGTTTACGAGACAAATGAGCTGACGGATCTCTTGCGTCACTACCACATGCCATTTTTTCTCACTATAATATAAATATTGCTTAAGAGAATCTGACCTCGTTATCAGTAACAACATCTAATCTGTTGAAATAGCTGAACCGTAATGATCTACAAAGTAAAATATATTGTTAAAGTTTTCTAAGAGTTTGTGCAGCTGCGACAAGCTCGAGCAGTTTAAATATTGGATATTTACCATTCGTGTTAGCACAGGTTCTTGGAGGTTTGCCAACATGTATTTGTAAATAAAACTAATTTTACGGATTTTTTCGCGTATATGAACTTATTTTATACTTGCGACGTTTCGAGCACTTTACAGCACCCATGGTCACGGGGGGGACTGAGGTGTATGACGTCCCAATATAGTCACGTCATAGTTAATCACGGCTACCTCCAGATTTCAATATGAATTTACAGTATTGGGATTTAATTTTAATAATAATTGGATCCCAAGCAGATGGTAACACCCAGTCATCTTCTCTATTGAAATTAGAATGTTTCTTGATTTCAATAGCCTCGCGAATCATCCTTGGTAGGAATCAGTGTTCTTTTGCGAGGATTTGTGATCCTGTACGAGTTCACAGACTGCAGACTTCC
The DNA here is from genome assembly GCA_033319125.1 of Parnassius glacialis. Lineage (NCBI taxonomy): Eukaryota > Metazoa > Arthropoda > Insecta > Lepidoptera > Papilionidae > Parnassius > Parnassius glacialis. Next base: position 57,196,270 of record JAVANC010000001.1, on the reverse strand, counting down.
CGGAGCGTCGATTCTTTACATCAGCTATGGGTTCTTTAACGCAGGTTTTTATTGATCATTTAGTTTGTCTTATAAAAGAGAGATTACATTCACAATCAAGCCTGTACACTCCTGCATCTTGCAGAGGGACATTACACTTGACTGATGGTAAAAACTGTCTAATCTTCTTCGGCGGCTTGAAGTATGTTTTAATGGAAGCACGCTTCAAGATGTAGCCAATCTTGTCAGTGACACCTCTGACATATGGCAGTACAGCAGGCACTCGCACGAATTTGGCCGGCTTCACTCGTTCACTGTGGCGTAAGCGCGGGACCCGAAGCTTAAAAGCCGAAGCCGATAAAATCCGTAAAATTAATTTTATTTAAATGTGAAGTGTTCGCGTAAATATAAGAAATCATTATGTATTTGCAACTTTCTGTACGCATAGATTTAGACACAGCTAAATCCAGTTTGTTGTTTACAGTAAGGTGAAAAGAAAATTTAAGATATTTATCGTTTTATAGCGTTCGTTAGTTTTTGAACAGTTACCTGATAGTGGACGGAAAGTATGTTTAGGGTATGCCTTAATTATTTAGTCTTCTTTCCACTATATTAATCTAAAAATTTTACTTGATCAAGATAGTGGAAAGAGGAGGAAAGAATATTTTTTATTGATATTTCAGCCAAACGGTTTGCTTAATCTTTCGTTATGCGAACAGCAAAGGAGTGGAATAATCTACCGGTGTCTGTCTTTTTGTCCGATTACAGTCTGAGTTTCAGAGCAAGAGTGAATATATTTTTGTTACGCTAAGCTAATGCAATTTATCATCTAGGTCTTCATCACCACTTACCACCAGATAAGATTGTAATCCAACGCTGGCTTAAAATAAGCTAAATATAGTAATATATAAAGAATCATAATGAGATCTTTATGAAAATGTATGTAATTTTTTTTCTTTTTTCTTAATCATATGTTTGTTAAAATGTTTTTTAATAAGCTACTATGTTACGCTGGTGTTCTATGAGAACTTCGTCCTTCCCCGGCCGAACCGACCTATTTTTGATACTCTGATAGCAGTAGCCATTTTTGGTTTGGTTTCCCTCTAATGCCATCTGAGGTATAAATGGAATAAAGCTTGTATTTGTTTGGAGACCAAATAACATTAATAACTCATCCAGACCTAATAAAATATAGTCCCAATTTTGGCCGCAGGCCTCTTATCATTACTAAGGGGATTATTTCCTTCAGGAGCTAATGAACGGTAGATTACCACCTTTCGTTAGCGCGTTGGCGATTTTCACAGGTCTTCGAAAATATTTATTCTTTGAATTTACTTATCTTAGCTTTACTATGTCACTTTCACAATTAAGAAGATTATAACGATACCCCATACGTTAAAATCCATCAAGCTATTTAGGCTACAGAGAGTGCCAAAGAAATAGAAATACGAGTACATTATACATACTCACGAAAAACATTACCCTCCTTCTCGGGTAGTCGAATTAAATGACCATAAATGGCATCGTTTTTCAATTTAAAAGTCTCTTATTATATGGTGTGAGTTAGCACAATGAATTCTACCTGTATTGAATAGTAGTATTGTTTTACCGTGTCAGCTATTTTTCCTCAGGTTTGCAATTTTCTTGAAATCAATATGTGAAGACGTTACGTACTGATAGGGGGATTTTTATTGCAATTTTATCAGCTCAACTGAACGTGCTTTGTTTCCGAGAACTGAGTATAACGTACGAAATATCGTTGCTTACTAAAAATACGAGTAAGCCCGTATGATCACTTTTGTAAATCTTCAACATCATCATCAGCCATCAACAGTACATTGCTGAACAAAGGTGGAAATGCGCTCTAGGTGCTATGCTTGACAGGTGGGTTTGCAACAGCAACTTTTTTTATTATTTTGTTTCATTTCTATTTGTCAATATGTTACGATACCCACGGGATTCCTATGACCATTTAAAAATATTTATTATAAATTACACAATATACATAAAAGGAGAGACCCATAGTTAAATTCATTTAAATTCATTCAAATTCATTTATTAATTTGTGAATACAGTAAGTTAGGTGTTCGTAAAATTAACATTAGGTATCGTGTATTTTACCACAGTGTGGTGTACAAATATTCATTACGATATTGTCAATAGAAGCAAAATTAATACTTTAAAATTGATTGCACATTAAAAAAATACCATAAGTGTAGGTAGTATTTAATATTCAAAAGTGAAAAGCATCGTGCACTGATACCCATGACAAATAACACATTTCGTAATGGCGCCTTTACGTCTTCTTCCTCATTGAGAAAAAAAACTGTGAAGTAAATAAAAATGTCATCTTTTCAAATTATTATTACTACTGTTAAATACATGAGTCAAAAATAAATACTGTATCTTAAGCTAATGTTACGAAATAATCTATATATATATATATATATATATATATATATATATATATATATATATATATATATATATATATATATATATAAAATACAAATTAAAAATGTCGAAGTCATCGGGTTATCATCATAAACAAAATTAAGGAACCTACCTCGCAAATCTTTGGACGATTTTTTGTTTACTTTTTTGTTTCTTGCTGTTTCCACAGCAGTTTTAAAGATAACATGTCTGGAGTGAGCTAAGCCTACGCAACTGGTCTTTTTATACTTGTATATAATAAGCCTAGCAAGCTAACGGCATAGCAAAGTGGCGAAGCAATTAAATTGTAGCGGTTTCTAACGAAAAAAAAAATTCAAGATAGGAGGTTTAGATGCCTGGGTGATCAGTAATCGATTGCTGAAAACAGAATTTGAAAATTCGAAACCGTTCTCTAGATAATCGTGGGACAGACGGACAGACGGACGGACAGACGGACAGACGGAAGGACATTTTGAAATCAATAAGTGACTTCGCAAGCTTCGCCACTTAATAAATAATATATCAAATATATAATACATGGTATGTCAAATCAAATACAAATATTATAATGATGTAATTTCTTTGTCATTTAGATATTCATTAAGAGAATAGTAAGATTTATTAATTAATAATGTTTTTAATGATTTTTCGAAAGTTTGTATATAATTTATTTTCTTTATATCATTAGGTATTTTATTATAGATAGGTATGGATAGGCAAAATATACTTTTTCGCATTTTTACTCACTTTGATTGTTGAACTTTTAATCTCAGAGGATACCTTCTATTATTTAAATTTTTAAACAACGATAGGTTTCTATAGACAAACACAGCCGTCTCATACATAAAAAACAGGGAAAAGTTAGAATTTGCAGCTCTTTAAAATGTGATTTACAGCTGTCTGTCCAGTGTAGATTTTTGATTGCTCGAATGCACTTTTTTGAGCTTTGAATACCTTTTCCCGATCCACTGAGTTTCCCTAAAACATAACACCGTACCTAAGTGTTGATTCAATGTATCCAAAATATGCTGTACGAAGTGTTTGCGTATGTGCTCTTTTATTTAACTTATACAAGGCGTATGAAAACTTATATAATTTACTGCAAATACTATCGACCTGTGCCTTCCAGTTTAGTTGGTTATCAATGATAATTCCTAAAAAATTAGTTTCTATCGTTTCATAGATTGGTGAACCTTTATTATGAATATTAATACTTGATAAACTGTCTTTTTGCCAATTAAATTTCATAATTTTAGTTTTCTCTAAATTTATATTTAAGTTATTTTTTACGAACCAGACAATTATAAGATCAATGGAACTGTTTATCTCAATTTCATAGCTTTCGGTATTACTTCCTTCATAAACAACCGTACAGTCATCCGCAAATAGGACCATAGATTGTTGACCGATGGAAGGTCATTAATGTACAAAAGGAATAGGAGTGGACCCAAAATGCTTCTTTGTGGAACGCCGTAAAACACAGCACGGGGTTTCGATCGATAAACCTTTTCTGTCAACTTTATAGGACACATTCTCCTTATTTCAGTAATTTGCGTTGTCTGTAAGATATGACTCAAAAAGATCTAAAACTGTCCCTTGCAATCCATATTGGTGTAATTTTCTTATTAACCACAAGCAACAGGCAACACTCGTTGCTTATTTGGTTTTTTGAAGCAAATGATCTACCAGTACCCACCCAGTACCAGTATGGGGTAGTGAGTATACTGGATTGGAAAGGAGGAGGAGACTCCTCAATGGCGAGTACATCACTCACCTTCGATTTGTCTACGATATAATCCTTATGGCTGACTCGCTAGAGAACCTTAGCACTATGCTCATTGACCTCAATAGTGTCTCCCAACGGATAGGTATTAAGATGAACATGGACAAAAGAAAAATCATGTGTAACGTCTATATCACACCCATGCCAGTATTTTCTGGGAGCACTAATCTCCAATTTGTTGACGAATATGTTTACCTGGGACAAATAGTCCGACTAGGTAAGTCCAAATTCGACCGAGAGGTAAATCGACGTATTCAACTCAGCTGGGCAGCTTTCGGGAGATTACGACACATCTTCTCGTCATGTATACCTCAAAACCAGATTGTGCAACCAGTGCGTGTTGCCAGTGATGACCTATGGATCTGAGATGTGGTCCTTTACTGCTAGCCATATGAGGACGCTAAAAGTTGTTTAGCGAGCTATGGAGAGTGCTATGCTTGGCGTTTCTCTGCGTGATAGACTAAAAACGAGGACTGGAACGAGATATCCGTAGTAGAACCAGAGTAACCGACATAGCCCAAAGGATTAGAAAGCTCAAGTGGCAATGGGCCGGCCATATAGCTCGAAGAACCGACAACCGATTTGGAAGAAAGGTTCTCATGTGGTAGTCTCGTACCGGCGGATGAAGTGTAGGGCATCTCTACAATAGATGAAGTGACGACCTGGTAAGATATGCAGAAAGCCAATTGATGCAGGTGGCTCGGCACTGAGCGTTGTGGCATTCCTCGTTTTATAACATAGCTGCAGCACAGCTCTACCACGTTTATAAAATATGTATGTATCATGTTGTAAAATTTTGTTTTCAAGTTTTGAGGTATACGTGACATAAATGTGTGGAAATCTCCAGAACGCTGACTGATCGCGTAGAAACAAAATAAATATCTCCACTTATTGCAGCTGATTAAATAGAGAAGTAATTAAATGTTACACTGTTATAAAATTTGGTAAGCCATAAAAACAGGATTTAAATCACTTGGTTAGCATTTTACTAATAAATTGACAGCCGCCCAGAATGCCAAAAATTGCCGATTGAATTAATAATATTTACTAGCCATGGTTTGCTGACCAATTATCTATTTATGCTGCTAGATTACATTTCTATGCTGACAAAAACATGAATTCTATGTTAACCCTTTAAAAATACCCATAAAAATAACGCAATATCATTCATTAAGCACAATCCAACACAATTAAGTCCAATATTGAGACGTGGAATTAATATTGACTCGAAATTTAATTTTTGGCTTGGCATGCAAAATGAATTATAACATTTTAATTAAGATGTAATACAGGACATGATCAATAAATAAATGATGCATGTTACGGAGTAGGAGAATTTCCATACTAAGGGACGACGCAAATTAAGTTTAGACCGGAATCGGGGACTTGGCGAATATTAAGTAATTTTAATTCCTGATACGTAATGTGGCATTGTAATTTGATTTCGGGTAATCGACCGCGTCTTCTAGAGATAGTTACTTGGATAGATAAGGATAGTAGTAGTCGTTTTTATAACATTGCCTTTCGCAACAAAGAATAGCAATTATGACAAATCCTCTCTACAAGAAGACTGGCCAAAAACAGCAGCGGATTTTATGTTCGACGAATAATGGAGATTAAGAATATAACGATCATAAATAAATTATAACTAGGTAACCTTTATACGTTTATTAATTATATAGAGCCGCCTTCAAATAAGAAAAAGGGTCTCAATTCAAAAATATGGTTTTAATTTTTATTTATTCTACTCTACTCGTATGTTACTGTCAGTGTTAAACCGGCTTTAATGATTTTTTATTGAAGGTGGTATTCTATAAATTTCTAGTAGCCTACAAATTTGAAGGAAAGTTTAACCCTAAAGGCTGTTTTTTTTTAAATAGAAGAGAGATTAAACGAGCATGCGGCTCATCTGGTGGAAAGTGTAGACCGCCGCACATAAGCGACTGCAGCGCCGGGTGAATAGCAAAGCGTTTCCGGCCTTTTATAAAAGAAAAATCGTTGCTTGAAGGTCCCTAAGTCGTATTGATCTGGAAAAATTGACGGTGGTAAGCGATTCCACAAAGAAGTCGTGAGTAGAAGAAAACTCCGTGGTGGACAGCCAAATACTCAGATGGTATAGATAGTATCGTGAGTTTTGAAATGGGTATAAAAATAGGGAATAAAGTTTTTCTCATTCTTATTTCACGCAAACTTTTAATACAATGTATAAGCCTAATGTGTAAAGTGTGTGTAAAAGCCTACTGTAAGTAAAAGAAATAATAGTTTTCACATAAAAGTATCTGAATTTGTTCGCGCTACTTTGCTACTACCGTCTAACGTTTATGAGATTTGTTAATTGTTATCCATTGAGAGTTTTGCAAGGCCCATTTCCGGGTTTCCTATCTACCGAACTTTATGCCTAGCATGTACTTACTTAATGTGGCCTCTAAGCAATCGCGGCTCTCCGCATGATATTTTAGTGAATGTAATTTTTGGAAAGGAAGATAAGGTAGAAGCGCCAATTTCTTGTCCAAACGCTAACCTTACCTGCACGCGGTCCATCTTCAGCTTGTAAAAGTCCACTGTTGGCCATAGGTCTTTGCTTTTATAGAGAGAATTAATTTGTATTAATACAAAACGCTCGAGTGAAAATGAGGAGCATTACAATTTCAAAGTAGTAGTGCGCTTTGCTTGCTCTACTTGCTTGCTTGAAATGTAATTTAAGGTGAAGCACCAGTAATTTATTACTATGCAAACTATCTCTTTAAATTCCATTCTAGCAAAATGTGCTCTTTAAGTCTTTGGGACATTCTTACCGTGTTTTCCTATAATTAGTGATTATTTATGAAATTACTTTGTAGAAAAAAATGAGTTATCTGTATAGAAAAAAAAGAGTGCTTGAATCCTTTACTGGCAATAGTACTAAAGTTTATTGATATTTTAAATAAATAAACATTAACATTTATTTCTCGTATATATAATATATTAAATTATTTCTTTTTGTTTATTTTTATATTTAACAATAAACTATTTACCTCAGCTGTAGTAGCTCAGGAGCTAAGCTCTCGCTATAAATTTCACAATACGCGAGCAACCCGAGTTCGATCCCCGCCGGCACCAAAGAAATTGTTTACTACAATTTGAAGTGCTGATTTATGACGTTCTCGGCTGAGAATGAAAACATCGTAAGGAATCCTGCATGTCTGAGAAATAAGGAAAAAAAATATTTCGAAGACCAACCATCATTGGGGCAGCGAGGCGGACACTTCCTTGCCCTAAAAATCTCTCAGAAATGAGAAGGATATTGTATAGACGTATATAGGCTGTAAATTTTATTTACCAATAAAACAATAGATAATTGTTTGCATTGAAGATCATATGTCATAATTGTGCCGGTAACTGTTGGAAGCACTACGCTCGAAGTTGTTCACGAGTATATTTACCTAGAACAAATTGTCAATCAGAGATCAATGGACGGAATTGAATCAGCTGGGCAACGTTCGGGAAATTACGACACATATTCTTGTCAGGTGTTACGGCCTGCAACTACCTATCCCAGGAGTAGGATCCTCCGCGGCCCATTAACGGAAGAACCTACAAGCAGGTGCAGGTCGGGCCTGCTCCAGGCCAAAGTGGAAAGTTTCTAATTACAATAAACAATCGTTCTATTCAAATAAACGGAGCTTACTTACCTCTATCCAAGGCCACTCGTCCCTCAGGATTCGGTCAGGTCACATGTGGTTGTATAGTGCTAGGAAAGTAAGGGTCGCAGCGATGAATTTCGACTGGCTTGCCCTTGCATGTCCTCGACACGACGGGACGTCAAAACCGATATCGGCGGGGCACGAGCGCCCTCTGACGTCAATTCTTGACATTAGCGCTTGGCGCGAACATCAGGTATACCTCAAAACCAGAAAACGGTTGCTGCCTGAATGCTGCTACGGTGTTCATGGGGCAGAAACGTCGGGAATTAAAAATCGAGGGATAAAATCCGTAAATTTAGTTTATTCAATGTCGAGTATTCGTGTATAAGATATGATTTTCGGGTGAAAATAATCAGGTAAAATTTCAACTCCGATGAGGCGTCAAAAATATTTTTAAATTTCCCCAATTCCGAAAACTATGGAAATCAAAACATAGGTCTGACGAGTACGGCGGATGACGCAAAGCTTGAATCGGCTTTTATTTACTAATTTAGCGCTTGGGGCAAACAAACGTTTGGCCGCCTTCATAGGATATAACCATTGGGACGAACATTTCCAATTATTAACAACAAGCTACAATTTTCATCGCAAGTGACAGTCGGATACGGAAAAAATTAATTTGTGTGCCGATTCAACATAATAACGCGATATTAGCACGGAGACGCCTATAATTTTTTTTTATAAATTAAATAATAAACGAACTTACATGCCATCTGATGTTAAAAATATCCTCGACTGTAGTCTCAACAGAGGCTAGCCATCTGCACTGGACAGAATTATAGTGCCCGAGTGTATGTGCAAGCACAGGTGCACTCTGTATTCCCTCACTCTCATAGGCCCATGGGACGGTAATCCGACACGACTGGAGAGAGAACTAGCGCAGGACCTACGGCTTTAAGTGCTTTCTCAGGCACAGGGGTGAAACATCGCCAACTTCCTAACTCCAGTTTGCCATAAGAATTTTTAAAAACAGAACCCAATAACAGGTTTTTGGCCAGATCCTAATATCGAACCCGGGACCTTAATGATCAGCAATCGTGTTTACGACTACTAGACCAACGAGGCAGTCAATCTATCGTTGAACTGATGGTAAGTAGCCATTGCAGGCCATGAACACCTGCAACCAGTATCAAACAGAGAATACACGTACTAGCTACTACTAGATGTGTTGTCACCTCTTAGGAATAAAGTCGACCACGTCACAGTCTGTAATTAAACTGGCTCTTTATAGCCTTAGGACTGGAGCACAGCAGTGCAGTAACTGCTTTTGGTGGAAGAAATAAGTTAGAGGGTGGTACCAATCCAGACAGACACCTAGACACAAAAGTACTTAGTTCTTCCAACTATTAAATTACAATTACAAAATTCATATTATGTTCGCGTTTGTAATTTAGCAAACTTATTTCTTCTTACATATCTCTAAAATGATAGGATTTTGTTAAATATTTTAAAGAATAAAACACTGGCCACCTTATTGTAAATGGATGCTTTGGCCCATAGATATCTTCATCTATCCTTGGTTAATTCGTTCTAATAACATTACAGAACGTCCAATCTGATGTCTTCGCGATGGCGCACATAGTCTAATCACGTCCTAAGAAAATTTTAATTTTTAAGCACAACGGTTGGCAACGTCAAATCTCTGTATAATCTTTAGGTAGCTAGGTAGCTACGTCATTGCGCCGCATCGTGTCAAATTTTCAAAGTTCTAGCGCTACAATACATAAGTTTTTTTCTTACTTGAACTTAAGTCACACACACATTGACAGGTACCTACCATCACACATGAACAACGTCGTCAAACGTCGTTTTTAGTTAGAGATATACCGGTGCGTCCTTGAACGTGAACGCTTACTGACGTTACCGATAAGTCATATGCAATATTTTGTTTGTGTTACGGCGATACGAGTATAGACGTCCTCAAACTTTGTATGGAGTAATCATGCGCCACGGCCTATAAGTTGACTATTATGGTCTATGTATATGTATGTGCGTACATGAACGTGTTAAATGTCAAAAAGCAGATGCGTTGTCAACCCTGAGGACTAACTAAGATGCAATGCCTCGTTTCAAGTAAGAAGAATCCTAACCTTCACTTACCATACGAAATACAGCAGCGATAGAGAGCTATTTTATTCTAATATTCTATGAGAGCGTGGTCCTTCCCTGGCTGCGTCGACCCACTCTAGCTACTGCCGTAATATAGCTGCAGCATGGATCTACCACGTAATTCTATATAACAAATGTTTGTCATTCCTCTTCTATGAAAAATATTTTTAAATATAATCATAAAACTGAATACCTAAAAATCGGATTTATTATTTTTAATAATTTGATGTAAGAAATAGATAAAATTAAATTAGAAACTGTGTGTCCAGGGAATTTCGTTAAATAAACCAGTCTTTACCAGAAAGCCTAGTTCTAGTTTAATGAAAATTTTCTTCGTTTGGGAATAAAGCGTAATTAAAGAACTTTTTTACAGAGAAAAGTTATTTCACTTCAGGGTAATCCACGGAATGAAAACGATCATTAGAGATAATGACGTCACGGCGTTGAAGAATCGTGACATTTGCGGATTTCTTATCACGGTTAGTGTGGGATTTTCTTTTCAACTTATATTGTGGGTGTAAATTAACTTACTTTGTACTTGATTACAAGTGACTACTACGGTCCATGGACACTTTAGTGTTCTAAATACCTTGTACTACTTTATTATATTTTAAATATATTTTATAGTAATTTTACAAAATAGGAACTTTTTAAAGTATTTTTATATGATAAAGGTGACAAACGAGCACACACAGTCCACCCAATGGTAAGTGGTTACTGTGACTCATAGTCACCATGATGCGTTGTCAATCGTGAGGACTAAGATGGAATACCTCGTTTCAAGTGAAAAGGGTTATCTATACTCACCATACGAAATACTATATTTACGTTATTGTTTGTTTTAAATACATTCTTTTCTATTTTTTATTTTATTCTATCTTATAGCCGAAACACGAAATTAAAAAAGGCACGTTGAATTAGAATGTCAGAAATCTAGTATATTATCATGAGAATAAAAACAGAAAATCAGGAACTTTTATAATAGGTGATAAGGATTCCTTTCTACTTAGGAGTCTTCTAATTCTGCTACCAAACAACAGCTCATCGACAACTATGCTCCAGTTCTGAAAATAGCAAATCCAGTTTAATTACAAGTTACAAAGCATTTCATCTTCGTCCATGGAATGAAGCAATCGAACATAGATGTCTATGGGCCACAGCATCCATTTATCATCAGGCGAACTGTGTCCTTGTTTGTCACCCTTATTCTATAAAAAAAAGGTTTTATTGAAATCTTGTTTCTTCTAAAAATAACAACAGTTCTCGCTTCTACACAATGCTGCACTGGCCGAACATTAATCGCATACAACAACTTGTTATGTCAACTGCGAGAGTTTTATGAAACAAGTTTGTAAACGTACACTAACTTCACAGCGATTTCCTGGGAATTGAGGTCAGATCTTTGTGGAATATTATAACAGTTTGCTTAACATTAAGCTTAATTTATTTTAACACTTTTAAAATTTTACCACCAGTGTAACACTTACTAGTAATTCCTTAGCGTAAAGACAAAGGCAAGTATCTACTTTAACATTCGTGGCTATAAAAAAGTAGTATCAAAGTGACATTTGGTTTTCTATACGCACTTACTTCATGTGAATAAATAAGTAATCCAGTCAAAGAGATAAAGTCTTGTTTTAGAGAACTCCGTGCTTCCCCTAAATTGGCCTTGTTGTGGAAGAGAATGGGGTTTTAGTAGCCGTGACTAGGTTGCCCCCAGTGAAATAAAAAATCGCCACGACTGGTACAGGCCCAACTCTAGATTCGTGTCCACCAAGGACTACGGCGGGTACGATTGATCGTTCACCCCATTTGTAGTAGCCAAAGTGAAGTCGTTTATGGGTGTTAAAGCCATGTTGAAACTATATTTGTAGTATAGTTGTAGCACGAATGGGTCGGTTCGGTTCAACCGGAGAAGGACCATGCTCTCACAGAATACAAGCGTAAAATAGCACATCAACACTGCTGTGTCTCGTTAGGTGAGTGGAGAGAACCTGAGACTCTTTTTACTGGAAAAGAAGCATTTTATCTTGGTCCTCACGGGTGGCAACGTATCTGCATTTTGATTCTTTATTAAGAATAGATTTAGATGTCTATGGGTCACAGCTACCACTTAATATCAGGTGGACTGTATGCTCGTTTGTCAATCTATACTATTAAAAAATCACAAATGGAGAAAAGTGACGACGTGAGACAATGCGCCACACCCCTAACCTCCGCGACTTAAACGTGATCGGTGGTGGGGCCATAGACCAGATGATCCTATTTCTAATGCAATTTCTAAACATATGCGACAACATATATATGGTGTTAATGGTGGTGTGTAAAATCAGTTACGCATATACAAAATATGTTTTATTATTTAATGTATGTCGATTTATAAAAATACTAGAGGTAAGCCGGCGGCTTCGCCTGCGTCATAGTTAAATAATTTATCTTAAGGTATCCTAAAAATCATGTATCCAAATGGTCACAATCGTTTTTGACAATTATTGAACAATACTATTAAGTAATACTATAACAAAGTGAAAAAAAGTAAAAAATATTTAAGAATAAATAAAAAAACACGACTGCGCGGGGGCTTGCAAAACAAAAACATGCGGTGCATCCGTTAGGCTGTAGGCTCAGCCAAACATTTTTTAATCATACCCTTCATACCTACATACACATATATACACACACCTTCCTTGATGTATTTCCTCCTTCTGGTGCAGTCGGGTAAAAATGAACATACATCAACTATACGGAGAAATTCATAATCCAAGACTGGCATAACCAAAAAACGACGCGGGGATTTTGTGAAATAAATTGTCACTTTATTAGCTTTATTTTCGTAAATTACTATTTTTGAGTTACCTAACGATGGTAGATTTTATTAGTTGTTTGTAAACGTTCTTTGTAATTCCTGCAGATTTTGATCGTGCAACTTGTGATTTTCACCAAAACAATCTAACGCAAAAAATGAGCCGTGTGTGCGTATCTCTCGGCATTACAATTAATAATAATAATAATAATAATAATAAAATGTTTTATTTCAGTAAATCTTTTTTACAATTAATTTGCCAAGGCCTCCCAGAAAGTAATCCTGAGATACTTGTGTTGGGAGTGCCTCGCTCTTCCTATGCAATCATAACACTTCGATTTACATTATAATATCAAAATAGCCAAATTTTATTTAATAGAATAGAGTTACATAGTTAATAGAAGGAAAGGAGTTTATGAGAAATTAATACCTGAGTAGTTGAATACGTAGTGTGTTAGTTTGAGGTGTGTGTGTGTGTGTGTGTGTGTGTGTGTGTGTGTGTGTGTGTGTTTGTGTGTTTGTGTGTGTGTGTGTGTGTGTGTGTGTGTGTGTGTGTGTGTGTGTGCGTGTGCATGTGTGTGAGTGTCTCTGTGTGTGTATGTGAGTGAATGTGTTTGTTTATGTGTATGTGCACGTATGTGAATGATTGTGTATGAGTGCAAGTTTATGAATGTGTCTCACCCACTGATTTGTGTTATGTATGTGTGTTATTTATAGCAGGTTCAACTCTTTCTTACCAAAATGTCTTCCACGTTATCATAATTAAGAGTGAAGAGCCATTCGGTCATTTGCATAGGGTAAATCCTAATTAATTTATTGATCTTGTTATAGGCATGAGGGGCTTGAACTATATTTTGCCGTTTGGCAAAAACTGTACGTGCAGGGTATGAGGGAGCCACGATATCGCACCGTCTTTTTATAAGTTTGGTATGGTCAAAAGGTAAGGTTTTGTGATATCTTAATATCAAGTGTAAAATATAAAGTTTCCTAACGGAGAGCAGCTTGGATGTTTGGTATAGGGTTTCGGTGGAAAACCTATAGGGCCTACAGTACATTATTTTAATCAAAGATCTTTGCGCCCTTTCTAGATCTATAAAATATGATTTAGCTGCTCCTCCCCATACCGAGATGCAGTAGGTTATTACAGATTGGGCTAGTGCGATATATATATTGTTCAATAATTCAGTACTCATCACGTGTCTAAAAGATTTAAAAACCCACATGAGCTTCCTTAACCGCCCTATAGTAAGTTCTACGTGTGGATACCAACTTAATCTCTGATCCACAATAATTCCGAGGTATTTAACACAGCTGACCTTCTGAATTGTTGGGCAACCACATGTGTTAGGGAAAGGGATACCACAGGAATGAATTTTGATTTTAAAATTATGTGACGGCTGTGAATTTATATAGGGAGTGAAGCATACATAATTTGTTTTTTGGTGTTAAGAGTAAGCAGATTCTCACTAAGCCAGTGACTAACTCTAGCTAGTCCCCTCTCAGCCTCCATCTTAATTTTTTCCCAGGTCTTTGCGGTAAAATAAATAGCAGTGTCATCCGCATAGGACAGTTTTCTCCCGCCAACGCCATCAAGATTGCAGAGATTATTAACCTCTCGAGCGCCCAGCCACCGTTTTACGGTGGACTGTTTTACCCCCGATAAGCGCCCCTCGACCGTTATACGGTGGTCACGTAGTTGTCCCATATAATACTTAAATAAAACGCGAAAACAATGTTTATCTCTTTTTAATGTATACTATTTTGAAGGTAATGAAACGTTTCACAGATCTAATACACAAACACGTATAGTTTCGACAATTGTTAAAACAAACAGTCAAGTAAACTTATCAGTATGCGAAGTCATATCGCTTTGAACGTTTGGTCAACTTTGAAGTGTGAATTTATTGTGTTGCGATTTGAGTATCGTGAGAACAAAATTTTTGGTAAGTAGCTAATGTTATTCATAATATATGGTAATATTATTTTCATTATAGTTTTGCTACTATGAACTTGTTGTACAATATTTAGATTAGTCCATGTGCCTAGCCAAACAAAACGGTTGCAAAAATCGTTCTATATTTTAAAAAATAAGAAATATTTCAGCAAATTTTTTTCTTTTACTGGGAGAAAATATCATGAAATATTGTTATATTACAAAAAAAGATATAGAAAGTGCTTTAAATAAATCTAAATAACAAAATTATAAGACGATGTCTAGTTTAACCGTGATACGGTGGCGGGACGCCCGGAATTCTGAATTCATAATGGCGGCGAATTGTAAATTTAGAAATGAACATAGAAGTCGTGGAAACGCCTAAAAATATTTTTAGTCTAATAAGTTGGTATTTATTTTGTTTTAGTTGTATTTATTTTGGTATTTATTTTGTTTGGTTAAAATATATTTTGATTTAATGTTGATATTTGATTTAATGATATATAATTGTTTGCTAATTGTTTGTTTATTAATTTAGGTGTGGTTACAAATTAGGCGTAATAGACATAATTTCCGACTACACACCTACTGTAAGGATACCTATTTTATGTACCTATATTATTTTATTTTACGTAACGATTAACTACTAAATTTTTTAATTCTTTTTCAGATTTGTTAAAAAAGAAAGTGCAACCTCCAATTGACGCCTTTATCTTACATGATAGCACCACTTCTTTCTCAGAAGATTATTTTTTACAGCTAACCAAAGAAGAGACCAGACCAGATCCAGACTATTCCAGGCCGAGGCGGGAAGAATTGCGAAGGGTTTGCGTTGTATGCCGTAAACCCACGTTTACTGCCCTGGTTGCAACGTGACTCTGTGCCTGTTTGCTTGTTTTGCGCAACATCACGCCACTAAATAATAATTTAAGCTTTTAAACCGACTTCTAATAAAGGAGGAGGTTCTCAATTTTATTATTATTATTGTTATTATACAACTAATCCAAATTGTCCATAGTTTCATTTTCTACAAGTCGACCTACAAAAATCATTTTAAAAAAAATTAAGAATTTTTTTTGCTATTAACAAAATAAATTAAATATGAAAATGTAAAAAATAAAAACACCCATGAATTTAACATAATATTAGATATACCTTTACAAATAAATTTAAATGTTCGACGAAAGACGAGTCTATATATTTTTTGTCCTATATTCTCAGTTTGGTTCGAAATTTTGTCAATGTTTTTAATTGTTTTTAATAACTCTATCATATCATTAGAAATATGTGTTTATGTTTATTTGTTCCATATTCAGTATAGTATTTGACCAAACAACTCATTTATAAAATTATCAAACAGTTAATTTTTTACAGCCTTATCTTTAGTAGCGGTATTTTTTGTGGATCTTTTTTTGTTTCGTAAGATTCTATAAGATCTGACAACTTTAAACACACGATATATTATAAAAGAAATTCGTTAACAAGCTAAGCGTAATAGGGGACCACAAAAAAATATTTTAAGTGGAAATTAAGTCCAAAAAGGGCTTTGAACTCAAAGCTGTTGCAAAGACATTATGTTGCTTTCACTACTTCGATTTCAAATATATTTCTTTGACTAATTTTATGAGAAGGTGGTGATTTTATCTATTTATATTTATAAAATAACTAATATATAATATTATAAGGCCTTTTATCATGCTATTAATAGTTCATATTAATATTTAAATGCATTTTTCTACAATTATGTGTATACATTTACACATTTGTGTGATCAGACCGTTTAAAATATTTCCACATGCTATAAGAACTAGTTAATTTTATATTCATAAAAAGGCAAATTTCATGTAGATTCCGAATATACGATTATTTATTAGTGCTTATAAATGATTTTACGTCAAAATCAGCATTTAAACGTTGAGCGCCAACTTACTTTCATACGCTAAATTTGGGCTTGGCGCTTGACGATGTTATGACGTTTGACGTTTGGGCGCTCGAGAGGTTAATATATATCAAAAAGAGCGTTGGGCCGAGTACACTGCCCTGCGGGACACCAAACGTTACAGTTTCTTCTTCACTTATAAAGTTGCTGATTTTTACACTCTGTTTTCTGTTTTGAAGGTAGCTGCTGAGAAGAGAGAGAGAGAGTAGAGTCACGGAATCCAATACTTTCCAGCCTTCGTATAAGAATGGAGACAGAGACAGTGTCAAAGGCTTTCTTGAGGTCAAGAAAGACCACTAGACATTTTTTGCCTTTGTCTACTTCTTCTGTTATAACTGATGTAAGATCCATGGTAGCATCCTGTGTCGACATTCCCTTCCTAAAACCATATTGAGAGGTAGATATAATGTTATACTTAGTCAAGTAGCTTACTATTCTAGAATTCAAGAGTCTCTCAATGATTTTAGAAATGGAGCTTAGCACAGATATAGGTCGATAGTTGTTAACGTCGTCCCTGTTTCCACTCTTATACACAGGGGTAACTATGGAGCGCTTAAGAAGGTATGGTAAGATCCCGGTGCGAAAACACAGGTTGGCGAGGTCACTAATTAAAGGGACTAGGATATCCTTAGTTTTTCTTAGAAAAAAAGTGGGGATTCCATCCCAACCTGGTGCACTCCTGGAGTCTAGGGACATCAAAGTATTTTCCACTTCCCTGTGAGATGTGTCTAGTAAAACAAAGGAGGACAGATGATTATGGTTATCACTATTACGAGTTTCTGAATGTATGAAGCTGTTTGAGATGTTCTCTGCTAGTGTTTGCCCAATGTTAACAAAATATTCGTTTACATAGTTGATTGAGGTTTGTGGCCAAGATTTTATATTAAGTAGGTCATCATTTGGGCTCTTCGGTGGCTTATAGTGAGTGATATCGTTAATGGTTGACCAAAGAGCTCGAGGGTTTTGTACCGATGCTTTAATTTTTTCTTTATTATATTTTATTTTTAGTTTTTTTATAAGGTTTCCACAGAAAGTACGATAGCGTCTATATATTATAATTAAAATTTGATTTTGGGGGTTCGATTTACGTTTTAGGTAAATAGAGTTTCTCAGTCTAATACACCGCAAAGCACCTGTGGTTATCCATGGTTTTATGGTTCTTTTGCTGTTTGAGACAATTATGTTTTTAGTGTTAGATAGGATAGCTGACCTGACCATTTCTATTAGGGCAAAGGCGTAAGTATCAGGGTCTTTAAAAACATTAAAGAAGGAAACATCGATGTTTGTTAAACTCTTATAAGCATTATCATAACCAACCACAGTTTTATATCTTTGAGGACTTGTTTGTTGATACTGATTTGCAATTGCTAAAATAACAGGGCAATGGTCAGTTATAGTTGAGTTTAATACCACAGTGAAAGTTGTGTTGTATTTTTTGTCAAGTCTCAATAACACGTGGTCAAGACAGCCATCCCCACTCGTAGGTAAATTATGAGATGGGAAAAGTCCATGTAATGATATCATATTTAAATAATTTAATCTATTAGATCTTTCTTGATTTGTTTCAATTGGGGTAGTAATTAAATCAATGTTAATAATAATAATAATAATAATAAACGTTTATTTCGGACATCATGATCCATATGGGTTAGTTACAATTGAGCTTATAACTAAAGTTAGTAATTTAACAAATCAACGTAAAACACAGACAAAACACAGACAAAACAGTTAAGACACACATACAAATAAACATGGCACCCGCCGCTGCCAGCAAGATGACTACTTGACTGCGTGCAGCCGTATCCATCGAGCAAACATCGGCGAGTCGCAACGGTCTGCCAACGCGCGCAAGATACTGTTGGGGCTGTCGCGAATGCGCCTGAGGTGTGAAGCGCAACGTTTACGCATTATGGCTGCGAAACCATCTACATGAGCATCCGCAAACATAGCAGAAGCGCTGCAGAAACGTGGCAGCCCCATCAATACCCGGAACGCGTTATTGTATTGTACGCGAAGATTATTGTATGTCCTCTGTGTAAAGCTAACCCACAGACTGCACGTATAAAATGACTGACAGTAGGCTTTGAAAAGCGTAATCTTTGCTTCGTCAGTACACTTAGCAAATCTGCGGGCCAACATATTACAGCGAACAGACAACGACCTCCGCTCCCTCTCAATATCCAGGTTGTCTTTCAGGTCTTCTGTGATCCAGTGACCCAGGTACTTAAAGGTTTCAACTTTTTTCACGGGGGTTCCACAGAGCTTGAAAAGTGGGACATTAGTGTATCGCTTGTGGTCCGGATTGAAAATCATGAATTCGCTCTTGAGAGCATTGTATTTGAGCCCCTGGGCCACGGCGTAAGACTCGCATATGGTTAACAATTTATCTAAGGCTGCACTTGATGGAATCAGCAGCACCATATCATCTGCATAACTTATGTTATTGACACAAACTCCGTCTATGTGGCAACCGATACCGGTACTGCTGAGCTCATCAAGGAGCCTATTCATATATAAGTTAAAGAGCGTAGGAGAGCTTAGACCGCCCTGCCTCACGCCACATTCCAATCTGTATTCCTCTGAGAGCAAACCTGCCCATCTGACATTGTTCTTTTGGTTGCTATACCAGTGCTGAAAGAGCAATATAACTTCTTCGGGCAGGCTAGTCTCAGATCTCATCTTGTCCCACAGGCTTTGGTAAGCTACTAGGTCAAAGGCCTTAGATAAATCCAGGTAACATACAAACACAGGTGTCTTCCTTGCTGTGTAATACTGGACAGTCTGCTTGAGACACAGGATAGCAGTCTCGGTGGAAAGACCTGGTCTAAAGCCGAATTGAGCTTCATTAAGCAAGATGTGCTTATCCAGAAACCCGTTAAGCAAACTGTCCAGTACCTTAGCGATCACAGAAGCTAGGGAGATGGGCCTATAGTTGGACACGTCAGAGGCATCACCGGTCCTGTTTTTTGGTATAGGAATAACAATAGTTCGCATCAATTTGTCAGGGAGATATGAATGCCCAATACACAAATTAAATAACAAAGACAAAACCCTTGGCAAATGAACTCCAGCATGCTGCAGGTGTTCAATGCTGAGATGGTCATGCCCAGGCGACTTGCCTCTCACCATGCACTTGATGACTTTAGCTACATCTTTGGCGCTAAAAAATACACTACGCTTAGGACTACCTGCTTCAGCATCAGACATCGGCGGCTCTGCCGGGCCCAGTGGTGATTCCACTCTAAAATACTCTCTGAAAACATTAGCAATATCACTATGATCATAAGCTCCCGAAACACTCACGGGAAGGCTCGACTTATGATTCATTTTATTGGTGGCTTTCCAAAACTGACCGAAGTTCTTTCTTTTGTGGTGTTCAGCTATTATGTCCATTTTTATTTGTGTCTGATTATTTTGGCACCATTTTAATTTTGCTTTAAAAATGCGTCTCGATTCACACATTTCATTATATACGTGACCAGAGCCGGGTCTGCCATGTAGTAACCAACTTTGAAAACAAAGTCGAGCCCTCCCATGCGCCTCGCGAACGTGTTTGTTCCAACCAGGTATGTATTTACCTTTTCGCCCTGTCCTAACACTATAGCTACAGACAGCGGCCTCTGAAAGTATACACACAATACGTTCATACAATCTGTCAAGCATTATTTTGTGTTGATGGTTACTACACATATTATCGCAACATTCCGAAAATTGTGCTGGAAAATCTATTAATTTTAACCTAGAGTTACATTCCTTATAATATTCATCAATTTGATCATTATTACGCTCTCCCCATATGATTTTATTAATACAGTTATTTGACTGCGGTAATTTTGGTGTTACAACATTGAAATTACACTCTATCAATACAGGAAAGTGATCGGACCAGTACGTATCGTAAAGAACACATGCAGAAAGTACAGAGGGCCTCGCTGCGGTCGTGACCACAACATGGTCCAACCACCTTAAACTACCGTGTGCGTCGCTCACAAAAGTAAAGGCATCCGGTGGTAACAAGTCTCTGTCTACACACGTCCATAACTGTTCAGAGCAAAACGACAATAGTTCTGTGTCAAAAGACTCACCAGGGTGCGCGTTGTAGTCCCCTAACATAAACACAGTTTCCACGTTATGACTTTCAATAATAGCCGCCATCTCACTAAGACACTCTGTGAATTCCACTAGATTTTCTTTTTTATCTATCGGCATATACACTGAAAAAACTATAAGACAACGATCACTTAGCTCGATTTTAATCGCCGCAAGCCTGACACTTCTACACTTCACTATGGTTACATAAGGAAACACAGCTTTTCTCCAGAGAAGGGCCACACCTCCATAGGGTCGCCCGCGTAACACACCAGCTGCAGTATCGACGGCTGAGGTGCCCGCAAAGGCGAAGTCACTGTCGATGGTTCCCAGGAACGCGAGGTCATGTGACAGCAGCCAGGTCTCCTGTAGGGCGACCACGTCCGCTGAGCGACATAGCCGTCGCACACAATCCACTGATCGAACTATGTTCTTACAGTTAAAACTGACTAATTTGTTGTAACCTATTTTGAAAGTTGATTTTTCACCCCGGCCTTGACGGCACTTCCCTTTTCACGGTATTTGAAGTCAATAAAACGCCTATAGGCTACTCCTTCTGGCCAAAAGGTTTCTGACATAAATACATTTAATTTATGTTTAGGTACAAATATTTTGTACGACTCGTAATCTTTTATTGTCTTCATTTTTATCTGTTCTACGTTGACATCAAGTTTACTCTTTTTCTTTACGTAATCGGTTATATCACTCACAGACACTCCCTTCGCCACATTATAAATGTATACCGGGACTTTAATCTCTGCCGCTCTGAAATTATCTCCAGGCTCCGAAATAGCCTTCCCTCTGTATCCAGAAAACCGATTCCGCAACCTTTTCTTCTGAACTTGTATCCACTCATCACTATGTACTTTTGATCTCCAATTGCCTTCACGAACAATTTCTGACATAGACTTTGCATGCCCTTTACTACGAGTATCGAGTAAGTTCGTTGCTGTATTATCAGCGTTTACGCTTTTATTAACCGGCACTGATATTGGGTCGCTCGTTTGTATGCTCACGACCTAATGTTAATGTCACTTAAATGTCCACGACCTAATGTTAATGTCACTATTGTCCCTTAATGTCACCTAAAATCAAAACATTTTTATAAGGGCTTATATTTTCAAGGTGATTTCACTGAGAGATGTGACGAAATTACCTGCATTTAAAAACGATGGGGAACGGTAAATACCCAGTATATTATAGTTCGAGATTAGTAATTCTATTCCGGTGGCATTTTTAAGGTTTAGTTCTTTAAATTTTACTAATAGTTTATTTTTGGTGTATGCTACTACCCCGTCACTTCGGTTATTATGATTTTTTGTTTGAAAGGATGTGTAATTCTGTAATTGCGGTATGTTTTTGTAAGGCTGTAGCCAACATTCTGTAAGAATTAAAATATCTATTTCAAATTTTAGTTGCGCCAGAGTGAGCTGCAAGTCATCAAAATTTTTGTATATACTTCTAATGTTTTGTGTTAAAATAGTTAAATTGATACTAAAGAGCGGGGAGTGCTTTAGAGGCTAATTCTTAGCTGATATTTTTACGATGCTTTTGAATCGCCGTACCTCTAACTAGACTGTAAATAATCTAAGAATAGATGTAATATAAATGTAAGAAATAATAAAATATAAAATCACTTAATTTAGAAACCACATTCTTTACACCAAACGAATGAAAGCTAATGTCACTGTAGCAGGAAAAGTTATGAAATGCATAGTTTATTGCCGTGCCTCGTCGCTTCCGGTAACATAAATTAAACACGGTTGAAAAGGGAATTGCAAAAACTTGACTCAGGTCTTTAACGTTATCCGTGGTATGTTCTCAATTAACTGATTTCTTCTATACACAAATGTACTTGCGTATTCTTTATATAATATGAAAAATATCCGTTCCGAACACAAAAAAATTATTAATAATAAATATAAAATGTTACTGGATATAAAATACGTATTTCACTTTTATTTGCTAATAAAATTTAGCAAATTTTGGAAATTGGCAACACCGTCGTCGTTGAAAATATCTTTCTACGAAGACGGTGTTGTTCTATAAAATATGATTTTCAACCCGCCTACCAAGCGTGGCTAATATATTATTTATTCTATATTTAATATGTTATATTATTTATTCTTTTGTTGAGTCGTGTTAGAGTCAATCAACGCATTCCGTCCTTTGATATTATTAAAGGCGTTCTACTGGACAGCGATATAACCATCTTGCTTACGACAGTTGTAAAATAGCGTTAAGATGTTTCGTGCTGCAATCGCTAATTCACCAAGCAACAGTGGCGATTACGATATATTCTACCTATCACTCACTGGTATCGGTGTTCTACAGGCGTTCTACGAGTTAGCATAGAAATGGCATTATTTAATTCCTCCCTTTCCCTTCTACCAGCTGACAACCAGACGACGGCCCTGCACACCTTTGTAGTCAAGATACCACGCATTCCATTCAAATAGTTTTGCTTTGTCGATCGTCATTCCGTTACCGTTATAGCCGTAATAGGAAATATTTACCATAGGTTTTAGCTTTTATTTTTAGTCGTTATTAGGAAGACTATGCTTCCTATCTACTGATTTGATTCCCTTTGTCGTCTCTGACGACACCCACGGGATGATATGGGGTACAGGAAATTCTTATACCGCCTCTACACTGCAATACGGGGAACACATCGTTCGACATGCACGAAACAAAAAAGTAAAACAATTTTGCAGCATCAGATCTTTAATTCAGTAACAATGTCAGTGTCCTAAATCAGCGCGTTTGAAAATATTCAACTACTAAAATTTACCATGAGGTAAGATAATAGCCAAGCATTGGTTTATAGCTAAGCTTTCGCCGTAAATTGAACAGTGCAGAAACCACCTGGGTTCCATCCGCCGGCGCCACTGAAATAGTTAGTATCAATTTTAAATACTGATTTACCACTTATTCGGATGGCAATAGAAAATATCGAAGGAAACCGTCATGTCTAAAAAAGCAGTCTAGTGGACTGTTGTTCCACAACACTTTCAGAAATGAGAAGACTATGTCCAGGCGAAAACTATGACGTATGTGTCTTTTATAGTGTAGTGGGGTTGGGACTAGTGGTGTTAGGATTCGTAGTGACGGTGATAGTGCACGCAATTAAGGGAACGCGAAGGTGCTCTTCAAACTAATAACACATAACTTTGTTTTATTACACGGATCTTAGCTAATAAAATTTTAACATCTTTAATATAACGGATTTCCGCAAAGTATTGCCTGATTGTATTAATTATCGCTTAACTTTATTTTGCTTTTACTTACTGGTTTATACGAGGTGACACTGAATGTTCTCATATAATCAAAAACTGAACAAACTAGCAAGTTATTTGTTTGATTATATCTTTTCAAAAGAGTGTCCAATTACATCCATACATCGCTGCATCCAATGAAACCACTGAGAAAAGCACTTTGCCCACTCGTCCTTAGGTGTCTCTTCGACGACAATTTGAAACACAGCCACTGCTTTCTCGGTGCCCACTAAACATTTTCCTCGAAGTTTTTCTTTTATTTTGGGAAATAAATAAAAATCGCAAGGTGTCGAGGTTGGGGCTATATAGCCCGTGACCTAGTAACTCCACGTCTGACTTCGCCAAGTAGTCGATTTTTTGCTTGGCGGTGTGCGACGAGATATTGTCGTGGTGAAGGAGAATCCTATTCCGAGGTCGTTTCTCCCGATCTTTTTCAAGACAAGTGGGAAACAATTACTTGTGTAACCACTCTGCAGTAACTTTTTTTCAATCCTCTAAAACAATTGTTGCGAAATGAGCCATCCTTGCAAAGAAAGATGCCACCGTCTTTTTTCCCACGCTTCGACCGCTCTTCACTTTGATTGGCAAATCCTAGGAAGGAAACACCCAGACAGGTGACTGTCTCTTAGTTTCAGGATCATAACCATAAATCCAGCTTTCGTCACCCGTAAGTATATTGAACACAGCATTTGAGTCACCTCCGTTAAATCATTGAACAATTTCACGACACCAATCAACACGACGGAGTTTTTGGACCTTTGTCAAATTATGAGGTATCCACTGGGGATAAAGCTTCCTGAACGCTAAATGTTCAGCTTCTCCGAATCTGCTGATAAGTTACTCTTTTGTCAGTCTCTACCATACGCCGCATCTTCATTCGTCGTCGTCCCCCGTCTCTCACGCACATCATGAGTGAGATTAGTGCGACCACGTTTAAACTCATTAAACTAGTTATAAACAGTGGCACGAGAAGGGGCTTCATCGTGAAAGGAAAATCGAAGTCTATCATAACTTTTTTGTTGACTTAAATGACATCGAAAGTCATAAAAATCATTGTACGAAAATTTTCTCGCGTTAAATTCATACTGATGTGACACAGACAATGTTCAATTTGCCGCCAAATCGTAAACAAACGACAAATTAATAAAATACATACACAATAATATTGGCAAAGAGTTCCATTTTCAAAATTTGAACTTATTTTTTTTTATTATATTGTTTACAAATGGCCAGTTCAAAAACTTTCAGTGTCGCCCTCGTAATAGTTACATAAGACGGGAGTTGACAGCAGTATTTCACGCCGGTATTCTGTAAGAGCGTGATCCTTGCAACATGACTATCACATTATTATGACAATTAGATACTAACAATGGGAAACCAAATGTTAAAGAAGAATTCACAACAATGAAAACTAATTTGTAGGGATGACAATGTCTACAAACTACAATAGCATTCAGCAGCGTGGCTCCGGACGAAGCAATAATGTGCAACTTTCCACTTGATTTCGTTTAATACTTCTGTCTCTGTTATTGATTTTTCTGATTTTCTCATTTTATTGTTTGAAATTGATACTTTCAATATTATTTAATAATAGAAACAATACAACATAGTAACTGGTGACTCTTAATTGCAGTACACATGCAATCAAATTTGTGTTCAGAACTGTGCTCTGAGTTTTCATGCAAAATCTTTTTCTTAGCTAATCTGTAAATATAAAAAAATATGCATGTCAGCTCAGGGACGAAATTGAAGTTCACTGCTTAAGTAGCTTTGAGATATTTTGAATTAATTAGGTTTCCACAATTTACTGTTGTTTGATATTTTATTCTTAACGGGGTAACTCTATATAGTCGCTACAGTTACCACGCTCGGCGGGCACACGCAGGCGGGATGGAAACCGCAGTTTTTTATTTTATAAATATTATTAGGAAGACGCTGCTGCTTATCTCCTTGTTTGTTTCCCTCTTGCAACACCTATCGGACGTTAGAGGGTACGGTTTTTTATAAATAAATAACTATTAATTTTAACTATTAAAATTATCAGTAAATTTTCTTAACTAATAACTTTTAACTATCGAATAAATTTAACCATTATCGCCATTTTTACACGCGTTCAGTAAGATGCGCGAATATGTTACGTAGGGAGGCAACATAACGACTTCTTTTTGATTTCGATTGCCGTCTAATTTGTATTCCACGGGCTATATAAAAGAATCGATAATAAAGGAGTAAAATACAAAAAAACGGTAAACAGTTTTTGTCTGTTTGTGCGTTAGTGCACGCTTATCACAAAAATGTAACAGGGTGATACTACTCAAACGAACACCTATTCAGAATATTTCTACCTTGTGACGTCATTATCTTTTTATCATTCCTTTAAAAACCTTATATTATATTATAGACCTGTTAGGTCATATAATTTTCAATCGGCATGAGTGAAATTCTGTAGTTATGTATCTTGCGGTCATTCTTACTGTACTGCTTTGGTCTTAGCGATGTCTGTAACAAACTCGAGAGATAGTGATAAACGTACGTGTAATTACGCCACTCCTTGGTTTTAATCTAAGGTGCTTGCAGCCGGGACTTTATTGCTTGTTACAAATCTGTCGTGAGCCCAATAATATAGAAAATTAGGAGCAGTGTTCGACGCTTATGGACTTTTTCTCATGAAAATACTTAGTATTATAATAGATGCCGTGTGGTGACGCCGCTAAGGAATCTATCATCCCATTTTATACCGTGGGTGTCGTAAGAGGACAAAAATAAGTAGCATGTTTATTTAGATTTCTGTTTAAAATATACATATAAATTAATCTTTTTGGGCACAACTATTTGAATTTTTTAATAATATAATTACATCCATGTAAAGTATTTTCAATTATTACCCATCAGTTCTGCTTAACCTACGTCTGGTACAGCGATCGCCAGGCCACCTTCCGAACGTGGCGATTATGGCGGATTCTCCCTGAATTAGTAGAAGCTCTAATCCAGCAGCAAATTTGTACGAGCTTATTAAGAAAATGACGAAAGAGAACGCTGATAGAAGTACCTTAACAATATTTGAAATATTTGTGTGAATAATTAAATTATTTAAGTATCGGCCAAGTAAAATCAGGACATGGGCAACATACAGCCCCGCTTTGCAGAAAATGTGGAATTTTTGTTAGATTTGAATGCTACATACAGTATAGCAACAACCTTTTTGTCCATTGCGGGATATGTATTTCATATTATAGCAAACTGTCCACTCGATTGTAAGTGGATGCTATAGTCCCTAGACACCTACATCTATCCTCGATTAAGAATCAAAATGTAGATGCGTTGTCCCTTGAGAACTAAGACGCATAGCGGGAGCATGGTGGTTAACAGTTTACATAAACACAATGCTTAGGAAGCAGAGTGTTGATCGCAGTATGTACCAGACATCTTGCACCATGAAGCTGTACCTATTCCGCTGATCTGCTATTTTACAGCTAGTGTAAATAACCCCATCTATAGGAGGCTTCCATCTTTAATATCACGAATTTTCCCCCGGGGTAAGATGGGTGACGGATTCTATTTTATTTATTTTATTTTATTCATGACAACCAACAAATACATAATAAGGCTTAAAAAAATAACTATTTATAAATAACACGCGTAATTTTGTAACCAGCACCGTTATCCACAAAGTAATATTAAATTAGTATTTACACAGTAAATAGAGTTTATTTTTAAAAAAAAAATTAATTGGCAATACTCAGGAAACTGAAAATGTCAAAATGAGATAAAAGGAAAAAATATACAACAATAACCGTGTCTTGTGATTTTATTTAATGCTATTGAATGTCTAACAACCAAACCGTGCAGTAGCGGTGTAAGAATATCCACTACCCCAAATCATACCGTGGGGATCGTAAAAGGCGACAGAGCGAAACAAATCAGAAGATTTTTATATAGGATAGGGTGACAAACAAGCACACAGTCCACCTGATGATAAGTGGTTGCTGTGACCCATAGACTTCTATATTTATCCTCAATAAAGAATCAAAACGCAGATGCGTTGTCACTCGTAAGGACTAAGATGGAATGCCTCTAAATAAGTCTTCCTAATAACGACTAAAAATAATAAACTGCGATTGCCGATTTGCTTGCCGAGCGCAGTAACTACAGAAAATATCCCCCCTATGAGGCAATCTATGGGGTACGCCTATGTTCACCAGTGGACTTCTGAAACGGTAACGATCTAACAACCTTCTTAAAACACTTGTTATATTATTGCGTAAATTTTTTTCTCTCTCTTCATCAGTTTGTAAATACCTATTGCACGACGGGCTTCTTCCACTGCAGAGAGGATTTGCCTTAGTCGTTACGTTTTGCAGGTGGATGATGACGCTCGCTGTACGAGATATTTCACACCTTATACGCTCCTCCCCGTTGCCACTTTGGGTATGTCACGCCTGGCATAAACAAGATGTATCATATAGTGGCGGTGTAAGAATATCCGCTACCTCATATCGTCCCGAGGGTGTCGTAAGAAGCGACAGAGAGAAAATAAAACAGGCGACGGGCGGCAGCATGTTCCTGATAATAACTCAAAACTAATTAAAAACTACGGTTTCCAACCCGCATGCTAAGCGTGGCAACTATGGCAAAATCACCCCGTGAGGAAATCTATGAGGAAGGTAATAGATGGATGTATGGATAAAGTTTTTCGGGCATTATAATTTACTTCTGCTTGTCTGTAGGGACTGCACTAGCGACATCTAGCATTCGGATCTTGACTGTCCGTTGGTTCGAGGTGCTTGGACGTTGTGTGCAACGCATGCGTTTATAATAGGGTATTACACCCATTTTCAAAAAGTGTTTTAAATGAATCCTAGAATGAAAATGATCCACTATAATTTTTATTTAATTTTTTTTAAACCGAATAGTGACATAAAAATTACTTTTATTCTATCATTTTTTTAATTTTCTTGTGAAAACGCTAGCCGCCATACTGTTCAACTCGTGACGTCACTGTCGTAGAATTTTGCAAAGGAATAATATACTTTTGAATGTTTAATAATGAGTTATCATTTATATCATTGTTGTGTTATGCTCATTGCAAAAATACGAGCTCAAGAACGCCGGGGAAGTTATGGATTAAAGTTCCAACTGATTTAAATATGAGAAATACTTGGTTAAAACTGGCAAGAAGAGACCCGAATGCATTGTCTACAAAATCTAAACTATACTTCTGTGAAGATCACTTTGATTTAATTATGACTTATATTTAACTATCGATTAAACAAAACAAAACATCATGACATGATAGGTACCTATTGCAAGTCAAATTTTGTAATAGATTAGGTTTTTCGCTCGTCTGTCCCGCCCTTTGTGGGCCATTTTGATAGGCCTTGCAAGTGCAGTGCAGTGTTTTACTTAATTCCTGTTTTCTTCTATTATTATGGGAATAAAGACAATATGGTTTGTACTCAAATCAAATAAAAAAGGGACTTTTTATTTCATCCGAGAGTTTGTACAAAAAATATAACAAAAAGTTTTTCTTACCTAAGCTTATATTATAATATCTATAACATCAGTGCTAAAAGCGAAGTAATAAACTCGCTTTTAAGAATCCGTCTTTCAGGATGCCTTTTGAATAAAATTCGGAATAAAAGTCAACAATCGTAATAATAACTTGAAAAATTTCGAAATTAGCTAGTACACAGCCCATAACTTAGTTCTTTGACCTAGTGACGTCACGACGCTATCTAATATGGCGGACATTGTTTAGCAGATTTGAGGCACAGGTAAAAAAAATATTCTTTAAATTGAAATATAAAATTTATATTGCATTTTTATAAATATAAATCAATATTTCTCGTTTACTTTTTACAAAATCTATCATAAATATTTATTCTTTGACTTTTTTTTACATGGTGTAAAATACCCTATTAAACAATATTCTCCCAAATGGTTATTCAGAAGATTTTTGTGCTAATATACAGAACATTCGGTTGTATTGTGTACATTTAAACATATTTGCATTTTTTAACCATCATTGTGAAGAAAATTACCAGAATAGAAGCAGATAACTTCCGGCCGGAGGAGTCTCAAGAAACACGCCGCTTTGCCGTAGAAAGCAAGTTAGTCCATTTGACTTTTCGAGGTGATTATTATGCCTGTGAATCGCTACGCGAGCAAAGCCGGGGCTAATTTGCTCACCACTGAATTAGCTGTCGAAGGCTCGCAAAAGCGTAAACAATGGTTTTTTTCGCATATTCGAAAGAGACGAAATAATGGATTCTCATATGCCTCCACCACAGTACAGTAAATAATATAAACAAATAAATAAAATTTAAGTACATGTTTGTCATATTGATATAATTGGCTTCCATTAAGCTCAGGGCGTTATTTGACACGTTATTAAGGCATATGTAACCATGTAAATTTGTCTGTTTGTCCGGGCTAATTTTCAGAATGGCTGAACCAATAACGACGAAACTTCAAGTGCATGTAGTGAGCAATGCAGGAGAGGTCAAGACTATGTTTAAATGTAAGGCTGTTTTTGAAATAAAAAAGAATAAAAAGTATTTAAAAACGCCACATAATAAATCATATCCAGGTGAAGCCGGGGTAAAAGCATATAACGTCGCCGAGTACCGGGACAAACTTGTGTCTGAAGTCAAGTCTTTGCTTAACAAAGTCTCGGATTGGGGGCTACTAAATCTAGTCCAGTTCAATCCCCAGAAGACAAAAGTTTGCGCGTTTACCGCTAAAAAGAACCCCTTTGTTGTTCGTATCTCCTCAGTTTCAAGGCACTCCCCTTGTTGCCTCAGCCAGTATCGGAATCCTTGGCGTCGACATATCGAATAGTGTGCAGCATACTGTTCTCATCTCTGGGCCGGGGCACCCCCGTGCCAGCTCCTTCCACTTGACCGCATCCAGCGCAGAGCGGTTCGAATCGTCGACGACTGAGTTCTTTCTGATCGGCTCGATACACTGGCACTGCGTAGAGATGGTACATCTTTTTGCGTATTTTATCGCATCTATCACGGGAAGTGCTCTGAGGAATTGTTCAGACTAATTCCAGGCGCTCAATTTCACCATCGCACATCCATACCATCTGGATGATTGGCGGTCCACCATTGTGCGATTTAGAAGAAGTTTTCTCCCTCGCACAACTTCCTTGTGGAATCAATTACCGACGACTTAGGGATTTTCAAGAAAAAAGCTTACACCTTTCTAAAAGGCCGGCAACGCATCTGCAATTCCCCTGGTGTTGCGGTTGTTCATGGGCGGCGGTAGTCATTTACCATCAGGTGAGCTGCATGCTCGTTTGCGCCCTCTTCTATATAAAAAATATATTTATAAAATGATGTCATGAACTTACCTATACCTTTTTGTTTGCTTAGCATGTTTTCTGAATCGTAAATATTTTACTTGACTCAGAACGCATATGCCGACTTTCACGCGCGAAGTGTTCACACAGGTGTTCAAACACGGTTTATTATTTTGATTGTTAGAAAGGATACGTTTCGGGACACTAAATAAAATAAACATGTCATCATGTTTGGATATTATCTGTTTTGTAATATATTATTTAGAGTATGTTTTATACGAGGTAAAGCCATGCTACAGGTGTATTATTGTTGTAGCACAAATGGACCAGCTCAACCGGGGAAGGACCACGCTCTCACAGAATACCTGTGTAAAATAGAAGCTTAATGCTGCTGTGGTTTGTAAAGTGAGTACAGGGATACCCTTTTTATCGGAAACGAGCCGTTCCATCTTAGTCCTCAAGGGTGACAACATGCATTTTGATTCATCGTCCACTTACCATCAGGTGGACTATGTGCTCGTTTGTCACCATTATTCTATCACATGCTTTACATCTTTTAAATGAGTCGACGAATTTTATTTCCTTTGAAATAATTCGAATCGAATTGTCAAAATTGTGCGGGTATCGAGTACGAGAGCGCGGATATGAAGTCAGCATAAAATTAATATGGCTGACATAAATTGTCAAAAAGTGCAAACATATTATAAGGAGGTGCGTATCACATTAAATTTATTAATGGTGCTTGTTTTAATAATAATTTTCATGTTTGAAACAGAAACAGAAACTTTTTTATTCAATATAGATTATAAATAATACTTATTGAAAGTCACTCTTTTGTATAATTACCACTGTTTCGAAAAAAAACCTCTGTCCTGGGAAGAACCAGCAAGAAACCCAGCGGGACTTTTTTTTTTAAATAACAGCTTACAATCATGTATGTTACTCAAATTAACAACACAACAAATTAGAAATAGCTTGGGAGCGATCACCTCACTTCCAGGGGTTATTATCATTTATAAATTCTTTAATATTATAATAACCCTTTTTATACAAACTTAGTTTAATAAAGTTTTTGAACTCTGAGCAGGTCAAATTTTGTATATTTTCTGGAATTTTGTTGTAAAAGCGTATACATCGCCCCAAGAATGAATTACTGACTCGATGGAGTCGAGTAACTGGTACTACTAGCTTGTGTCTCTTCCTAGTATTTACAGAATGAATATCGCTTATTTTTGTAAAACTACTTTTATTTTTGTGTACGTACATTACAATTTTATTAATGTATTGAGAGGCCAAAGTTAATATATTAATTTCCTTATATTTTTGTCGCAGCGACTCTTTAGGCTTTAAATTATAAATTGCTCTTATGGCCCTCTTCTGTAAAACAAATATAATTTCAGTGTCAGCTGCGTGTCCCCATAGCACAATACCATACGACATTATGCTATGGAAATAGCTAAAGTAAACTAGTCTAGCTGTTTCAACACTAGTTAGACTTCTAATCTTTCTTACGGCATATGCTGCAGAACTAAGTCTGCTTGATAGTTTTGATATATGGGGGCTCCATTGAAGCTTCGCGTCTAGTGTGATTCCAAGAAAAATGGTGGTATCTACAAGACTCAGATTCTCCCCATTTAAAATTACATTAATATTTAATTGTTTGACATTTGGAGTCATAAATTCATTTTAGTACCATTTAAATGCAAATTATTGACATTGAACCAATTTACTAATTTAGATATAGCATTATTTACTTCTTCATATTTTAGCAAATGTCGACTTAATTTGAAAATTAAAGAAGTGTCATCTGCAAATTATACTATATCATGGTTATCTCCTACTATGTAAGGTAAGTCATCAATGGGCGGTTTTATAAAAGTTTGTATGGTGACAAAATGACGCCAAAAAAAAATTGTCCTGATATTGGGGGGTTTCTTACTTCAGATTGACTCTATAATATCTAAATTTTGTTATAATAACCAAAAATAAGAGAAAATGCGGTAGAATATGACAAAATTGCAATTCGAATGAACAATGACCTGAAATCTTCTTCCGCTGCGTTACACATAAAGTACTCCCGTTTATAGGTGGATTAAAAAAAGTTCAATTAACAATCGTTATTTATTGAAGAAACTAAACATATTATTTTAAATTCTCTCAAAAATTTCTAAAACATTATTCAAACATAGAAAAAACATAATTTTCTATCCTCTGAGTTACAGTGTGATTAAATTAACATAATAAAGTTTTGTTTATTTGGCAAAAAATGAGAATCTGAATTAAAACTTAAACAAGTAATTAAATACTAGTATCGAGTAGATTAATCTTAATTAATCTTAATCTAAAAAAAAAATCTTAATATATGAGATCTTCTTTATTTAACAATTAAAACATTAACTAAAATAAATTGCCTCAACAGGGGACCATCACTCAGCGGAAGCGTATGGAAAAAGTTAGGCATAGTTTACAATAAACACTTTATTTACCATAAAAAATAAAGAGAAAATGGAATTATTAAAGGTCTACTCACCAAAACAAATATCACAAATAAAATCGTTGTAACAATCTTTAGGTATAATTGAACTATCGCAAGTAAAACAAACAAAATTTTTACACGCAATACATTTCTTCATCAATTGCAATGATGTTCGTATTTTACATTTATGGCACTCAGAGTGACGGCTGACGACATTTCTAATAGACTTTGTCTGATTTTTTGGAAAAATTTTTTTTTTTTCTGTATTTAATTTAGGTATCTTTTGTGATTTTATATCCCACTTTTCTTCTTGAATGCAATTTCGCTTTCTTTTGTTTATTTTATGTTTGCTGTCTTCGACATTGACATCTGACTCACCCAAAACTTCTAGATTATCACACATTTCTTCAAAATTATTAAAATCAAATAACAAATCTTTATCTAAAGGAATTATAATTGAATCAAATGCCGCACCACTGATCTCGTATTCTTTGTCTTGTTCTTCTTTTTGTTCCAATCCTATTATCTCACCACTGACTTCTCTGTCTATTTTTTCTTTATCCTTTTCTATACATTTAAATGTCGCAGAATAAATTTCCTCTACTCTCTCTTGTTTTTTCTTTTCCTGTCCTTTGTTGCCAACTATTTCTACTACTATAATGTCTTCTTCTTCCTCAAAATTTGTAGGAATATTATGTGGTTGTTTGGACAAGACAGATACAACTTTTTTTGAACTAGTGATTGGTATTGCATGAATTTCAGCTGTTATTGTAACTTTACTAGTAAGATTAGAGCAACTCAAATCAGTTTTTAGGATTGGCTTTCCGTATGTATGAGAAAATAAGCCAAAGCAATCACACAATCCTCTGTTGATGCCACAAAAACAAGATAGTGGGCGATATTGAATTTCGCCAGGTGATTTAGCAATAACTTGGTGTGTTTGCATAGTGCCTGTTAAAGGCTTCAAATTATCAGGAACCAGTTTATTTATGTTGTCTATATCATTTTCAATTATGTAAAGACATTTCACTGACTTTATGCATTTTGACAATATTTTTACAGCTTGCTGACCACAGGAAATATCATTACCATAAGCTACCTGTTTGTCCAGGGACCTCTTTACTGCACCACCTATTCCATCTGCCACTGATTTTCCATGTCCGCTCTCGGTGAATGACCATGTCGAGTACTCAAGGCCTAATTTGAAGGTAAATAAATTATGTATAAAAAGTTTTTCTTCTGCCGGTACTCAGTACACGGACCGTCTGAGTAAAAGTGAATAACCTTAAGTAAAGGATTGTACTATTTGGCTAACTTTATGACTGGCAAAAGATGAGCCCATATAGCTGCTGGATCATGGGCATTTTTATCAGCAATACTGCAGAATGATTGTGAACCTCCAGCCCAGTAAATCATCCCTGTATGTAGGGTAAATTGTTGTTTCGCGGCACCGAAATGCATAGATTGTACTTCCTCGGCTAGTTTACCATAGTAATTTTCTGAGATGTCACAGAGTAGAGCGGCTTCATTTTCTTTGAGTTCGGTTATACACTTTCTGTATTGGTGTTGCTGATGTTTCCAACTGTAATAATGTTTTTTTAAATAGCGGTATATTACTTTTAAAATTCTGAATTAATGTTTCCACGGTCCCTATTTTTCTTACTTTCGCCATTCGCTTTGTTTTTACAGTTTTATTATTGTCCTTTTTAGTGTCTATGTATTCATGATTTATGTTCTCCCACTGTTCCCATTCCATTTCTTCAGTTATCTGTCTGCCTTTTAAATCGTACTCCAATTCTTGTCTTTACATGGATCAAATTCACCGTACATACATTTTTTTGATTTAATATCACACGTGAAATGAGCCAAAAGATTTTCTAGTGCTTTATATTTTGACAAAACTCCAAGTTTTTGTAGTGCAGAGAACATTTTTTCAAAATTGCTATGTTTGAGACAGATGCAAGTATCTCTTTTCTGTACAGTAGGCGATAAAACATAAAAAGGTCGATATTTATAAAACGTGGCAAACGATTTTGTTCCGCCATCTGCTCGATAAATCTGATACAGATTAAACAGGGTATCGGTAAGATATATTATCTGTTCTTTTTGTTTTTTCAATGTGCGGCACTCTTTTTTCCCAGACGTACTTTTGTTTATATCGTCTCTCAAAAAAAAACTTCGTATTTCTTTGCATATTTCATTTTGTTTTGTTTTTTTAGCTGTTTTTCGTGCTATTTCCTTTAAACCTAATAGTTTAGAAACAATGGTATTTTAAACAGTGGTAGAGCCAGGTGGCAGCTCTTACTGTCGCACGGATGGGCCGGCTCGAACCGGGGTGGTACCACGACCTCACAGAATACAAGCGTGAAGTAGAGGTTCACCTCTGCGTTTCGCTTGGTGAGTACAGGTGGCCGGAGGCCCTTTTTACTGGAAATGAGGCATTCCATCCTAGTCCTCACGGGTGAAAACGCATCTGCATTTTGATTTGTAATAGAGGATAGATGTAGATGTCTATGTGCCGCAGCAACCACTTACCATCAGGTGGACTGTGTGCTCGTTTTTCACCCTTATCCTATAAAAAAAAAAAACAAAAAAAAACAAATGTCTTCTTTTTTAATTTCTTTGTGGCTTCATTTTCAGTTAAAGTTTTAAAAACATTTCTTTCTTCGTATTTCTTACACTTTTCGTATGACGTTTTCAAACAACTCTCTAACAGCTCATCTCTAGCTTTCATTTTACTAATAGTTTCTTTAAGAGTTTGAACTTTTTTATTCGTTTCTTTTTTATAACGATATAGGCGTTTTCTTGACGTCTCAAAGAGCTGTTTTCAAATTTTGATTTTTTTTAAAGCGGCATTATATTTACGGGCCAATCTATTTTTATCGTCCTCTTCTTATTTCGAGTATTCACAGTAGATGATATAATATTTTGTTCATTTTTACCCTTAATTTTATTTTTCTTCTGCTTCCGTTTCTGCTCTCTCCATTTTTGCCGCCTTTTTTCTTTCTCGTATTCTGTTAGCTCAAATATCTTCTTAGTTTTATTTTTTACTCGTGCTGCATGTTTTTTCTTGACTTCTTCGTATTTTTGTGGATCTGCTTTCAACTTCTCTCTATATTTTTTAATGCGTTCCGCAGGAGTGAGAGCCATTTTGACACCTAAATAAACCAATATAAATGATTAAATCCTATTAATATAATAAATGCGAAAGTTTGGATGTTTGTTTGTTACTCAATCACGCTGAAACGTTTGAAAGGCAACAGGCAAAGCCGCAATTCGCCGCTTGTTTCATTTAAATTCAAATAACTGTCTAGCGATCGCCTGCCGATCGATGTCAATAATGTATGTAAAGTATGTACATAATACAAAAATTACATTACGGATAACGTTAAAAGTATTGCTTAATCTTTCAGCTTTAAAACAAACAGCAACTTCGCGTGTGTAGAAACAATTTAATAAAAAAAACATATAGCTTGAAACCTCGGCTGGTACGCAGGCTGTATAAAAAGATTACGTTCAAATATAATTGATGTGAAATTGTTTTACTAGGTACTTAATAAAACTCAGTGTAAATGAGGGTTTACGTTCCACTGAGTTACGAAAACTTATCCACTGAGTGAATGTTTCTCACCTGACGTAACGGATTTTAAGTTAAGGTCGATTTTTATTAAAATATTCGTCAAAAGACACGTCTAATTCTGTCAAACTGTTACCTTATTATTAAATAGTAAATGATACGTCTAATAAATACTCTTAAAAACAGTAAAACAAGCGTACTTACTATGAAATCTTCGTAAATCAGCTGAATTTTGAACCCGCACTAACCGGTATAGAACCAAATCCTAACGATGTTACATTCTAACTGTGAACTCAAAATGCCTGACTTATTGTGAATCAACCATTGTAGGGTTGGTAGTTTATGAAAATAATACTATTGTAGTAGATTTTGCTATTGTCTTGGAAATATTAGCGTAACTCAGCTGAATTTTCCACCATGCCCAACTTTTATACCAATCACTAAACTATTTATTTCATGATATTTTAATATATTGATTGAAACTACATTAATTAAAATGGAAAGTGAGCTTGTGTTTCTTTTAATGACACCATAAATGCAAAAATATCGTGAATCTACTTAAAACAGGGAGGTAAAACGTCTCACATGAACAAGATGGGACAGTGATAAAAAATAGAAATTGCCAAACCAACTTTAATTTTTTGCTTATAATTTATGGTAAAATTATAATATAAACGGTAATTTAGAATGCCTAGTATTCCAATTTCTTTAAGAAATAAGACTTAACTAGAGAGCGGGCTTCAATTTTAGGTAGAAAAAAATTAACCACAATGGACAACGTGATATTGCCCACTACAAACAAATAAAAAAATGCCCATTCTCTTCCGTAAACGTCGTTCATCGTGCCGCTTGTGCCGCGTTGCTGACACGACGGTACTCATATTCCATAATTACTCGATTTTTTCGTTAAATTAAATTTCATAACGACGGAAAAGATTCAAATCTGATGAAAACATAACGCTAATCAATAAGCAAATGACTAATTTTGAAAAAATAATTTCATGTTTTTAAATTAAAATAAATTGGAATTATAATTCCTAGACAAACAAAAATTATTTTGATTTGATATAGCCAGTATTGCAGAACAGCAATTTCATAGGTAAAGAACTATTATATAGTAAGCGAAATTGCATTGACATCTTGCGTAATTAACCTGGAAGGAAGCCAAATAAAAAAAATCCGAGAATACTTTTCAAACCATAGAAATCGCCGCGGAAAGTCCAATGAAAATATATTATTACATTAGATATAATTCGCACGTTCGATATACTGCTATAACAGCATCTGCAGGCCTAAACTTAAATTAAATTAATTTTTAACATTTTTGTATTACGAAAGTAAAGATATTAGGTAAGGTCCAAAAGTTTCTGGCCTACCCACATTAGATTAATCAGAGATAGAAAACTTTTATGTCATTAAATTACTGGACTTTTCGTTACCTAACCACAAAAAAAAATTTAAAATGATTTCGATTTGTTACATATGTGATATGACTTAATGAAGTTAGACTGTCGATTAAAAATTTGTAATGCATAAAATCGAGTATCGAGCTATGATATTTTTTACAAAATAAAGGCACACACACCACACATACATTGGCGGAAATCAAACAACGTTTGGATGTTATGTACGGGCATTCCTACCCTTCATACTCCACCGTAAAAGAAGGGGTGCAACAATTTCATTTGGGAAGAGAATTAATTGATAATGAACCGTGCCCAGGTTGACCACCCAAGGCCATTACCGATGAAAGTGGAGAAGACAGTACTGGAATAGGACAAAACGACAAAAGAACTAGTAGTTATGATGGCACTTTCAAAAACAATAGTGTTGATGAGGTAAAGTCAGCAGTTTTTTCATATTTTGAGGGCAAAAATTCAGATTATAACTCTGTGAAAAAGGTACTGAAATAAAGGGAGACTAAATCAAAAAATAATTCTAGTGGATTTATATTTACCCTTTATTTTATGTTTTTGGATTGAACCATAAAATAAATTCAGAAATCTTACTACGTATTATGTCATCATTGATGTAGTGCTCGTAAGCGTCATTGCTGATTGCGTGTTCGTGGGTTCGAAAGTCAAAAAAAACTATCATCATTATTTTGTTTGATATGAGATAAATGTGAAATCGCGTTCATTTTATTTTGTGGATTTGAATTCTAACATTTTTCCGAAATAATCACCATCATCATCATTATCCTAATTCTACTGCTGAACTTAAGCATATAACTTATGCCCAATGGAATGCTCTTAAACACGTTCCTGAACCACTTGCATACAATGACTTTCTGCTTCTCTTACCGGGTCGGCAATCCATGTAGCGAGCTGCCGCTCTACACTTCGCTTACGGATTCTAGACTGCCACTAGAAAATCTTTCTTCCCCATCGGTTGTCGGTTCTTCGAAATATAGTGCCAGTCAAATGCTACTTTGGATTATGGATCCGTTCTAAAATCAAAAATTATATAATGAAATGCTGTGACGCATTATGATTTGCAGGCTGAGATGACGGCGACATTTAATTAATATGAAGGTATATAATATTTAATATGTGTAAGCGTTTTAGGAAGGTTAACGACAAATTATTCACAGCGCCAGAACAACAAGAGACCAAAAAGTAATTAGCATTCAAAGGAAACAACAAGGATTCATATACTTACTGAACAACTACAAAACTACGCTGGGTATCTCTCTATTGTGTTCGAAATTATTTTTGTTCGGAAATTACGGCTTTATAGCCGAATATTTAATAGACATAACTTCATACTGTTGATACCTCTATTAGTACAATTACAAATAGTTTATATAATTGCAAAAATTAAAACATGGCGCATTTAGTATGCATACACATTATTTAAATTTAGTTCCGTTCAGGTCTCCTCTCCTTCCTGACAGGTTTATGGGGCCACTGCGCAGCTTCAGTGCGTATTGACGGAGTTCACATGTCTACGAAGTAGTTTTTTTTCTTCAGACAACCTCAATGTTTTCTTTCACCTTCTATATGATTGTTATAAAGTAATGTTATAAAGAAGTATACATAATGCAGATTAATATGTAGTATTGATAATATATATATATATATATATATATATATATATATATATATATATATATATATTTTATTTAATTATATTTCATATTTGTTATATAAAATAATTCAAAAGTGACTGCTATACACAGACAGTGAAAATGTACGTGCGTGCGTAACGTGCGTGCGTAACGTGCGTTAGAAAGATTTTAAAGGGCTATGTACAAAATAATAATAAAACAATACGTTCACCAAAATGTTTATGTAGCCTTCTTTGTTTGAATATGATTACACTTAACATAGGGTGGACTGTAAATTTATTAGTCAGTTTGTCACGTTAAAAATAAAACAATTTCTAGAAACTGGCAACAGTGTTCATATAAATACACTTTAGCGTGATTCTACTAAGAATGGATATCATCAATATTATCACTGCCCTTTACAACTAAATCGGGTAACTATGTAATGGCGGTGTAAAAATATCAACTACCCCTTATAATCCAGTTGGTGTCGTGACAGATACAAACTGAAATTGAGGATGGGCAGCTGGATGTTTCCTGGTAACTCAAAATTAAAAATACTTTCGTTACTGCCCCTACAAGGCACTTCATTGTGTAAGTCTAGGTTCAGCATTCGATTATTATAGTCAATTGTTGGCATGGAAATGCTGAACACAGGCCACCAAATAATGCTATAAGCACGGTCGTGATCCACTTGAATCCATCAATTTCCTAAATCTTTTAACATGTCGTCACTTTATCTACCCCGTTCTACATTTTGCTTGCTGATGTGTGCACTTATACATGCTTTCAGCCCTGAGATAGAATTCCTTGTAATCATTAAAATGGATCTCCGGTTCGCTACACTTATCACACATTACGTCTGGACAGCAGCAACAGCGCACCATCTCAATTCACTTACAGCGGTACCTATATGTCAGAGGGAAGTATTATTACTAACAAGGAGATTCTTAACACTTTGCGAAGTCTAGACGTGGACAAAGCTAGTTGACCTAATGGTATATCAGCTAAAGTTCTAAAGGTCTGTGCACCTGAGTTGTCTTCTGTGTTGACGCGCTTGTTCCACCTCTCATTCAGGACTGCAATAGTGTCCAAATCTTGAAAGCTGGCCCATGTGGTGTGAAACGTATCCGTACCAAACCTGCCAACTATTGGCTAATTTCTATCGGCAATATTATGGAGCATATATTAAACGCCCACCTAAAGGCATACCTAGAGCAAAATGATCTCTTGAGCGACCGCCAGTACAGTTTTCGCGGAAATTGATAAACTCTAGATCTTCTAACGTATGCCACTCACATATGGGGCGAAGCCCTCTAGAACAGTGGGGAAGCACTTGCTGTTTCCCTTGATGTTTCCTAGGCCTTCGACAAGGCTTGGCACGCTAGCCTATTAGGCAAGTTTTCAGCTTCCCCTGGCCTGATTGACTGGGTGAAGGACTCTCTGAGTAAACGATTTCTAAGAGTCGTCATCGATGGCTGCTCGTCTTGTCCTATCGCGACAAATGCCGAAGTTCCTCGGGGGTCTGTTCTGTCCACAACTCTCTTCCTGCTGCATATAAATGATCTCCTCATTCTGGTATCTATGGGTATGCAGACGACAAAAAAAGTTGTGGAGAGATTTCAGTCAAGCGGCCGGGCCGGTCAGGATAAAATCCAGTTCGAAAGAGTTCGAAATAGGTCCCATCCGCAGAGATCATGATCCTTGGCGATATTAATCCGCACCACGCCGAATGGCTCGGTTCATATTTAAGCAGTCATGCGAGGAGATCTGTTTATGACTTAGACTTGGTATATGGTCTGACACAACTGGTTACTTCACCTACTCGGATTCTAGATGTGGAGAATCATACAACTTTCCTGTAGGACCTTCTCCTGTGCCACTCATGCTCCTCTCGCAGTTGCTTTCTGCAGGTTGCCGCCATATTTGGCACTATAGGTCGGCAAATTGGAACGGAATACGGTCTTTCTTTGCATCCTTAACAGTGGTAGAGCTAAGCGGTAGCTTTTGCTGTCGCACGGATGGGCCAGCTCGAACCGGGGTGGTACCACGACCTCACAGAATACCGGCGTAAAGTAGAGGTTTACCTCTGCGTTCCGCTTGGTGAGTGCAGGTGGCCGGAGGCCCAATTCTCCCCCCCCCCCCATCAACATGGTAGTTAAATTGAACAGAAGACTACCCCAGGAGGGTACCAGGACACTTGAAACATCCCTCGCTGAGCATCCACGACCAAACCACTCCACTCCTGGGCGTGGGTGCTCAGGCTGCCTCGCGTATTCTGGGGGGGGGGGGGGGGCAAAATTCAAGGCAAGCTGAGCAATAAGACCAAGGCGACCCCTTTCACGCTATCCGTGAATTTTTGCAATATCAGGGGACTTCAATCCAACCTTAACGCTGTCCACTACCATCTAGAGACGGCGAAGCCGGCTTTGGTCTTTTTAACCGAGACTCAGGTGTCCTCTCCAGCTGATACTTTATATCTCTCTTACCCGGGGTACAAATTTGAACACTCCTTTGTGTCCCGGGCTGGAGTTGGCGTATACGTCAGGGAGGACATCTGTTTTCGACGCCTCGGCAGTCTTGAAGGTACGGACCTGTCCATCCTATGGCTGCGCGTAGACAGCGACGACCATCCCCGCGTCTACGGGTGCCTCTATAGGTCCCATAGCGGTAATGCCGACACAGACCGACTCATCGACTACGTCCAAATGGATGCAGACTCCGTGCTACAACAGGTCCCATCCGCAGAGATCGTGATACTCGGTAATTTTAACGTCCACCACGCTGAACGGCTTGGTTCTCGTTTAACCGATCATGCGGGTAGATCTGTCTATGACTTCGCTTTGGCATATGGTCTAACGCAACTGGTTACTTCGCCTACGCGGATTCCAGATGTGGAGGATCATGTACCTTCCCTGTTGGACCTTCTCCTGACCTCTCATCCGGACGGATATCAGGTCTCCGTCGATGCCCCACTGGGCTCTTCGGACCATTGTCTGATCCGGAGTACGGTGCCACTTACGCTCCCATCGCAGTTGCGATCTGCAGCTTGCCGCCGTGTTTGGCACTATAGGTCGGCCGATTGGGACGAGATGCGGTCTTTTTTTGCATCCTACCCTTGGGGGCGGGTTTGCTTCTCGCCGGAAGATCCCAGCGTTGTTGCCGATTCTGTTGCTTTTGTGGTACTTCAGGGTATGGAACTTTTTATTCCATCCTCTGTGGTGCCCATCGGAGGCAGATCCCAGCCATGGTTTGGTCGCTCCTGTAAACTAGCATCACGCTATAAGCAGGAGTGCTACCAGGCCTGGGCTGACGCATCAACGTCCCGGAATGTAAACACCAGCGCTCTTAAAAAGAAGTACAATTCCGCCTCCAGGTCCTTCAAAAGTGTCATTGCCAAGGCAAAGTCAGAGCACATCGGCAGAATTGGCGAGAAACTAGTTTACCTCCCTTCGGGAACACGTGCATTCTGGTCTCTCGCCAAGGCTGTCCAAGGGAACTTCTGTCAGCCATCTCTGCCATATCTGCACAGTGTAGACGACTCAATGGCCCATGACGCAAAGGAGAAAGCCGATCTGCTAGGCCCTCTTTTTGCTTCCAACTCGACTCTAGATGACGGGGAGAATACACCGCCGAACATCCCGCGGTGTGAGTGCTCCATGCGGAAAATGCTGTTTACACAGCGCTTGGTGCGTAAAGCATTCCTCTCCCTGGACGTCAACAAGTCGAGTGGGCCTGATGGAGTCCCACCTATTGTGCTGAAGACGTGTGCTCCGGAGTTGGCACCGGTTTTAATGCGTCTTTTTCGGTACTCCTACTCCCTAGGCGTAGTCCCGGACTCATGGAAGACAGCTTTGGTGCACCCGATCCCTAAAAAAGGCGACCGCTCAGATCCGTCCAACTACAGGCCTATCGCCATCACCTCCTTGTTCTCCAAAGTAATGGAAACGATTATTAACAGCCAGCTCATGCGGTACCTTGAGGATCACCAGCTGATAAGTGATCGCAAGTACGGTATCCGTCGAGGTCGGTCAGCTGGTGATCATCTGGTCTACCTGACCCATAGATGGGCGGAGGCAGTGGAGTCCAAGGGGGAGGCGTTGGCCGTTAGTTTGGACATAGCGAAGGCTTTCGATCGGGTTTGGCATAAAGCGCTTCTTTCGAAGCTGCCTTCCTATGGGCTTCCCGAGAAATTGTGCAATTGGATCACCAGCTTTCTTGCAGATCGGAGCATCAAGGTCGTAGTAGACGGTGCATGCTCTGATTACAAGCCCATTAACGCTGGTGTTCCACAAGGCTGCGTGCTATCACCAACGCTGTTTCTTCTGCATATCAATGATATGTTGCAAACCAGTAACATTCATTGCTATGCAGACGACAGCACTGGTGATGCTTTATACACCGGCCGTGCCAATATTTCTCGGTAAA
Organism: Parnassius glacialis; assembly: GCA_033319125.1. Taxonomy (NCBI): domain Eukaryota; kingdom Metazoa; phylum Arthropoda; class Insecta; order Lepidoptera; family Papilionidae; genus Parnassius; species Parnassius glacialis. The sequence continues at coordinate 57,151,408 of JAVANC010000001.1, read as the reverse complement.
ATGTCGCCAAGTACCAGAACAAACTTGTGTCTGAAGTCGAGACTTTGTTGAACAAAGTCTCAGACTAGGGGCGACTAAATCTAGTCCAGTTCAATCCCCAGAAGACACAAGTTTGCGCGTTTACTGCTAAAAAGATTCCCTTTGTCGTATCTCCTCAGTTTCAAGGCACTCCCCTTGTTGCCTCAGCCAGTATCGGAATCCTCGGTGTCGACATATCGAGTGACGTGCTGTTTCGTGGTCACTTGGAAGAGAAGGCCAAATTGGCCTCTAAAAAGCTTGGCGTGCTCAGCAGAGCGGGACAGTATTTCATGCGGGCACACCGCTTGCAACTTTACAAGGCGCAGGTTCGGCCTCACATGGAATACTGTTCCCATCTCTGGGCAGGGGCCCCCCAGTGCCAGCTCCTTCCACTTGACCGCATCCAGCGCAGAGCGGTTCGAATCGTCGACGACCGAGTTCTTTCCGATCGGCTTGACTCACTGGCACTGCGTAGAGAGGTTGCATCTCTTTGCGTATTTTATCGCATCTACCACGGGGAGTGCTCTGAGGAATTGTTCGAACTAATTCCAGCCACTCAATTTCACCATCGCACATCGCGACAGAACTTGCGATACCATCCATATCATCTAGATGATTGGCGGTCCACCACTGTGTGATTCAGAAGAAGTTAACTCCCTCTCACATTTTCCTTGTGGAATCGATTACCACCAGCAATTTTTCCGGACCGATACGACTTAGGGACCTTCAAGAAAAGAGCCTACTCCTTTTTAAAAGGCCGGCAACGCATCTGCGATTCCCCTGGTGTTGCAGTTGTTCATGGGCGGCGGTAGTCACTTACCATCAGGTGAGACGCATGCTCGTTTGTCCCCTCTCCTATAAAAAAATCCTACCCATGGGTTGCTTGGCTCTTGCCGGATGATCCCAGTGCTGTTGCTGACTCTGTCACTAATGTTGTACTACGGAGAATGGGACTATTTATTCCGTCATTTGTGGTACTCATCGGAGGCAGATCTCAGCGTTGGTTTGGTCGCTTCTGTAAGTATGCATTACGTAATACGAAGGAGTGAGCTGAGGCTTCGGCGGCACGGGATGTAAACACCAGCGTGCTTAAAAAGAAGTATAACTTTGCCTCCAGGTCCTTCAAAATAGTAATTGCTGAGGTAAAATCAGAGCACATAGGCAAAATTGGCGAAAAACAAGTTGGTTTTTTTTTGGGAACCCGAGCATTCTGTTCTTTCGCCAAGGCTGTTTAAGGGAATTTCCGTAAGCCATCACGACCATCTCTGCACAGAGAGGACCTTTTACGATCCCGTTTCCGTTCCCAACTTGACTCTTGCTGACAGTGGGAACACACCACCGACCATCCCGCGGTGAAAATGCTCAATGTCGGATGTGTGGTTCTCACAGAGCTCGGTTTAGAAAGTACTCCTCTCGCTGGAGATTCAAAAGTCGATTTGGCCTGACGGAATCCCCTGAATTATGCTGAAGACGTGTGCTCAAGAGTTTGTACCGGTTCTAACGCGTCTTTTTGGTACTCCTACTCTGTAGGCGTAGTCCCGAAATCATGGAAGACAGCTTTGGTCCTCCTGATCCCTAAAAAAGGCGACCACTCAGACCCGTCCAACAACAGGTCTATCGCCGTCACCTTCTTGTCTTCTAAAATAATGGAATCCATTATAAACTGCCAGCTCATGCAGTACTTTGAGAATCACCAGATGATTAGTGACCGAAAATACATTTTTCGTCGAGGTCGGTCAGCTGGTGATCTTCTAGTCTACATGACTCATATGTAGGTGGAGGCAGTGGAGTCCAAGGGGGAGGCATTGGCTGTTAGTTGGGACATTGCGAAAGCTTCCGATCGGGTTTAGCACAAAGTGACTCTTTCGAAGCTCCCTTTCTATAGGCTTCCCAAGAAATTGTGCAATGGAATCACCAGCTGTCTTGCAGATCGGAGCATCAAGGTCGTTGTAGATGGTGCAAGCTTCGACTACAAGCCTATTAACACCAGTGTTCCACAAGGCTGTGTGATATCACCGACGCTGTTTTTTCTGCATATCAATTATGTGTTGCAAACCAGCAAAGTTCATTGCTATGCGGATGACGTGCCAATATTTCTCGGAAAAACGTCGCCAAGTACCGGAACAAACTTGTGTCTGAAGTCGAGTCTTTGCTGAATAAAGTCTTAGATTAGGGGCGACCCAATCTAGTCTAGTTTAATCCTCAGAAGACACAAGTTTGCGTGCTTACCGCTAAAAAGAACCCCAATGTCGTATCTCCTCATTTTCAAGGTACTCTCCTTATTGCCTCAGCCAGGATCGGAATCCTTGGCGTTGACATATCGAGTGACGTGCAGTTTCGTGGTCACTTGCAAGAGAAGGCTAAATGGGCCACTAAAAAGCATGGCGTGCTCAGCAGAGAGGGACAGTATTTCATGCCGGCAAAACGCCTGCAATTTTACAAGGCGCAGGTTCGGCCTCACATGGAATACTTTTCCCATCTCTGGGCTGGGGCTCCCCAGTGGCAGCTCGTTCCACTTGAATCATGCAGCGTAGAGCGGCTCGAATCGTCGACGACCGAGTCCTCTTCGAGCGGCTCGTTTCATTGGCGCTGCGAAGATATGTTTAATCATTTTGCATTTTCTTTCACATTTACCACGGGGAGTGCTCTGAGGAATTGTTCGGATTAATCCCAGCCGCCAAATTTCACGAACGCACATCGCGACAGAACTCATGATACCGTCCACACCATCTCGATGATTGGCGGTCTACCACTGTGTGATTTAGAAGATGTTTTATTCCTCGCACAATTTCCTTGTGTAATTGATTACCACTAGCGATTTTTTCGGACCGATACGACTTAGGGACATTTAAGAGAAGAGCCTTTTTAAAAGCCCGGCAATGCATCTGCGATCTGTTCATGGGCGGTGGTAGTGACATACCATCAGGTTAGTCGCATGCTCGTTTGCCCCCTTTCCTATAAAAAAAACAAGCGTAATTTAATTCACTATTTTATAAATTGCATGTAAAGAATTCATTCGCTCTTCGCAGGAATAGTTAAAAATGTAAGATAATCATAACCTTCTGAATAAGTTTTAAAATCGATACCATCTCTAACAATATTTTTCTTATATTATTTACTTTCTTTTATTATCTTTATACAACGTAACTTCTTGCGATAACATCTTCTTAGTAACAGCGGAAAGGGACGCGCCGGTGTCAAGTAACCATAAACACTTGGCATTGTTAATATTAAAATGAACGTACCTAACATTTTACTACATGTCAAAATATTATAACATTTAAAAACGAAAAAACTGATCTTTATTTAATGTTTTTTCGTTTTCTGATTGGCAATTATTGCAAAATAGGGCTGTCAACATTTGAAGCTGATTACCACGTACTCCGGTAAAATTTAGAAAGACTATAATGATTGCTTTTGAAGTTATAAACACTAATGCCTCTTCTTCGAAATATGGAAATACAATTTATGAACGTTGAAGACTTGTTGCTTTTAATTGAAAATATTCTGATTTCTAACAATGTCATAACTGGACATATTTTTTTGTCTTTAATGGAGTTTGAAAATGTAAATCACTAGTTAATCCGGATATACATAAACATAGTCCCCACATGCTATTTAGATTGCAATAAATATAGAAAAAATAATATATTTATAAGAATTTTTATTTAGCATAGACACTACAATATTTGTTAATTTTTTAAGGTGGATCGCTTAAAATAAATGTGTATTACAGGAAAAAAAATTGCAGAGCAGTCTAAAACAGAAAAAAAATGATAAAAAACTATGCAAATACAGTCTATGGATATTGAAGTAAACAATTTATTCTCATATTACTTATTCTTGAAAATGTCGTTCTGATTCTTAAAAAAATTGTAAATAAACATGTTATTATCAAATTATTTTTGTATTCATGAAGTTTGGGATTTATATAGTACCCACACTGTTCTTGTCTCTCTGTGCTACCTGTAAGAAAAAAATATTTTAATATGATGATAATTAGCAATCCTAAATACAACATTCACAATGCAACAATACAACATCCTTGGAGCCACACGCAAGTATGAGTAACGATCCAAGACCGATTCTCATCCGACACTATTCCGAAGATATTCTGGACGTCAGTCTGAGCGAGATTAGAATGGCTCTCCAGCACCTTAAAAACGGCAAGTCCCCGGCGAGGATGGAATTACAGCGGAGCTTTTGAAAGCAGGTGGGAAAACCGGTACTTGAAGTCCTTCAAAAGCTCCGTTTAATTCCGTTTTCCATGGTGGTACTTCTCCGGAGGCGTGGAGCAGAAGTGCGCTGGTCTTGTTCTTCAAGAAAGGCGATAACGTGGTCATCATTATCATTACAGCCCTTCACAAGTCCACTGCTGAACATAGGCCTCCCCCAAAGAATGCCACAAAGCACGGTAATGAGCTACCTGCATCCATCGACTTCCTGCATATCTTACCAGGTCGTCACTCCATCTAGTGGGGGGACGCCCTACACTTCGCCTGCCGGTACAAGGCTGCCACTCGAGAACCTTTTTTCCCCATCGGTTGTCGGTTCTTCGAGCTATATGGCCGGCCCATTGCCACTTCAGCTTACTAATCCGTTGGGCTATGTCGGTTACTCTGGTTCTACTGCGGATATCCTCATTTCTGAGTTTATCACGCAGAGAAACTCCGAGCATAGCCCTCTCCATAGCTCGCTGAGCGGACTTGAGTTTCCTCATCCAGCCAGCAGTGAAGGACCACGTCTCAGTTCCGTATGTCATCACTGGCAACACGCACTGGGTGTACAGTCTCGTTTTCGAGAGACGAGAAGATGTGCCGTAATTTCCCGAACGCCGCCCAACCGAGTTAAATCCGTCGATTGACCTCTCGGTCGAAGTTGGACTTACCTAGTCGGACTATTTGTCCCAGGTAAAAATACTCGTCAACAACTTCGAGCTTAGTGTTCCCAACAACTACCGGCATAGGTGTGACATGGACATTAAACATGATCTTTGTTTTGTCCATGTTCATCTTAAGACCTATCCGTTGGGAAACACTATTGAGGTCATTGAGCATAGTACTTAGGTCCTCCAGCGATTCTGCCATAAGGACTATATCGTCGGCAAATCGAAGGTGAGTGATGTACTCGCCATTGATGTTGATACCGTATCCTTTCCAGTCCAGAAGCTTGAAAGCGTCTTCCAATGCAGCGGTGAAGAGGTTCGGGGATATGACGTCACCCTGTCTTACACCTCTCTGCAGTTGGATAGGTTTCGTACTCTGGTTCTGTACTCGGATAGCCATCGCAGCTCTACTGTACAAACACTTCAGCACTTCGATATACCAACAGTCAACTTGGCACCGCTGAAGGGACTGCAGCACCGCCCAATTTCGACGGAATTAAAGGCTTTCTCATAGTCCACATACGCCAAACAAAGTGGCAAATTGTACTCCTCGGACTTCTGTACAATTTTCCGAAGGGTATGTTTGTGGTCTATGGTGCTAAAGCCCTTTCGGAAACCGCCTTGTTCGGGAGACTGGAAGTCGTCAAGTCTGCGCGCGAGACGATTCGTAATAACTCTCGAAAACAGCACGTAGACGCGGCTCAGAAGGGAAATCGGTCTGTAGTTCTTCAAGAGAGCGTTGTCGCCTTTCTTGAAGAAAAAGACCACCGCACTTCTGCTCCTCGCCTCCGGTGTAATGCCACAATGGAGGACGGAATTAAAGAGCTTCTAAAGGACTTCAAGCACTGGTCTTCCAACCGCTTTCAGAAGCTCCGCTGTAATTCCATCCTCGCCTGGGGCCTCACCGTTTTTAAGATGCTGGATAGCCATTATAATCTCGCTCAGACTGACGTCCGGGATATCTTCGGAATAGTGTCGGATGAGACTCGCTCTTGGATCGTTACTCACACTTGCGTGTGGGTCAAACGATGACGTATACAGCTGCCCATAGAACCTCTCAATCTGACTCAAAATTTCAGGTGCCCCGGAAAAGATGCTGCCACATTCGGTCTTCAGCTTTGACAGTTGGATCTTTCTGGCAGACATATCTCTGGCAAAGACTTTCGAGCCTTGGTTCCGCTCGATCGCTTCTTCAATACGAGCTGTATTGAAGTTGAGTAAGTCCCGCCGCATGCGTTTATAGATCTGTCTGTTCAGTTGCCTGTATGCTGTCAAGTCTATTGAAGAGTGTAGCTTCATCTCCTATCTAACAGCCATGAGATTAAGAGTGTGATCGGAGAGTTTTTGTGTTCTTCTGCGGCGGGTCTTGCAGAACATAGCTCCGACCGCATGGACAGTTTCCACGATCTTGTCATTCATATCGTCCACTTCATTGCAGTTTTCTAGGCACTGAAAACGGTTTTGTAACTCGAGCTGAAAGGTTTCCGGACTTTGGAACAGAGCACGAGGGGGACGGAGCGTTGACTTCATTAGACGACATCTCTCCAACTTAACGTTTAAATTCAGTGTGCCTCTAACCATTCGGTGATCGCTACCAGTTTTCACCCTCGCGATCACGGAGACATCACTGAACATTTGTCGTCTGGTCGTCATAATGAAGTCAATCTCATTTTTTGTCGTACCGTCGGGGCACGACCAGGTCCATTTCCTTTGGGGCCGCTTCTGGAAGAAAGAGTTCATCATAAAGAGTCCCTCTTTCTCCATGAAGTCGGCCAGCTGCTGGCCCCTTGGGTTCCGTTGCCCTATTCCAAATTTCCCTACTTTCAGCTCACCGTTCTCTCTTGTGCCTAGTTTTGCATTGAAGTCTCCCATTAACACCGTATATTGGGTTTTGGAGGAATGCATGGCTCCAGAGATATCCTCATAAATTTCCTCTACCTCCTCATTGGGGTGTGCCGAGGTTGGCGCGTAAACCTGTGTGACCTTCAGCGAATACCGTTTGGTGATTCTGAGTATAAGGTACGCAACCCTCGTCGACACACTCCCGATCTTTACAACGTTGTTAACGAGAGACTTGTGGACGAAAAATCCGACACCTCCTTGGGACAGATAGTCGCCCTCCCGGTGATAGAGCAAGTTGCCGGATTCAAGGTACCGTGTCCTCTCCCTCTCTTCGGACTTCGGATAATCCTATAATATGCCAGCGCAACTTGTCTATCTCTTCTTCCAGCTCCACGATCTTATCGTCAGTCCTCAGGGTGCGTGCGTTGTACGTTGCCAGGTTGAGTCGTCGTAGGTGGCAACCGAATCTCCACCGGAGATTCTTAGCACCCCCTGCCCCGCCGTTACCATGGTCGCCACCGTAGCCAGGAATAGCGGGGCCGCCGGTGACTGGGGGCCGTCTGTGTGTTGTTTTGATCATTGGGGTTTTTTTTATAGGATAAGGGTGACAAACGAGCACACAGTCCACCTGATGGTAAGTGGTTTCTGCGGCCCATAGACATCTACATCTATCCTCTATTACAATTCAAAATGTAGATGCATTGTCACCCGTGAGGACTAAGATGGAATGCCTCATTTCCAGTAAAAAGGGTTGGTTTTCTGTGAGGTCGTGGTACCACCCCGGTTCGAGCCGGCCCATTCATGCGACAGCAAAGCTGCCGCGTGGCTCTACCACTGTTAAAAATATATTGCAATAGTTGCCACGCTTGGCGAGCGGGTTGGCAACCGCAGTTTTTTTATTGAAATTATGGCTATTATCAGGAAGATGCTGTTGTCCATCTCGTGCCTGTTTCCCTTTGTCGCCTTTTACGACCCCCATGGGAGGATATGGGGTAGTGGATATTCCTGACCGCCACTACGCGGCTTACGGGATAACGTGGTAAATATGCTTAATTAAAAATACAATATGGAATATACTCACTATTATTAGCGATTAAAAATGTAAGATTATCGTTCTAGCATATGTTTAAAATTTTACTTCAAGTCAATAGCTTTTCTTTTTTTCTTTTTACTTAAAAAAAAACGTTACCCTCACTCAGAATTTTCTCCTGTATCGTGGAGGCAGTTTACAAACATAAATTGTACGAGGACAAACATCCAGACCCTGAACAATATTTTGTAGGCCATACAAATATCTTGTTCCGTGCCGGATTCGTACCCGCGGCCCCAGCGCAACAACTCATTGCTAAGCCACTGCGCCACGGAGCCGTCAAGCTATCTAAACATTGGTAATGTTTTTATTTTGTGTAAACATTTATCAATGTTACAAGGAGATAAGATACAAAACGCGGTGCCTCTCTTTCTAAGAAAAATGAGGAACGGTAACAATGTTCCAAGCGCTCATCCTCTATATTATATTATAACCTCCTTGAATGACCTTAAATATTTTTTTCATCCTTATACAATCACTTTAAAATGTCTTGCTTAATATTTATCACTGTTTACAAATTTTAAATCAATCAATACATATATAGACAAAATTACCACACCACACCTGTCTGTGTTAAATATGATAAATATATCTTTAATAAATATAATTATATTATACATTTTTTTATCCAAACACCACACACAACCAGTTAAACACATTAACTTACTTTTTATTTATTAGTGCTTAAAATCGTAAATGAATATGTTATTAACCAGTAATTTTGACTTTATTGTTATTTACGGTGTCTTGATATCGCGCCTGTATGTCTGCCTATTGTACTTTTAAGAGACTACTTTGGAAAATGGTGACTCATAATAATAAATGCAATAGCAATTTTTTTTTGTTTTTTTATCCTTATTACATAACCAAGCCGAGTAGTGGCGGTTAAGAATATCCACTACCCCATATCTTCCCGTGGGTGTCGTAAAAGGCGACAAAGGGACACAGGCAGGAGATGGGCAGCAGCATCTTCCCGGTAACGGCAAAATACAATAAAAAACTGCGGTTGCCAACCCGCTCGCCAAGCGTGGCAACTATGGCAATATACCCCCCATAATGAAAGTTACGAAGAGACGGCCCCCAGTCCCCGGCGGCCGCGCTATTCCTGGCTACGGTGGCGACCATGGTAACGGCGGGGCAGGGGGTGCTAAGAATCTCCGGTGGAGGTTCGGTTGCCACCTACAACGACTCGACCTGGCAACATTCAACGCACGCACCCTGAGGACTGACGAGAAGATTGTGGAGCTGGAAGAAGAGATAGACAAGTTACGCTGGCGTATTATAGGATTATCCGAAGTCCGAAGAGAGGGGGAGGACACGGTAATCCTCGAATCCGGCAACTTGCTCTATTACTGGGAGGGCGACCATTTGTCTCAAGGAGGTGTCGGATTTATCGTCCACAAGTTTCTCGTTAACAACGTTGTAAAGATTGAGAGTGTGTCGAGGAGGGTTGCGTACCTTATACTCAGAATCACCAAACGGTATTCGCTGAAGGTCATACAGGTTTACGCACCAACCTCGGCACACCCCGATGAGGAGGTGGAGGAAATGTATGAGGATATCTCTAGAGCAATGCATTCTTCCAAAACCCAATATACGGTGTTAATGGGAGACTTCAATGCAAAACTAGGCACAAGAGAGAACGGTGAGCTGAAAGTGGGGAAATTTGGAATAGGGCAACGAAACCCAAGGGGCCAGCAACTGGCCGACGTCATGGAGAAAGAGGGACTCTTTATGATGAACTCTTTCTTCCAGAAGCGGCTACACAGGAAGTGGACCTGGTCGAGCCCCGACGGTTCGACAAAAAATGAGATTGAAAAAATGAGAATGAGACGACCAAACGACAACTGTTCAGTGATGTCTCCGTGATCGCGAGGGTGAAAACTGGTAGCGATCACCGAATGGTTAGAGGCACACTGAACCTAAACGATAAGTTGGAGAGGTCTCGTCTAATGAAGTCAACGCTCCGTCCCCCTCGTGCTCTAATCCAAAGTCCCGAAACCTTTCAGCTCGAGTTACAAAACCGTTTTAAGTGCCTAGAAGACTGCAATGAAGTGAACGATTTGAATGACAAGCTCGTGGAAACTGTCCATGCGGTCGGAGCTAAATTCTGCAAGACCCGCCGCAGAAGAACACAAAAACTCTCCGATCAAACTCTTAATCTCATGGCTGTTAGACGGGAGATGAAGCTACATTCTTCAACAGATTTGGCAGCATACAGGCAACTGAACAGACAAATCTCCAACTGCATGCGGCGGGACTTACGCAACTTCAATACAGCTCGTATTGAAGAAGCGATCAAGCGGAACCAAGGCTCCAAAGTCTTTGCCAGAGATCTGTCTGCCAGAAAGAGCCAACTGTCAAAGCTGAAGACCGAATGTGGCAGCATCGTTTCCGGGGCACCTGAGATTTTGAGTGAGATTGAGAGGTTCTATGGGCAGCTGTACACGTCATCGTTGGAGCCACACGCAAGTGTGAGTAACGATCCAAGAGCGAGTCTTATCCGACATTATTCCGATGATATCCCGGACGTCAGTCTGAGCGAGATTAAAATGGCTCTCCAGCACCTTAAAAACGGCAAGGCCCCAGGCGAGGATGGAATTACAGCGGAGCTTCTGAAAGCGGGTGGAAAACCGGTACTTGAAGTCCTTCAGAAGCTCTTTAATTCCGTCCTCCATGGTGGCATTACACCGGAGGCGTGGAGCAGAAGTGCGGTGGTCTTGTTCTTCAAGAAAGGCGACAACGCTCTCTTGAAGAACTACAGACCGATTTCCGTTCTGAGCCGCGTCTACGTGCTGTTTTCGAGAGTCATTACGAATCGTCTCGCGCGCAGACTTGACGACTTCCAGCCTCCCGAACAAGCTGGTTTCCGAAAAGGCTTTAGCACCATAGACCACAAACATACCCTACGGCAAATTGTACAGAAGTCCGAAGAGTACAATTTGCCACTATGTCTGGCGTATGTGGACTATGAGAAAGTCTTTGATTCCGTCGAAATTTGGGCGCTGCTGCAGTCCCTTCAGCGGTGCCAAGTTGACTGTCGGTATATCGAAGTGTTGAAGTGCTTGTACAGTAGGGCTACGATGGCTATCCGAGTACAGAACCAAAGTACGAAACCTATCCAATAGCAGAGAGGTGTAAGACAGGGTGACGTCATATCCCCGAAACTCTTCACCGCTGCATTGGAAGACGTTTTCAAGCTTCTGGACTGGAAAGGATACGGTATCAACATCAATGGCGAGTACATCACTCACCTTCGATTTGCCGACGATATAGTCCTTATGGCAGAATCGCTGGAGGACCTAAGCACTATGCTCAATGACCTCAATAGTGTTTCCCAACGGATAGGTCTTAAGATGAACATGGACAAAACAAAGATCATGTTTAATGTCCATGTCACACCTATGCCGGTAGTTGTAGGGAATACTAAGCTCGAAGTTGTTGACGAGTATGTTTACCTGGGACAAATAGTCCGACTAGGTAAGTCCAACTTCGACCGAGAGGTCAATCGACGGATGCAACTCGGTTGGGCAGCGTTCGGGAAATTACGGCACATCTTCTCGTCAGGTATACTTTAAAACTTGAAAACGAGACTGTACACCCAGTGCGTGTTGCCAGTGATGACATACGGAACTGAAACGTGGTCCTTCACTGCTGGCCGGATAAGGAAGCTCAAGGTCGCTCAGCGAGCTATGGAGAGGGCTATGCTCGGAGTTTCTCTGCGTGATAAACTCAGAAATGAGGATATCCGCAGTAGAACCAGAGTGACCGACATAGCCCAACGGATTAGTAAGCTGAAGTGGCAATGGGCCGGCCATATAGCTCGAAGAACCGACAACCGATGGGGAAGAAAGGTTCTCGAGTGGCAGCCTCGTACCGGCAAGCGAAGTGTAGGGCGTCCCCCCACTAGATGGAGTGACGACCTGGTAAGATATGCAGGAAGGCGATGGATGCAGGTGGCTCAGGACCGTGCTTTGTGGCATTCTTTGGGGGAGGCCTATGTTCAGCAGTGGACTTGTGAAGGGCTGTAATGATGATGATGATGATTACATAAACAGTTTAAAACATTTATCTTACTATATGGCGTACATATTATCCTTTATTCATCTTGGTTTTAATGATATTTCTTTAACCACTGTTGGGGTGTCGCTGTCATCGCACCACAAACGAAAATATATCAAAGCCTAAATCGTGCTATCAAAGTTCCGAAGTAAAAATATATAGAATAACTCCAAACTACCACTTGGATCACTGGCCACTCCTCGGGCTGAACACCTTGCCCGGCGGGAGATCTCCCCTTTTCTTTTCACGGCCGCACTGTAATGGTGTTTAAAATGTATATATTCAGTAATCAATCAATAAATGTCAAAAATAATCTCTACACCACGTTTGTTTGAATGTGCACTATGATTTTCCGCAAGTGCTAAAAGGATTTTCTATCAATCTTAAAGTACATATAAATGCTGAATTTACCTACAACTTTGTATTATACTATTCATTATTGAGCTATTATATTTTATATACAATATTCTATTAATATATAGAATATATAAACAGTTACAATACCAGTGAAAACTACTAGACAACCCTTTTTAGTTTCCTTTTATGTTATTGTGATTTTCATATTTTAATTTTAACATATCAGTATTCCAGTTCGATGCGTTAAAACTAATTTTAGTTTTGTAATCTTTAGATTACAAGGAATAGATCGACATTCGTTTCATTAAGTTACGCCACAATTTTTGGTGGGCCCATTCGTCATACAAAAATAAAAATTGACTCCTTTAAAGCTTCAAATTCGATATTTAACTAATAAAACATCTACAGATCCCTAGTTGCGGTAGCCCAGAAGCTACGTTATGTATTTTACAGGACGGGAGACACCTGGATTTGATACTCGCCGGCACAGTTAAAATTTTTAATTGCAACTTTAAGTGCTTTTTTATCGTGTGCTTGAGCGGAAACCTACATACATGTCTGAGACATTAAATGAAAAAATTCCGAAGACACGTGAAGTCCGCCAACACGTATTGGGGCAACACGGCGGACATTCCCTTGCCCTAAAAATCCTCAAGGCAAGGAAATGTCCGCAATCGGAAATGAGTTTGAGGAGGGTTGTGCCCAGAAAAGAGACATAGAATATTACTATAAACTTTACTTTTACAAATCTCTCAGGATCTTACACATACCAATCGACTCATTTTCGAATTTCAATTCGAATTTGTTCTTCGAATATCTCGCGGTATATATATTGTTATTCGAATCTATTGAACATATATATTTTGAGTGTTGTTAAGTGATAAGAATTAATTTCTGCCTGGAAGTCTGACTGAATTCATATCCGACATGAGGCAATATAATAATAATATAAATTTATTTTTTTATTTATTTTATATATATATATATATATATATATATATATATATATATATATATATATTTATTTCAAACCAATTACCCGTATATGTAAACAATTTATAATCTAAGGTAAAGATATTTTGTGTTTATTATTAGCATCCAATTCGGAATATGAACAGATACCACAATATTACGAACTAGCAACGTAATTACTGGCTTTTACCAAATAACCATTTTATTGGACAGAGAATAGACATGTGGCTTATATTGTAACTCCACTCGTAACATTATTTCCTTTATTACAAATGTTGTTTATTCCGTAAGTGATAGAATTTAACTTGAAATTAATTAACAACTTTAATAATATAGTGTTTAATAATGGTATTCAAATCTTCACTACTGTTCGTATAAGGAAGTACAAACTTGCTCAGTGAACTGTGGAAAGGTATATGTCCGGAGTTTCTCTAGACAAACCGACAAGATGGGCCGGCTCAAAGAATTCACAACTGATAGAGAAAGATTTTTGAGTAGCAAACTATGTTTAACCCCCTATATAACAGCTTACAATCATGTATGTTACACAAATTAACAACACAACAAATTGGAAATAGCTTGGTAGCGATCACCTCATTTCCAGGGGTTAATATCATCCATAAATTCCTTAATATTATAATTACCCTTTTTATACAAACATAGTTTAATAAAGTTTTTAAACTTTGAGTAGGTCAAATTTTGTATATTTTCTGGAATTTTATTGTAAAAGAGTATACATTGCCTCAAGAATGAATTACTGACTCGATGGAGTCGAGTAACTGGTACTACTAGCTTGTGTCTGTTCCTAGTATTTACAGAATGAATATCACTTATTTTTGTAAAACTACTTTAATTTTTGGGTGGGATGTAAGTAACATTACATTTTCATAAATGTATTGAGAGGCCAAAGTTAATATATTAATTTCCTTAAATTTTGTCGCAGCCACTCTTTAGGCTTTAAACCATAAATTGCTCTTAAGGTCCTCTTCTGTAAAACAAATATAATTTCAGTGTCAGCTGCGTGTCCCCATAGCAAAATACCATACGACATTATGCATTGCTCGCATTTATATTTTGTTTAAGTAATGAAATAATTCAGTGACTTAGTGGTCAATATCGGAATATCAGTAAAATATTTCTCTAAAACTATTGCTACAGTGTGCCAAGTGCGAGATTTTTTCTGATCTGATCCAGTTCATTTGTTGTTAATACTTAACTGGTAATTTGAATTGCGAGAGTTGATCTTACCAGTTTCGCTATTAGTTATACTCCATGTCCAAAGCAGTCAATAGCAGGAAGCTTTGACCCCATTTGAACCTCCCTTACTATTTCTCTCCTACGAAAAATTGCTACCCAACTTTGATTTACCAGCCCTGTCTCACTCCACGCCTTAGGCATGAAAATATACCTACTCTGCGCGGTTCCCTACAACAGTCTTATTCCGTGGCTTTGTCACACGCGTGCTCGAGCTGAAGCGCGCTTTTCCTTGACATAAATATATTTTTCTCGTATAAGTATTTAGCCGCTTTTGATGTTTTTGAGTTTTAATTCAAGTATGGCCTCGCCAAAAGCCAAAAGGTACTGTATAGTATGCGAGTGCTTAAATAACAATAGGAATATCGACTTTTCACTCTTTTTATTGTTCTTAAGGTACCAAAAGGTTATATATTAATATTTATAGTTAGATCTATGTAATTAGGTACTTAGTTACTGACGCCAGTTAGATATTTATTATTTGACTAGCGGCCCGACCACAGCTTTACAGTTTTCGATATTTTCGGGTATAATGCAAATGGCCTTAAAATTATACAGTCTAAGTATACTCCCAGTACTAGTGACTGTCCACTAATGCAAGATCAGTATATACTGGTTATTATTTTAACACTTGGTCGATAAAAGAAAGATATTGAAAATAGCAGCACTTCTCATTGCCACTTTTTCATTAATAATGCCGTGGCGTGTTGCATATTTGTAAATAGCAAAAAATGTTAGAAAGATACGTGATGGCTCCGTGGCGCAGCGGCTAAGTAATGAGTTGCAGCGCTAAGAGCCGCGGGTACGAATCCCGGACGGTACATGTATATGTATATACTACAAATAATTTTTCTGAGTATGTTCTATGTATGTAAGCTGCACCCGCGATACATTAGAAAATCCTAGTGTGGAGGTAACGTTGTTTAAAAAGAGAGGAAGAGCGACTATTAATGACATTAAACATTTTATACAATCGACTTCAATATTAATACGTATTTTAATACGCATTATTAAGTATAACTCCAAAACTACTGGTCAGATCTTGATCAAATTTGTATGGTATGTAAAATTATAAGTACCAGCTTTCAAATGAAAAACGAATCATCAATGTCGATTCACCTAGAAAAAAGTTCTGAGGTAACAGAAATAAAAAATACAGTCGAATTGAGTACGTCCTACTTTTTTGAAGTCGGTTAAAAATTGTAAGTAAGAAATTATCTGAGCTCGGTGTATTCTACTTTATACCAACTTATATCAAAGGATTCAATTTGTTTTCTCACAACACCTAACCCTACATTAGGAACGGCCTTAAGAAAGGCACATAACGGGCTATGCGAGAGTCTGCACTCATACGTAAGGTGCAATTTGATTTAATACACGCGCCGCATAAATTTTTGTTCGACGATATAATCGATAGGCTAATTTCACAAAGGTCGCTTGCGAAGCGTGCAAAGTAATATGAACATTAGCAACGTTGTTACTAGGTTTAAACTCACAACTTTACTATCAGGGATTGATCCTTCTATTCTTGTGCTATTATTTATTCTGTGGATTTACCAAGACATGTACAATTTTTGACAAGTTCCCTTAAGTATTTAATAGCTCATTGACAATTAAGGATAAGCAACTTTATTAATGTTTCTTCTATTTTAACTGTCAAATATTAGTAAAATAGTATGTGGCCTTTTCAACTTTCTAACGTCTAATTGTGGTATAAGAACATCGACTACCGCATATTATATCGTAGATGTCGTAAGAGGTGACAGAAGAAAACAAACCAGAAAATGGGAAGCAGTGTTTTCCTTATATCAAATAAAAATAAAAATACTGCGTTTGCCAACCCGCCTGCTAAGCGTGGCAACTATGCCAAATATCCTCCTATGTAAGAGGCCTATGTTCCGTAGTTGAAGGCTGTAACGATAACCCAAGTTTTCTTCTACAGGCTGATATATTAATATTTTAAATACTTTCTGCTGATATGAAATTTATTTATTTTACTTAAGAAATAAAAACATTAAAATAATTTTATTGTATCTATACTATTTTAACCCTATGTATAAATTTTATTGTACGTAATTTATAATTATTGAAAATTTAACTGTATTTTGTGAATGTAAAAGTACGTTAGGTAAATCAAAACTTCTTTCCAAAGCTACTGATTACTACTGAAAAATTTAATGACTACTAAAAAGTTATTATTTTATATATTCTTCGTTTATGGTGTGTTTTGTCAGTAAATTTTAAACGACGATAATTAAAATAGTATTCATTTCTTTTTATCAGCGTATTAATGAATTGTTTACCATATATCATAATAATAAATGAATGGAGTTCTTAACAGATCAATTTAAGTTAGTGTGGTCGTTAATTACCCAAGGGCTTAAGCAGTCATCTGGAATAATGTTATTACGCCTAAATAAACTTTTCGTTAATATTTTTAAAAATCGAAATATATTTTGTAATTAATTTCCTTGGCAAATTCAGTTTAATAAGCTTATTCCTGGGTATAATAATTTGTAGACTTGTGATGGTTTGATGATGATGATGGTAATAATGATGATAAAACCACCTTGCCTTACCAAACAGATATACTAACAACTTATTAAATTTATTCTTCTCCAACTTAATGAATACTTTATGTTATTCACAAAAAATGGCAATTTCATCACTGTTAGCGACTTTTGACGGTTTTGTAGTTCAGATGATTAGCATTGAGGGCCATTAGAATCCTGCACGGAGTGCTTGCTAAGTGCGGGATTTTTTATGGCCTACAAATCATTGTTCCGAGTTTTTACTTTGTGCAATTTATGTATGTAAACTGCCTCCACGAAACATAAGAAAATATTTATGAGCATATCGTAACGTTGTTTAAAAAAAATAAGAAACAAGATTTTTAGCTAAATATTTGTATGTGTGAAATTTCACAGTACGCGAGCAACTCGGGTTTGATCCCCGCCGACACCAATTAAATTGTTAGTTGCAGTTTATGTGCTGATTTTTCTCATGCTCGGAGGTGAATAAAAACATTGCATGTCTGAGAAATAAGAAATTTTCTTCTAAAACATGTTAAGTTCGCCACATATCTCTAAAACCCTCTCGGAAATGAGACGAGGCCTGTGCCCAGCAGTAAGACGTACATAGGCTGTAACCTTACTTTAATTTTACTTCTATGTATAATACAAGTAGAAAAGTAATTTGAAAGAGAGCTTATACCATAGTATAAAGACAGGGAAGTACGTTATCTTCAAACAAACGCACTGCGCGCGGCATGTATGTGTGCGCCATAGTATCTATGGGCGCCGCACCCACACTTAAACACAATCTCGGTATGTTTCTCCCTACGCCAGTCTGGGCTAACACCGCACGAGGTTCGCGCGTTACGGCTTTTTTACATACATTTACATATTTTTGTTTTATTAGTTGTCTATCAGACATAAGAAATAATAGTAACTAAGTACCTACTTACGGTTTTAAAATCGTAATTAATTATATTTGCAAAAGTTATTTATAAGGATGCGGATATATTACACATTAAAGTTTAATAACAAGTCGTTTCGTAATAGTCAAAACCGAAGAAAGTATTTTTCTGTAGCTAATTTGTAATTTTGTAATAAATGTGTGATTCAATATATATATATGCTTGTATTAATTAAAAATAAAAATTAATATGGTCCTTTATGTGTGCAAATACTATATTATGCCTATTAAAAATAAAAAATAACTAGAATATACTAAGTAAATAATTTAAACACGAGCTCACACACCGCCCCGCCGGTTTATTTTATCCCTTTTTTATAAATAATACTGCTCTGAATCTTAATACATTTCTGTATTTGTTAGGAAAACCATTGTTGAACTTTATCGACTAATGATCACTGAATTAGTTATACAGAGATGTATTATTTTTGGCAAGGGCCGGGCTTTAAACTAATGATTTGGTGACAATAACAACCCTGAGACAGTAGGCAATTATATCGCGGATTGGGCCGGAGTCAGCCTACTTCCCTGTCTTTATACTATGCTTATACCCTATCAAAATTCTTTCCCACGTGTATATATATTTGTCCACACCATAGGAAACTCTCCTCTATAAAAATTTCACAGCATATTTTTCCACATGACGAGGAACCAACTCAACCTACCAACCAAACAGTTATATTGAACTTTTATTTTTATAATATTATTCTTTTTATGTCACGTAGAGGTGACTTTGGGATATCATATTGCATCTCTCAATTCTGGGCTATCTCCTATTGCAAATCAGAACACAGCAACAAAGATAAATGTAGATGTTTATGGGCCACACCAACCACTTACCATCAGGTGGACTGTGTGCTCGTTTGTCACCCTATATCCTATAAAAAAACAATAGTTGCGGTGCTGCTTGGTGACAAGATTAAGGGGTCACAAACTTTTTGACTCCTAGACAGAACACCAATCACATAAATACTTCATACGTAATATTGTCTTAACATACTAATTTAGTATGGAATACAGATAGGGATAAGAAAAAGAAAAAAATAGCCAATTTTTTTTGTTACTGTATAGTGTCATTTAGCATAATAATTTTTTCTGACGAGTAACGAGCTATTCACAAAATTGAGCTTAAGTTTTATCGTACTTTGAAGGCTCGTAGGGTAAGAAGGTATGTGATAAAATAAAAGTGTGTATAAAAAGACATTGTGATAATCATCAACAAAGGAATGCTTCGGTGCTTTGGCACAAATATAGAGTGATAGAATTTTTACCTGGATAGATAAGATATTATTGCATAACATAAAAATACTTACATCTATCGGGCGATGGCCTGCCTAATCATCATCAACATCACAACCCTTCACAAGTCCACTGCTGAACATAGGCCTCCCTCAAGGAATGCCACAAAACACGGTCCTGAGCCACCTGCATCCATCGACTTCCTACATGTCTTACCAGGTCGTCACTCCATCTAGCGGGGGGACGACCTACACTTCGTCCGCCGGTACGAGGCCGCCACTGGAGACCTTTTTTCCCTATCTGTTGTCGGTTCTTCGCACGGCCGGCCCATAGCCACTTCAGCTTATTAATTCGTTGTCCGTCACTCTGGTTCTACTGCGGATATCCTCATTTCTTAATTTATCTCGCAGAGAAACTCCCAGCATAGCCCTCTCCATAGCTCGCTGAACAACCTTGAGTTTCCTCATCCGGCCAGCAGTGAAGGACCACGTCTCAGTTCTATAGGCCATCACTCACACAACACAGTACAGTCAGGGAACACAGTACAGTCTCGTTTTCAAGTTTTGAGGTATACTTGACGAGAAGATGTGCCGTAATTTACCAAGCGCTGCTCAACCGAGTTGAATCCGTCGAATGACCTCTCGGTCGATGTTTGACTTACCTAGTCGGACTATTTGTCCTAGGTAAACATACTCGTCAACAACTTCGAGATTAGTGCTCCCAGCGACTATCGGCATACGTGTGACATGGATATTAAACATGACCATTGTTTTGTCTATGTTCATCTTAAGACCTATCCGTTGGGAGACACTATTGAGGTCATTGAACATAGTGCTTAGGTCCTCCAGCGATAATGCCATAAGGACTATATCGCCGGCAAATCGAAGGTGAGTGATGTACTCGCCATTGATATTAATACCGTATCCTTTCCAGTCCTGTAGCTTAAAAACGTGTTCCAAGGCAGCCTGTCTTACACCTCTCTGCAGTTGGATAGGTTTCGTACTCTGATTCTGTACTCGGATAGCCATCATAGTCTTACTGTACAAACACTTCACCACTTCGATTTATCGACAGTCAGCTTGGCACCCCTGAATGGACTGTAGGACCGCCCAAATTTCGACAAAATCTAAAGGCTTTCTCATAGTCCACATACGCAAGGCAAAGTGGCAGATTGTAGTCTTCTGTCTTCTGTACAATTTGCCGAAGTGTGTATATGTGGTCTATGGTACTAAAGCCTTTTCGCAAACCGGCTTTTTTTGGAGGCTGGAAGTCATTGAGTCTGCGTGCGAGACGATTTCTAATGACTCTCGAAAACAGCACGTAGATGTGGCTCAGAACAGAAATCAGTCTGTAGAACTCTAAGAGAGCGTTATCGCCTTTCTTGAAGAACAAGACTACCGCACTTCTGCTTCACACCTCCTGGGTAGTGCATCCATGGAAGACAGAATTAAAGAGCTTCTGAAGGACTTCAACTACCGGTTTTCCACCCACTTTTAGAAGCTCCGCTGTAATTCCATCCCCGCCCGGGGACTTGCCGTTTTTAAGGTCCTGGAGAGTCATTCTAATCTCGCTAATATCTTCGGAATAATGTCGGAAAAGAGTCGCTCTTGGATCGTTAATCACACTTGCGTGTGGCCCTAATGATTATATATACAGCTGCCCATATAACCTCTCAATCTCACTCCAAATCTCAGGGGTCCCGGAAACTATGCTGCCACCATTGGTCTTCAGCTTTGACAGTTGGCTCTTTCTGGCAGACAGATCTCTGGCAAAGACTTCAGAGCCTTGGTTCCGCTCGATCTATTTCCTCAATATGCTATATTGAAGTTGCGTAAGTACCGCAGCATGCACTTGGAGATCTGTTTAATAAAATAAAATAATGGAGGCCTGCCTAATATAAATGCATAATTTACAACGGTGCAAGAGGCTAGTGAAGAAAAATAATTGTATAGTTCGTCTTAGAAACTCGCTTTCAAAAGCATAAATCATCAGAAAAGTTTTATAGTTATTATTTTTTTCTAATAATAAAATATATAGTCTGATAAACAGTTGAAATATATTCAACTCACAAAATACAACATAAAGTGTTTTTTAAATATTTCAGTACTTTCAGAACAATGCCTGAGAACTGTATCGCTTGACCCGGTAAAAGTAAGGTAAGTTCTTTTAGCGTATATCTCTATACGAATAGAATATGTTGGCTTAGAACGATATAAAAATTTGCATGATAAATGCATTGTTCATTCTATTCGTTTTAATTACTAAACCCAGAGCTAGCACGAATGAGGAAGTCTGTGTTCTGTGTATGTTGTGTAGAGTAATGTAGTATAACGTACATGCGTGTTGATGTCATATTTAGCAAGAAATAATAAATAAAAATACTTTGCATAAATCTAAATAAGATAGTAGACATAATTGTCTTTTCCTCAAAGTGTTCTTTAATTTTGGAAACTAACTATTCCTTTACCATTGACTAACTGACTAATATTTAAAGGCTATATTAACTAACTAATCTTTTAGTTACTGCACAAACTGCGGAAATCACCTGACTAACAACTATTCTACAGTAACAATTTTAGAAAAAAATTCGTCTACATTACACGAAGTCAAATAAATTTCAAGGTCAGGCATTTGAATTCATTTAACTAAAGGCTTATAGGGCACAAGTTTTGCAGCTGCTTTATAACTTTTACAAATGGTTTGCTTGTTGCGTATAACTTTGTTTGGATTTTACTCAAAACACCTTTTATTTTTATTTATTTTATTTATTTATTTCAGGCAGAGCCCATATATGTTATTAATAAATTAAATTATATCTAGGGTTAGTAAAAAAAATAATAAAAACACTATTAAAAACAAAAGAAAAATTCAAACAATTGTAGGACATATCTATATCTCCACAAAATTTACCCTTTTATGCTGCCGTGTGTACCCGCAACCACGCTTGTAGACGTTGCAAGTCCCACAGATCACCGAATGCGCCAAGGTTACTGTTGGTGCTGTTCTGCAAACGGGTCAGTGCGGAGGCTCACCATCTCCTAACTATCGATGCGAATCCGTCAATACGAGTCTCAACGAACATGCCTGAGCAGCTGCATCGCTATTGCAGCCCCAACTGCACCCTCAAGGCATTGTTATGTTGAACACGTAGATCGACGCCTGCTCGCAGGTTATAGCTAACACACAGGTTGCAACAGTAGCACGACACTAAAAAATTTGAAAATTTGATTTGAAAAATCTCAAAACACAGTTGGCATGAAATCATGATGTTTTAGTGAAGAAGTATTTAGTTTTTTTTTAGTTAGACTAGCAAACATTAATTTGACCTTATTTATCTATGTAGTTAAATATCATTTTTAATTTTAGGAAAAACAACATCATCATCATCGTAATGCTATACGTGGTAGAACTATATCATAGTCCTAAGGTGTGACAACTTATCTACATTTGTTCTTAATCGGGGGTAGATCTAGATTTCTATGGGCCGCTGTATCCACTTATCTTCAGTCGGACTGTGTGCTCGTTTAATATATAACAAATAAAAATTTACTTCGATTTTATGCACATCTTTTTAAAGTTTGTTTTCTGAATAAATAATTAAATAAAACCCGTAAAAGTACATGCTGAGTCTACAGAGGATGCTTCTGGCATTTTCCACAGTCGCCTCGTACAACATCCAAGGGTCGAAACGGAGTGATGGATTCTCTTTCTCATCCACCAAACGAGATAAAATTAAATGAATTGTGCCTACTTTATTAAATAAGCATATGAAATGTATAAAACAAATGTAGGCGTTTGTATCATTTCTTACGTCCTTCACCAGTTACAGTGTGTAGAACAAACCTTTAATCTCATTTTGAAATTCGGTTACTGTACTGAAAATAAAATATAAGTGTGTTTATCATAGAATTACTTCTAAACGGATGGACCGATTGAAATTAAATTTTTATTTCTATTTGAGTGAATACCTGGATTGTTTAGATTCACATCTGGATAAGGTATTTGGCGCTGTTGTTAAGATGCAGTAATCGATGTGAACCCGAGGCGATATATTTCAGGAGCGCGTAAGAGAATCTAACGCCTATCTTGTTTGATTACTTTAGTTAAACAATGTCAGGTTTACCTCGTGACTTAGATTTATGGCTGAATAATATTAAGTATTATTTTATAATTTATTATAACATTTATAATTTTATGATTTCTTCAATGATCCAATGATTTCTTATATTTACGCGAACACTACTCGCACCCACGTCACGGTAAGCGAGTTAATCCAGCCACATTTGAGCGTTTGCCCGCAATACTACCATACGTCTGAGGTGCAACAGACAAGATTGGCTACTTTTTTAATCGAACTTTCATTAAACATGCTCAAAATCACCGAACACTGTAGTCTATGAGTGAACTACAGAATTGCCCCCGCCATTACATAAAACTTGCTAGATAGCAAATGCTAGCAAAAGAACACCAATTCCTACCAAAGGTGATTCGAAGGGGCTATTAAAATAAAAAATAAAAACTTTCTATAAATAGCGTAACAAAGGACAAAAAATCCTAAAATAAGCAAGTTTAATCCGTTTATTAGACAATTCTACATCAAAATGTGAATGATAAGCTGATAGAAGCAATCAAACCCTTTTTAAACAGTAAGACCCTACTCGTTTTACCGTCTATTATGCTTTCTATTTGCTTTAGTAAAAGGTCCTGACTTAAACATTGTCAGAACATGTTTTGCTTTATTGAAACTATGACACTATTACAAGGTGGAAACGATACTATTATGATAATTTGAATTATTGATAGATTATATATTGTGAACTAAGCGATGAGTAGTAACAAACTTTTCCTAGTAACAAATAAAAGTATTAAACTGCAGTGGACTTAAGAAATGCTTTAACAGTTATAACAGTATATATTGTGGAATCCTTGGTAACATAAGAAATTATTCAATGAGTAAGCGCTCGCCGTAAATTTCATAGAATGCGAGCTCGGGTTCGACCCCCAACGGCAAAATAGTTGACATTACGGAATACTGAAACATTTAATTACAATTTTTAGTTCTAATTCATCAAGTGTTAGCAGAGATGGAAACCTGTATTTAGTTTGTTTATCTGATAGTAAAAGATGCTGTGGCCCATCGGCACCTTCATCTATCCTCGAATAAGATTGAGAATGCAAATGCGTATTCAGCCATAAGGGCTGGAGGGGGCGTATCTAAATGGGCCACTAGCTAATTTATTTAACCTTGATTGCGGGATTCGAACTACAAATTTTCTAAGAATCTGCAGCTCGAGAAAAATACCAGTAGTGATATGCGAGATTGACCAGAAAAACCTAGTCTATGCGGAAGGTGGAGCCCACGAGGCGCGCACGCGGTGGGGGCTTTAAACAATTTCCTACAATAGCTCAGGCTCCCAGGTAGAGGCTGCTTTTTGTATAGGATAAGGGTGACAAACGAGCACACAGTCCACCTGATGGTAAGTGGTTGCTGCGGCCCATTTACTTCTACATATATCCCCTATTACAAATCAAAATGCAGATGCGTTGTCACCCGTGAGAACTAAGATGGAATGCCTCATTACCAGTAAAAAGGGCCTCCGGCCACTTGCACTCACCAAGCGAAACGCAGAGGTAAACCTCTACTTCACGCTGGTTTTCTGTGAGGTCATGGTACCACCCCGGTTCGAACCGGTCCATCCGTGCTACAGCAAGAGCTGGCGCGTGGCTCTACCACTGTTAAAAGCTTCAAATTTAGTAGATAAATTCGAAGGACCAGCGGGTAATTGCATGTTCATAAGACCAAATAAGCTCACCTGACATCTTCGGGTGCGGGGCGGCGCGGCGAACTCCTTACTTAAACAGCTGCAATGTGGTTATCTTCAGCATGATTGGCTAATTAATACGAATAGTTCTTGCAGTATCACACAGTCTTGCTAGCGACAGATTTGCGATAGGCGTGCTTCAGCGAGCGGGCGGCGATGAACACGTTACTATGCGGTGCGCGATGATAAATGATACGCGCTCGTGCGCCGACAGTTGGAATGCAACTGTCGACAGGGTTTTGTCTACAATGTCATGAAATCGAACTGCCAAGGTGAAAGAGATTATTTAAAATAATGGCAGAAAGCAACTTCTGGCGCATGCAAAAGTTAAGAGTTTTTTTTAGGATAAGGGTGAAAACGACCACACAGTCTACTTCATAGTAAGTGAATGCTGTGGAGTGTTTTATCAATTTATAATCAAAATACAGATACATTGTCACTTCTGAATACTAAGATAGAATGCCACGTTTCCAGAGGAACGGGTTGACATAGTATTCTATAAGAGCGTGGACCTTCTCCGATCAAGCCGTTCCATTCATGCTGCAATCATTATGTAACTTCAGCCTGCCTCTGTCAAGAATAAAGATGGAATAACACATTTCATTTACCAGTAAACGTTATTGAGAAATAAAATATTTCATTAACATTATAAAATTATTTAACATTCACTGTAGATTACCTCTCTACAATTTTCAGAGTGTATTACATCAACGATATTTCATGTTATATTATTAAACTTTTTCGCCTCGCATATTATCTCGAGAAGAAATAATTATATCGTCTTCAAGTAAATTTTATTTACTTTTACAAAGTTTTAATAAAACGCTTCTGTTGTAATATTAACCAAAAAAAAAACGAATTTTCTATTGATCCTTACAATATACATCGTGAGACGTATCGTATTTTTTTTAATTTAAAAAGCTTAAATGTAACACCTTAAGGTAAAGGGTACATAGGGCGGACTTAATGCCATATGGCATTCTCTGCCAGTCAACCCTAGGTGCCAAAGACAATTGTAGGCAGGTGCGAAACATAATACATAAAAAAGTGTATTTATATTAAAATATAATATATATACATAGTACATACATACACAACATGTATTTAAATATATATATATATATATATATATATATATATATATATATATATATATATATATATATTTAAATATATATAACATATATTTACATACAATAATACATATATACATATATGTAATGTGTATTCATGCTTATTAACTTCATAAATATCCGTATTAATATGTAAATAAATAAATATTTGAAAAAAGAAAAATGTCAGTTAGTAAGTGCCTTCAGGTAATGTTGTCGTAGAAGTAATTTAAATGAATTTCTATTTGTAGCATTCTTAATATCATCGGGGAGGGTGATCGAAAGATGTATAGCTTGTATCGTAGACGAGGACCTGAAAAAATTAGACCTATGCTGTGGAAACCTTATCCTTAGACGGTTTGATTGTCGTGGTATTCGACGGTCAATCGAATTAAGAAAATGAAAGTTATCCTTAAGATATGAAGGCGACCTTGGATCGTTTAAAATTGAATAAAGTATAAGTAATATTCTAGAGCATCTCCTTTGACGTATAGGTAGCCATTTAAGCTTTGAACGATAGGAAGATATGTGGTCATACTTACGTTAACCGCAAATAAACCTCATGGAATTATTAAGAAGGCGCTCCAACTTGTTTAGAAGATTTTGTGACAAATCTGAGTAACATACATCTGCATAATCTATAATAGGTAGAATGAGGGAAGGAACAAGTGTAAGCTTGGTTTTGCAAGGTAGGAAATTTTTAAGACGATAAAGGGAACGCAAGGTGGCAACAACTTTACGACTCACTTCAGAGATCTGCAATTTCCAGGTCATAGTTTTGTTCATGTTCAAGCCAAGATTTTTTATGGAATCACAATATGGTATCAGAGTTCCATTATAAATTACAGGAGAGAGATTTCCATAATCAATCTTAGCCAATAATTGTGAATTTCCAAAGATTATAGCTTTGCATTTGGCTGGATTAACTGAAACGCCATATTTATACGACCATTATTTTATGGCTTTCAGGTTATTATTTAGTTTATGCACTACATAGTTAAGGTTATTTAAGTCTGACAGCACATAGAGCTTAAGATCATCCGCATACAGATGGTACGAACAATCTAAAACTGAGGAGATAGAGTTTATAAATAAGGAAAACATAATAGGAGAAAGTATTCCGCCTTGCGGCACACCAGATTCAATTTCAGCCAATGAAGGAAAACGCTGACCTGAACGAACCGATTGCTGGCGGCCGCGAATGTAAGAAAAGAACCACTACAAGGCTGGGGATGAAAATTTAAGGTGTTTATGGATAGATAAGAGGATACCATTATCTACCGTGTTGAAAGCGTATGAAAAGTCAATAAGCGCTACCACTGTTAATTTCTGCTCATCCAAGCCTTTTCTTATATCGTCTGTGACTTTGATAAGCGAAGTGGTAGTGCTGTGACCAGAGCGAAACCCCGATTGGGATTCATTCAACAGGTTATGTTTTGCAATGAACACAGATATTTGCTTAAAAACACAGGCTTCCCGAACTTTAGAGAGGTATGGGAGAATTGAGATAGGACGAAAATGATTAGGGAGTACAGGATTAAGTATTTTAGGAAGGGGTCGTACAAAAGCCTTTTACATGCAGTAGGGTATTGACCTGAGCTCAGAGAATAATTTATAATGTGTGTTGTAATAGCTGGAAGTAGGTACTCAAGTATCATAGACATTATTTGCTTACTAATTGCATCATAACCCACAGCCTTAGATTAAATGGCTAACAGAGCTTTTTTATTTCATCCTGAGTAACAGGGGAGATATAAAAGTCAAGTATCCGAAGAGGCTTCATTGATTCTATAGAAGCAATAGTTTGAGTACGGACTTGAGGGTACAGAGAAGTAATAGAAACAAAATGACGATTAATGTCATCCAAATTAAGAGAGGAGCCATATTTCGGGGAATTACATTTATTAATTCCGAGAGATCTAAGGAATTTCCACACATCAGTGGGCGAAGAATTAGTTATTTTGTCATGAATGTAGCAGCGTATAGCATTTCGTACAACCTGATTGCATCTGTTTCTTAGCAATTTAAAGTTACACCAATTTTGTTCAAAACGATCCTTTTAAAACTTCTAGAAAGCCCGATCTCGTCGCGCTATTGCCACCTGGACGCCTTTAGTCATCCAGGGAGCAGGAGGACGTTTAATTTTTACACAATTTACTGGAGCATGAATATTATACAAATTCAGGATGGTATTATTAAGAAAGGATAATTTATCATCGATGTTAGAAGCTGCCACCAAAGGACCAAAATCAATTGCAGATGCGTCTTTCCTGAGACTTTCAATATTTATTCTCGAAAAATTGCGTAACTGCAGCAAAATAGGCTTTTATTTTTGAGGTTTGAGTTTATATGAAAAGTAAATCAAGCCATGTCGTGAGAAACAAGGAGCAGAGAGCTGTCCAAACTGAATCACATGATCAGAAGAGGAAGTAATGATGAGATCAATCAACGAATCATCAGTGTCAGTATTTCTATGAGTTGCCGCCAGTGGGAGAATGCAGAGTTCGACTGATTCTATGATTGCTCGAAGTTTTTGGGAACGAGAAGTATTTTTTAACAGATCAGTGTTGAAGTTACCCATTATCATGCAGTGTATGTAGTCAGATCCAATGGTATCAAGAGCCGTCTCAAGTGAGGTAAAGTAATCCACAGAAAGAGGACAATATACAACACCTAAAATTGCCCTAGCACCCATAATGTTGATTTCTATAAATAAAAACTCAGCAGTGGCAGAATAGAGAGGTGGGGAAGATAGAAAAACTTTATAAGGGATATTTGATCGAAGGTATATAGCGACCCCACCTCCCCCTTCTCAGTCCGATCATTCCGTATAAGAATGAAATTGGGTAATGGGTATAAACTCGACATAATAGATGGTTTTAGCCAACTCTCAGATATTAAGATAGCATCAACACAGTCTAGTGAGAATGCTTCCTCAAAGTAAGAAAAGTAACTTGGAATGCTTTGGGCATTAATATGACAAACGTTAAAAGATTTATTATAAGGCAGAAAAATATTATTTAACTGATCGCGTAAGGAAAGTAAATCATCTGTTAGATCATTACCAGAGGCGTAGGAGGAATCTGAACAAATAATGGAATAAAAAGATCCACTATCAGACATTTTTCAACTACCAATAAATATATTTATATTCAATATGTATATTAGATAAATATATAAATAATAAAATAACAAAAAATAATAAAAGATAAATCAAAATATGAGCATAAAATAACCACTACGCTATTCGCGTAAACCAGTAAATCAACTATTCTACTGTCACTGCTCTATCCCATCAGTTGACTGATAAAGATAATAGTCATTGTATTAAAAATATACCTTAAAATTAATAAAACATTAAAAACACTATTAGAAAAGTAGATATCAGAAACAGAGTATAACAAAACATCAACATTCAACCAATTAATAAGTCCACAACTTAGTAATATTTCCCAACAAAGACAAAAGTCAAAAATTTAATTTGTTTGTGTCTGTGTAACCAAATCATTTTCCAACAGCAATGTTAATAGAGATACAGTAAACAATGTAAAATAAATCAAGGTATGGAATAAAATCTGTTTGCCAGCAGTATTTATAAATATTGAATCACACAAGGCTGTAAGGTCTAAGACCTTTGCCTGCCTTAGTTGGCGAATCGTAACAACAACAATACCTTTTACAAAGTTTGTATTTTTCTACCTACTTCTACTTTAATAGTAACAATACTAATTTAGTTACTATAATAATATATGTACCTTTTAATTTGGCCTTAGACTTCCAAACTACTGATTTTGTGTGGTGATCATGAAACTGGACGAGGACTACTCTAGCTTGATCTTTACCTTGCGATCCCAATCTGTGACACCGTTTGATCGAGGAGCTACTCACATCGGAAAGACCCATCTCGTTATGTATTAAGCTAAGAACCTTATCAATTAAGCTTACTTCAGAGTCCTCTGGGATGCCATTGAACAGCAATACGTTTTGTCGTTGTCGCATGTCAAGTCCATCAATTGTGTTTATACTTCTAACTTGCAGTTGCAGTAGACTAAACATTTGTGTGACCAAATCCTTAAATGCATAAAATTCCTGACTTAGCTGCACTAACTTTGGATTGGAAGGGACCAGTGCAGCCTTCAGACGATCTTCGAATTCTGCCATCTTTTGCATCCAGCTGACTTCCAGTTCTTTCTGTATTTTGTCTACATTGTTGATGCTTGCCATATTGTAATTGTAATATAACAATGCTTAATGGTGGTAAATACAAGTGTTACTGATGGGTGATGCAGTAAGTTATTAAAACCTTGTTTACATAGATAAATTATTATTTCAATACATAAAGACCTCTTTTCTCAAAGTTTTTGTCGAAGAATTTACCCCTAACAATTCTACATATTAATATAATTTAAAATTATAAATAGGAGCACTTAAAACAGATGTTGACTTTCTACACCTACCCGCAGAAAAAAACCTCATTTTATTTATTATTCAGAGAAAAAGCTTCATAAATGTTCTTATTCGTTCTCATTCGTTTCTAAAAAAATACAATAGGATTTATCTCCAACAGATGAAGGCCTAAAATAAACTTTAATTAAGTAACGGGTTAACCCTACAAGTTAAATATAACGTTCACCTATCTACCGGTATAACTGTGTTAGTTTATTTATTGCCGGTATCTCCCAAAAGGGTTATTGAATGAACTGGATAAACAAAGTAACTTACTCATCCGTATTAATATTAATTTAGAAGGGAAAATACTCTCAGTTGATTTCAAAATTTGTACCTTATAATTTGTTTAATTTGTATGTATAACTAAGACAAAATAGTTGTTTTACTAAGGGAATATTTAATATTAATTGCTTTCTTTTTAAGCAGGCCCTCTTGTTCATTACTTATTTAATTAGTTTTATTTTATTTGATCAAAATCAGTAACACATTAATTTTAAACAAGTTAATTAATTTACACTAGGTTTATACTATGTTGATGTCCTTTTAATAATCTTTTGTCCAAGCTACCACCATATATTGAAAATACCAAGCAGAATTCTTTACTACTTGAAGCTGTCTTCTTCCCATCTTCAGCTTCATTTACTTCTAGACTTGGGTTTCTCCGATAGCAAGGAGGATTTTCAATAATCGCCACGCGGCAGCAGTACGAGATGCCTCACGTCGATGACGCTACTTACTTCCGCCTCGTCAACGATCTGTGTTTTTACATCTAAGGTAATCGAAATTGTTACAACGCTATCTTTCTGAAGGTAAGAGATCTTTTTGCATTTCCAGTTACGTCTCTCCGTGACAGATTTTCATATGACGCCACCTTACTTCTTAAAAAAAGTGAACGCTACAAATCGCCTCTTATTTCTGAGAGAACTGATAGCACATGTCTGACAACTTCACATGTCTTCGAAATATATTTGTTCCTCAAACATGCAAGCTTCCTCACATTGTTTCCTACTCTTCCTAGCTTGTGGTTATTCAGCACTTAAAATCGTAATGAACAATTTCTTTGGTACCGACTGTGTTTGAGCCCAGGTTGCAAGTTTACAGTGAAATTGAATGGATGGTTTTTTATTTGAATTTATAATAAAACATTATATTCTCACGCAGAATACTCACATTTATTAAAAACAAATGAAATATAGAAATATAGTGTTAAAAATGGCAATGGAAAATAAATTCCTTGAGTTTCAATGCTATTGCTTACGAGGGCTTTCATAAATGAAAAGGGTTAAAGGCCTTTACAGTTTTTATAGTAGATTCGACGCTGAGCGTCCTAATATGTAGCTATATGAACTGCTTTTATTTACATATAAAGTATATTCTATAGAGTTTAAAGTTTAATTTCATGTAATGACTAACAACAAAGTTGCGATAAAGATGTTTACATTACGAGAAAACAAATATCCACTCAAGCGTCATATACTAACTTAGCAATATTAAGTACAACAGATTGAATGTTGTATTTTAATACAGAAAATGGTGAAAAAACCTGCACAAGTGTTTTTAAGTTGATTATGTGGCCAGGAATAACATTATATTTAAAACAAATCAGACACACACACACACACACAAACACGCGAGCGCTCACGCACACGAACCCGCACACGCAAAAAAGTTATACGCACATGCACATGCACACACAAGCACATGCGCACGCACACACACCACACACACACACACACACACACACACACACACACACACACACACACACACACACACACAAACAAACAAACAAAAACGTGCGCGCTCACGCACACGAACCCGCACACGCACACGCACACGCATACGCACACTCACACGCACACGCATGCACACACGCTTACGCTTAAGCACACGCACGCGCACACTCACACGTACACGTACACACAAACACACGCACATGCACACGCACACGCACACGCACGCACGTAGAGAGTATGTAGACAATACTCCCTTATTCCTGGCCTATTGTATTTTTAAGATTCTTAAAATGAACCGTTTTATCCAAAATACATAAGTTATTTGGATACCAAATTTAGACGGGCTCATTTAATGAAACTGTAAAGTGAATTAAACAGGGCACTATGGGTGGTATTAAAAATAAAACTCCATTATAGTTCCATTCGGTTAATATCTGAATGCTGTGCTTGATTTTTTGCTATAATTTTTTTTATAAATTGTAATTTAAAATTAAGTAGCAAATATTTGAAGTATTTGCCTGAATATCTTTGTCATGACCTTCTTCTTCTTCATCAGCCCATAAAAGTCCAATGCTGGACATATATCTCTTCTATTAAACGGAGGATTTGCTTCAATCATTTCATTGGATTGATCTTAAACTGACGATTGCTGTACCAGGCATCTCGCTCCTTTGACGCTGCTGACCATCGCCGCTCTGGATACGTCTGGCATCAACGAGATGATTATATCGCCATCAATTTTATTGAAAGCCATTTTCTGCGATTTTCCTTAGTGGTGGTCGACTTCTACGTCATCTCTTACGTATTATATTTTTGTTCGCGATATTATATTTTTTGTTTGAAATCATATTGCGGAAATGTTTCATACTCGTGCTTTTAAAACTTTATGTGTTACAATAAACAGAAATGGAAATATTATGTAATATCTGCTTTATTTGTTTCATTATATTATGATACCCGCGGGGAATAACAACTTATTTAAATTAATTTTGATCAAGAAAATTAAATTTTCTCAATTTTTATTATTAATTATAAATATTCCAATTGCGGCCAACTTTATTCATTTTTAAAAGTAATTTTAAATTGTTTGTTTTCATTAAATATAAACGAGAAAAATTGTTAGAAGTTTTCAGTTTCTTTTCTTCCTTTTCGCCTGTAATAGTCCACTTTACCGTTTCGTTTGTTTAAAGAATAAGGTGACAAATGAGCTTACAATTTACCTGGAGGTAAGTAGATGCTGTGGCTCATAGACATCTACATCTATCCTCGATAAAGAACCAAAAATACTTATTAGCAGTCATTTTTATTTACTACTAGTGCGGAAAATACATTTGTCCTTGGGAAAACAAGCAAAAAAAACCCAGCAAGATTTTTTAAACATATTTTTTATTTTTAATAGAACTATAATAAAACTTTCACCTAATTCCCAGGGTTTTTTCATTCATGTATTTCTTGATATTATAATTTTATATGTACCCATACACTATTTGTAGAGTAGTTTTGACTACTAAATATTTTTTGGGATTTTGTAAATGCGTATACTTAGCCCATAAATTAATGACATCTCTGTGGTCTTGTAACTGGCATCTGGCATAGAATAGAATAGAATAGAATAGAATAATTTTTATTCAATATACATTACATGTGTAATTCTTATTGAAAGTCATTTTTTACTTTACGACTGGTTCGAAAAAATACCCTCTGTCCTGGGAAGAACCAGCAAGAAACCCAGCGGGACATTTTTTTTAAATAAATTTTACAATATAAATGATTACGAACTATTTACAAAATTTATTTTAGAAACTGCTTGGAAGCGACCACCTCATTCCCAGGGGTTATTATCAATCATGTATTCATTTATACTATAATAACCCTTTTTATACAGTTTCAGCTTAATAAAACATTTAAACTTGGTAATAGAGAGAACCTGTACACTTTCCGGGACCTTGTTGTAATAGCGTATACATTGCCCCAAGAATGAATTACTGACTCTGTGGAGTCGAGAAACTGGCATCACTAGCTTATGTTTGTTCCTAGTGTTTACAGAATGTATATCACTTTTTTTACTAAAACTATCTTTGTTTTTGTGAACATACATTAAATTTTCGTAAATATACTGAGAGGCCAAAGTTAATATATTAATTTCTTTAAATTTATCTCTTAGAGACTCTCTCGGTTTTAGATTGTAAATAACTCTAATGGCCCTCTTCTGTAAAACAAAAATAGTTTCTGAATCAGCCGCATTTCCCCATAGCAAAATCCCATAAGACATTATGCTATGGAAATAACTAAAATAAACTAATCTAGCTGTCTCGACGCTAGTGAGACCTCTAATCTTTTTACAGCATAGGCTGCAGAACTTAGTCTGCTTGCTAATTTGGATATATGGGGGCCCCACTGAAGCTTTGCGTCAAGAGTGATGCCAAGAAAAACAGTGGATACAACAGGGCTCAATTCCTCCCCATTTAAAAACACATTGGTATTCAGATTTTTAACATTCGTTGTAGTAAATTTAACACAATTAGTTTTATTTCCGTTCAAATGCAGATTATTAACGTTAAACCAATGCGCTAATTTTGATATAGCATTATTCACTTCGTCACATTTAAATGATTGACGTTTAAGTTTAAAAATCAAGGAAGTATCATCAGCAAATAAAACTATATCATGACTATCCCCTACAAGGTGAGGTAAGTCATTAATATACACCAGAAACAGGAATGGGCCGAGAATCGAGCCCTGAGGAACACCCAATAGTACAGGTGACCCGGGAGAACTTGCACCATTGATAATAACCTTCTGCTTTCTATTACTTAAATATGAAATAATAAGTTTAAGCACTGTATTCTTGACACCATAACAAGCTTACACTTGTTCCTAGTGATTAAAGTATAAGCATCTTTATTCTTACCATAGCTTTTCACGTATTTATGTATATACATTATATTTTTATAAATATGTTGCGATGCCAAAGTTAATATGTTTATTTCTTTAAATTTTTCTCTGAGGGACTCTTTAAAATTTAAGTTTAAAATCGCCCATAAGACCCTCTTTTGCAAAACAAATATGGTTTTAATGTCAGTCGCCTTACGCCACAGCAAAATTTCATAAGACATTACGCGATGAGAGTGACTAAAATAAAGTAATCTCGCTGACTCAATATAAATGAGACTTCTAATCTTTCTTACGGCTTTTTGTAGAAAAAAGGAAAGATATACATAGCCCTCATACCCTGATATATAACGGCTTGAAAACCCAGTAAACGTGAATAGTTCTTACGAAAAACTAACTCTATAATTCTTTTAGATTAGATTAGATTCTTTCATTCTTTTTTTTTAACGTTACCCCCTCACTAGGATTTTCTCCTGTATCGTGGAGGCAGTTTACAAACACAAATTGCACAAGGACAAACATCCAGACCCGGAACAATTATTTGTAGGCCATACAAATACTTGTTCCGTGCGGACCACTGCACCACGGATATTATGTAAGCCCATTATAATATTTTTGATAGTAAGCTAGCGTGACAAATACGTTCGGGATATATTACTCTAAAATTCTTGGGTGGCAAAATATTTTGGTAATTTCTATTTACGTAATACATGTTTTTTTATTTTATTTATTATAGAATATAGGTGATAAGTTAACTTGTAGTAAACCAGCACTTAGCCTCTGAGCTACAAGAGTTTAATAGTTATAATGTTGAAGTAAAGAAAAACAGTACGTCGTGACTTGTTGCACTTATTCTAGTAATCATCTCTGCAGCTACGTGGTGAACTTATGTTTTAAGCTTTTACCCTCGTATCCAGCAAACTGGAAGCCCAACTCAAGTTCTACTGAAGCTTCGCTTGGTATTTCTCGTTAAGTCAGTTATTTTGTTTGAATTTTTTAGTTCAGTTAACATACCAAGTAATATGTTGACATAAACGAAATCGTTACCGCGGAATTATTACGTGGAAGAGATCAGTCTGATCAGCCGTACTAGTTAACAAAAAGATAGTTAATTTTGGATTATTAATTTGAAATATATATATATATACTAGCTGACCAGGCAGACGTTGTTCTGCCCTTTCCGAACGACCATTTGCTTTCCCAAAAAAACTCCTGAAATTAGCAATAAAAAAATTGAGGGTCACTTATCGGGATAAAAACTATCCTATCTCTTAAGTTGGACCAAACTGCACACAGTCTGCAAAATTTTTTTTGAAATCGGTTCTATCTGTTGAATACTTACAGCAACACGTGGTGGTTATACTACTAAATTGTAGCTTATATTAAACGTTTGTATTTTTAACATAGCGCCATCTATTAAATATTTACTCAATCCAGTCAACAGATATCGTCATCTGACAGAATCGTTTGGATAGCTCCATATAATTGTGACTGTCAAATAATACACAAATAATTTTCAATAAAATAATATTGTATTGCGACTATAAATTGAATATATATATATATATATATATATATATATATATATATATATATATATATATATATATATATATATATATATATATATTGAGCAATGACCTATGTTCAGTAGTGAACTCTTGATAAACTGAAACGAATGATAGAATGGACTTTTAAATTTTTACGATTAAGAACAACAATGTAGCGTATTTTGGGTGGAGCACGAGTTGGATATCTCTACCAATGAAGAATCACGTTTGCACAGAATACGAGCATAAAATAATACTGCTATTTATTGACAACAACCGTGGACCCACTTAACTTGTATTAAGGCATTCCATTTTATTGCTCAGGAGTGAAAATGCGTCTGTATTTTGATTCGCATTCAAGGATTAATGAAGTTGTTTAAATATCATTTTTTTTGTTGTTAGGAAGTATTCTAGCCCTCACAATACGATACAAATTGATGGAAAATATTTGTATAGTCCTATCTGTGATGATGGTCCAGTCCCAGTAGAGGCTAGCGCGATCATTTTTGAGCACAGCTTCCGGCAAATACTTATAATAAGGCAGTTTCCGAACCACTAGGGACCGTATTTCAGAGCGAGTGCCTGGTATAGAATCCTGGCTACTAGGTTGTGTCTGTGCAAGTGCTAAGAGTTAGAAATCGCCGAACAACTGATGTAATAATAATAATATTACATTGTGATTTTAGCAATTTTATTAGAATGGAGCTGGGGACGGATAAGTGTGTGGTCCTCCATGTCCAAGACCATATTCCAGGCTGAAACATACCGATACCTGGGTATGTCACAGAACACAGGTATCGATGAGGTGGACATAAAGCAGTCAATTTGCGATGTGTTTTATGCAGGCTTGAAAAACGTACTAAAAAGCTCAAAAAGCGCTAAAAAAGCTCTCTCACCATGCACATTCGCGAAGTGTACAGCCTCTGTAATTACTTCCTGACGAAATCAGATGATCCATTCTACAGGGACGTCATTTCGTGTGATAAAGGGCTAACCCCTCTATATTTAGCCAGCGAGCAATAACAAGACCAAGCTGTACAGTGTATTTCCAACAGGGAGACCATATGGAAGGAGAAAGGACTCCACGGGAGGTTCTATAAGACTCTTTATGAGCCTTTGGTAGACCCAGTTGCCTCCCTCCACTGGCTATGTATTGGTGACATCTTCGGGGAAATCGAGGATTTTGTCTGTACAATACAGGATCAGGTTATTAAGACCAATAACAAATGTTATATTATTATATAATTATATTTATCATTATAAGTAGTTAAATACGTTTTCTCTCTCCTAGGCCCAAAATTGCGTGTGCGACAGGGTTATTTACATTACACGGGTCTCACATTATTAAATAACATCTTGCGTACATTGTGATTTAGTAATAAAAGTTTGTGTTTGAGTTTTCGTTTTATTATCGTTGATATAAATTCATTGCTTTAGCAAGTGAGCAAGTTGTATATCCGATCTCAGAAAATGTAAGCAGTTTTAAAAACAACTCCAAATAATTTTGGATTATTATAATATATTTAATAAGATCAATATTCATTAAAGCTTAGAATTTTACTATATTTTTTTTATTTGGATTTATTTAATATTTTTCGCGAGTTCTGAGGTTTTATTTTTCGGTTATGCATTTTTTTAAGATAATTAAAAGCAACCAACAATTTG
Organism: Parnassius glacialis; assembly: GCA_033319125.1. Lineage (NCBI taxonomy): Eukaryota > Metazoa > Arthropoda > Insecta > Lepidoptera > Papilionidae > Parnassius > Parnassius glacialis. The sequence continues at coordinate 57,112,986 of JAVANC010000001.1, read as the reverse complement.
ACTCTTTATAATACGACGCCACATTTTGCCACAATAAGTTTAATAAGTTTTCATGTACTAGTAACAACAAAAAACCTTCATTTTATTATATGCTATGGATTCGATTGTGTAGCGTCGTATGAAAGTACTCAATATTGTGGCTAAGTGAATTCGTATTCATTGCTCCGGAATCGGATTAAAAGCATTTGTAAATTGTAGGCTTTTATCCAATAGCAATGTTACTTTTTGTTTTGTGAAAGGGTTTTAATATCAAGACACTTTTTTCCCTTATCAAATTAAAGTTGCAAAAGAACTTAAACACCAACTTTTTAAAAGTGGCTACTGCAGTCCCATGGACATCCGCAATCAACTTAAAACGAATAAAAATCTCTTAATATGTTTTTGAATAGTGGTAGGTAAGAATACCCACAACCACATTTATTCCCGTGGGTGTTGTAAAAGACGACAGAGGGAAACTGAGGCAGAAGATGGACAGCAGTATTTCCGATACCAGCATAAATCAATATAAAACTGCGGTTGAAAACCTACTTGCCAAGCGTGGCAACTATGGCAATATACCCACCATTACCAATTACACTAAAAAACGGCCCCAGTTCCCGGCGGCCCCGCTATTCCTGGCTACAGTGGCGACCATGGTAACGGTGGAGCAGGGAGTGCTAAGAATCTCCGGTGGAGGTTTGGTTGCCACCTACGACGACTCGATCTGGCAACTTATAACACACGTACCCTAGGATTGACGAGAAGATCCTGGAGCTGGAAGAAGAGATAGACAAATTGCGCTGGAATATTATAGGACTATCAATGGTCCGAAGAGAGGGGAGGACATGGTAATCTTCGAATCCGGCAACTTGTTCTATCATTCTACAACGAGAGACTTATAGATTTATCATCCATAAGTCTCTCGTTAACAACGTTGTAAAGTTTGGGAGTGTGTCGACGAGGGTTGTGTACCTTATACTCAGAATCACCAAACGATATTCGCTGAAGGCCATACAGGTTTACGCACCAACTTCGGCACACTCCGATGTGGAGGTGGAGGAAATGTATGAGGATATCTCCAGAGTCATGCATTCCAGCGAAATCCACTATAAGGTGTTAATGGGAGACTTCAAATTAAAACTAGGCACAAGAGAGAACGGTGAGCTGAAAGTAGGGAAATTTGGAATAGGGCAAAGGAACCCAAGGTGCCAGCAGCTGGCCGACTTCATGGCGAAAGAGGGACCCTTTATGATGAACTCTTTCTCCCAGCGGCCTCACAGGAAGTGGATCTGGTCGAGCACCGACTGTTCGACATAAAATGAGATTGACTTCATTATGACGACCAGACGACAACTGTTCAGTGATGTCACAGTGATTGCGAGAGTGAAAACTGGTAACGATAATTGAATGGTTGGAGGCACACTGAACCTAAACGTTAAGTTGTTTTCCTTTCTGAGCCGCGTCTACGTATCGTTTCCGGTAGTCATTACGAATAGTCTCGCAAGCACACCCGATAACTTCGAGCCTCTCGAACAAACCGGATTCCGAAAAGGCTTTAGCAGCATACACCACATATATACCCTTCGGCAAATTGTACAAAAGACCGAAGAGTACAATCTGCCACTTTGTCTTGCGTATGTGGACTTTAAGGAAGCCTTTCATTCCGTCGAAATGGTGCTGCAGTCCCTCCAGCGGTGCTAAGTGGATTGTCGATATATCGAAGTACTGAAGTATCGGTACAGTGGGGCTACGATGGCTTTCCGAGTACAGAACCAGAGTACGAAACTTATATAACTGCAGAGAGGTGTAAGACAGGATGTCGAAATATCCTCTAAACTCTTCACCGCTCCAACGCCGAGCGAGCTATGGAGAGGGTTTTGCTCGGCGTTCCTCAGCGTGTTAGACTAAAAAACGTGGATATCAGTAGTATGACCAGAGTAACCGATAAAGCCCAAACAATTTGTATGCTAAAGTGGCAATGGGCCGGCCATATAGTTCGAAGAACCAACAACCGATGGGGAATGAAGGTTCTCGAGTAACAGCCTCGTACCGGTAGTTTAGGAAGTGCCACCACTTGATTAAGTGAAGACCTGGTAAGACATGCAGGAAGTCAATGGATGCAGGTGAGTCGGGACCGTGCTTTGTGGCATACTTTGGGGCTGGTCTATGTTCAGCAGTTGATTTGTAAGGGGTTTAATGATGATGATGATCATATCTCTGAGGTAAAGTTAGTAATGTTACAACTCCACTGCTGGGCATGGGCCGCCTCTCATTTATGAGACTGTTTATAAATTTTTAAAGCCATTTTTAAGACGTGGGAAACCCGCCGAAGCACATTAAAGCTGCACAGGGTATATCTCGTTGCCCTACCAACCTCTAACCTCTGAGGACTAAGATGGAATGTCTTCAAGCTTGTAATTATACTGGATCTCAGCACTCTTTATATCATATCACATCGGTTCACCGAGTACAGCTTGACGGCAGAAACAGGTAAGGATTGATACCTCTCCACATTAACTCCTGAACAGAAACGGAGTCTGATAACAGCATGTTAATCCCAATAGATGTGAATAATATTTCCTTCTTAAGCGTTAAACAAGAGACGAATCCGGTGTAAGGTGACAGGGTATACAACACTTATAAGTTTAAAATTTCTTATAGAAACAGAAACAGAAACAGAAACTTTTTTATTCAATATAGATTATAAATAATGCTTATTGAAAGTCACTCTTTTGTATAATTACCACTGGTTCGAAAAAAAAAACCTCTGTCCTGGGAAGAACCAGCAAGAAACCCAGCGGGACTTTTTTTTTAAATAACAGCTTACAATCGTGTATGTTACACCAATTAACAACACAACAAATTAGAAATAGCTTGGTAGCGATCACCTCATTTCCAGGGGTTATTATCATCTATAAATTCTTTAATACTATAATAACCCTTTTTATACAAACTTAGTTTAATAAAGTATTTGAACTTTGAGCAGGTCAAATTTTGTATATTTTCTGGAATTTTGTTGTAAAAGCGTATACATCGCCCCAAGAATGAATTACTGACTCGATGGAGTCGAGTAACTGGTACTACTAGCTTGTGTCTGTTCCTAGTATTTACAGAATGAATATCACTTATTTTTGTAAAACTACTTTTATTTTTGTGTACGTACATTACATTTTCATAAATGTATTGAGAGGCCAAAGTTAATACATTAATTTCCTTAAATTTTTGTCGCAGCGACTCTTTAGGCTTTAAATAATAAATTGCTCTTATGGCCCTCTTCTCTAAAACAAATATAATTTCAGTGTAAGCTGCGTGTCCCCATAGCAAAATACCATACGACATTATGCTATGGAAATAGCTAAAGTAAACTAGTCTAGCTGTTTCAACACTAGTTAGACTTCTAACCTTTTTTACGGCATATGCTGCAGAACCAAGTCCGCTTGCTAGTTTTGATATATGGTGGCTCCATTGAAGCTTCGCGTCTAGTGTGATTCCAAGAAAAATGGTGGTATCTACAAGAATCAGTTTCTCCCCATTTAAAATTACATTAGTATTTAATTGTTTGACATTTGGAGTCATAAATTTCATACATTTCGTTTTAGTGCCATTTAAATGCAAATTATTAACATTGAACCAATTTACTAATTTAAATATAGCATTATTTACTTTGTCATATTTTAGCAATTGTCGACTTAATTTAAAAATTAAAGAAGTGTCATCTACAAATAATACTATATCATGGTTATCTCCTACTATGTAAGGTAAGTCATTAATGTATACAAAAACAGAAAGGGGCCTAGAATTGAGCCTTGAGGCACGCCCATCTGTACCATCGACCCGGATGAACTCATACTGTTAATGACAACTTTTTGCGTTCTCTTACTTAAATATGAAATAATTAATTTAAGAGCATCACTTCTTACACCGTAGTGTTGAAGTTTCCTGATTAATATTTCATGGTGAACACAATCGAAGGCTTCGGTATAGGTCACAAAATCATCTAATTAATTTTTTTAATCCTGTGAATTCTCTCATGCATTAAATATATATTTAATCAGCTCAACACCGGCATCAGTTGTCGAGCGACCCCTTGTGAAACCAAATTGATTTTTATGGAGTAAATTATTTATATTAAAGTAATTTAACATTTGATCAAGAATAATTTTTTCAAAAATCTTACTAAGTGTTGGTAGTACAGAAATAGGTCTAAAATTAGCGGGATCTAATGTACTACCAGATTTAAATAAAGACATTACTTTACTATACTTCATTAAATCAGGAAACACACCAGATTCGATACTAGTATTAAAAATAGTAGCTAAATGAGACGCGATTGTGTCATATAATATGCATATAATATAATATGCATCGGTCACTGATCATCAGAACATTAAACATTTTTATTATTTTCTTTTTCATACGTATGTAATATTCCACTGCTAGATATAGATATTTCTCATTGAAGAGGGAGTTTGCTTTAATCGTTTCGCTTGTCAGGTCGATTAACGATCACAGTACTAGACGAGTCGCACCCCTGGGTTTTTTTTATCATGTCACTGTCACTATGACATATCACGAATTTAGTTTAATAGTTATTAATATTCTTCCTGTTATTTCTAAACTTAACACGGAAGATTTACCTAATCACCCATCATAAATGCGGCGGGGCGTCTCGCGTCCCAGATAGTTATTTCTAACAAAGTATGTGGCGTATTTTTTTTATAGGATAAGGGTGACAAACGAGCACACAGTCCACCTGATGGTAAGTGGTTGCTATGGCCCATAGACATCTACATCTATCCTCGTTTGCGAATCAAAAAGCAGATGCGTTGTCACCCGTGAGGACTAAGATGGAATGCCTCATTTCCAGTAAAAAGGGCCTGCGGCCACTTGCACTCACCAAGCGAAATGCAGAGGTAAACCTCTACTTCACGCTGGTATTCTGTGAGGTCGTGGTACCACGCCGGTTCGAGCCGGCCCATCCGTGCGACAGCAAAAGCTGCCGCGTGGCTCTACTACTGTTTAGATTTTGTTCTCCCGGAAAAATGTCAAGTGATGTGCGTCGGTGTGACGTAATAATATGACGTTATCTACTACTCGGAAAAATATTCATATAGTGTCATTTTGGCCCTGTAACATTAGGTCGTGTAATGACACGACATAATGACGCGAGATAAAGATAGAAGTGTGCAGTTATTATTCTGTTTTTTTATGTAATTATTATTATAAGGCAGTCTTTGACGACTACCCAACCTGATGGTAAGTGATGACATAGTCGAAAATATTAAATAAAAATAACTTATTTTAATAGCCTATTATTTTTTATAGTTTTATAATATGTTATGTTTTTTTTTGCGGGTAGGAGTGTGCATACTACACGTAGAAATAACAAGCAGCGTAATTTAAGCAAAAATAATATATTTAACAAGTGTTTTGTGTAACTGATGTGCTAAATTAAAATCTTTTACCTACCAGCATATTTCCGTACAACTATTTACAAGCCTGCAACTGAATTTTGCCACTAAGTCATTCTCTCAGTGTGTTTATAACCTGCCCTTGCGCTGTCACTAAAATGAAGACACTTCAGAAGTCACTTGAAGACATGTCAACTTTGTTTAACACTCGAATGGAAGAGTTTCAGAAAAGTCTAGAAGCAAGTAGCTCTACACCAACAGCGGGTAATACTTCCTCACTTTCTACAGATTTTGAAATGTTTCGTTCTTTTGTGCTCAAATCCTTAAAAACTCTCAATGAACAAGTGCAACTGTTATTCAAATTATATGACCAATCTGAAATGAGATCCAGACGTAAGATGATCCTTTTACATGGTATTAGAGAGGAGAAGAAAGAAGACCTTTCTTCTACAGTATGTAAATTGTTTGCAGACAATTAAAAATGACAAATATAAATACTGATGTAATCACCAGATGTCATCGCTTAGGCATTTCTAAAGAAGGTAAACCACGTCCGGTTCTAGTCAAGTTTAATAATATTGAAAATAAAAATCTCATTTGGTATTCCAAAACTGCATTCAAAAATACTGGTATAACTGCATCAGAATTTTTGACCAGGAGTCGACATGACCTTTTCTTAGCTGTTCGTAATCAGTTTGGCATTAATAAATGTTGGACAAAAGACGGTCATATAGTCATAAATGATTCCAATGGTCAGCGATATACCGCCACCTCATTTGCTGATCTAAAATCTATTCCCTGTTCTACCAGTGATTCGGAAGGGTTGCACTATCGGGGAAGAGTGTTGGCGAAGATAGTGTTAAAGGAAACAAGATTATTTCTACTGCTAGATCTAAGAGAATTATTAAGGCAAAATAACTTTATAACATGCCTCTTCAAATGCAGTCTGCAATGCATTTTATTGAACTGCTATTTTTCTCAATTCTTTTTGCTTGTTCTCTTTATTATATTTCATAATAAAGCTAAGTACTTTAGTGTATTTAAGCTACTTTATTATATTCTCTACTAAACTTAGGTACCTCAGATTGTTACCTAAGTATAAATATTTTTTGTTTGTACTTTAGTTTAAGTGTTTTATTCAATAAAATAAGTACTTTAAGTTATATTATCACTTTCACATATGACTGTGTTTTCTGTGTTGTACTGACACATCAAAATTATTACCCTTGTTCTTTCTATTATATTTCATAATAAAGCTAAGTACTTTAGTATTTTTAGACTAGTTTATCATATTTATTACTAAAACTAGGTATTTAAGATAGCTTAATAAAGTTTTCTCTTTGTATACTGAAATCGTTAGTGTTTTAACCATTCGTATAGGTACTTTAAGCTGTATTATTACTCAGTATATGTATGTGTTTACTGTTTTACCGATACTTCAAAATTATTACTAATTGTACTTTTCTGTTCAGAAGGTAAAATTATTTCAATTGTTTGATACGAATATAAAGGGTAAAATTACTAATTTTGACATTGACTTAATTCTGTCAAAGTAAATCTTGATCTTGTTGATATCTATAGGCAAAGGTCGATGATCATACAGCCACTTCTTATTAAGTTTTACATTAACTTATTTACGGAGTAGAAGAGTTGAATAAATTTAATTTGTTACTTTTAAGACCTACTGTTAATTATTTTCTTTAGGTTTGTAATATTATTAAGCTTATAATATGTTTTTACTAAGTATTGCTGAAAATGTTGTGTACGTATGACGTGTAAATGTATTAATTAGTTAGTTAAGATTTGCGATCTTGTAGAAACGCTGGTTGGTAAAGGAGACTTCTTATTTATTCATATTATTTATATTTATATAATATATTATTATTATTATTGTTATTATATATCACAATATATAAACGCATTACCATATCATATTTTTATTACTTTTATTTTTTTTGTAAAAAGAAAGACTTATGATTTCTGATTTGTTCAATGATAATAATTCAAATAATGATTTGTTTATGACACCTTACTCTGAAAGCGGCAGTAGTGACGATAGTTTTCACAGTACAGATTTCACTCCTTTAAATGAAGTTCTATCTTCTCAATTCTCAATCATTCCAGAATAGCTGATAAACTTATATTGCGTATGCCTGCTCACAACTCAAAACTTTTTCATTCCTCCTTTTGTGTCAAAGCAATCAAATTATGGAACTCGCTTCCTTTAACAATTAAGAAAGCCCAAAGCCTTGAGTCTTTCAAAAATATGGTTAAAGATTATTATTTAAATACGTGTTCTACTTAATATATTTTATTGTCATATCTACTTTTCTTCATAAAGTTTATGTATATGATATATAGTTATAATGTATTACAAAAATATTTATAAATATGTATGTATTCTATGTATGTATATGTAGGTATATGTGTATATGTATGTGAGTATGTATATATGTATTTCTGTGTTTATGTGTATATGTATATATAATATTATGTATATGATTATTGCATTGTCTTATATACTATATATACCTTGTACTATTAATATATACTAGTTTATCTGCTATTTATGCACACTTCTATATATTTAAATGTAAATTATCTCCTTCATCAAGGTTTGCCTGGAAGAGATCGCTGTTTAGCGATAAGGCTACCGAATTGTACATTAATTTATAAATTTAAGTTTGCTGTGTTGCGTGTATTTTGTGTGCAATAAAGAGTATAAATAAATAAAAATAAATATGTTATGTGTTAACTTCTGCACGTTTGCCTTATTAACACTTCGTGATAATATCTGATACGCTAGAGTGTGTGTTCGTATGCTACAAATTTAGATCCAATTTAAGACTGGATGCGTATAGGTAGGAATAGTGATTGTAGTCGAGATGATCCATTTGAGCTGCAACCATAATATATATGATATGTGACTGCAGCGAGTTCTCGAACACTCTAAAACGTTTTTTTAAACATAATAATGTTAACAAAATATATTTTTTTTATAATCCAAATTGCTCATAAAAAAATAATGAAAATATTCTTATGCTTACAAAAATGTTTGAAGAAACTATTAAGGTTGATTTCGTGATTCAGGATTAATTTGCCGTCGAAAACCCATTCAAATAGAATAAAAATAAATCCATTTGTGAAATTGTAATAGACGGTCGTCAAAAATATAAAAATGTATTTTCCATGTGCTCAACAGTGAAGGAACTTATTGTGAGGAAAGCTACATGTATGTTAAAAAAAATATTTCGAGGATATGATGTAACGTCCGCCAACGCGCACTAAGGTAGCGCGTCAGTTATTTATTTTTATTCAAGGAAATTTATAGTGAACGTGAGAGTGATTACATTTTTATTTTGAAAGATCCAACACATGGGTGTAATTTGGGTATTTATTTTATGTTAACCTCACTTATTACCCGCGACTAAATGGACAAGGTGTATACGAACAGGGTGAGAGGTTGTTTGATTGTAAGTATCGTGCATTTTTTTCATGTTACGTATTCATTCATTTTTAATTATTATTTAACATATATTGATTGATTTGTTGTTATACATTCCAAACACCATTTATGTCTAGTAATGTAAACAGTGATAAACATTATGCAAAACATATTAAACTGATTACGTAAGGATGAAAAAACAAAATTTAATGTTATTGTGTTCATATAATACATTAATCATCATTGTAAAGCCGCACAGACAGGCGCAGTGTCTGAATTTTGTTTTAAAGTGTATTGACAAATTAATAATCGTACCCCAAAATACCATAAAAGTGAAAATGACTAGGTAATAAAATTTTTATCTGTTATTCCGTTAGATTTTCATATAATCCTTAGCCCGTTTCCTATAATAAATTGCTTTCTTTTTTATGTGTAATACCAATAACAAACGTTACCATTTGTAGTGGGCCCAAAGTCTCCGTTCATTATATATTTTTTATTAATCGATTAACTGATTTTTAGATGTGTGTAGGAGTGAAGATAAAGAAATTTTTGCTGAATGAATTTTACTAAAATTTAAACCAGCAATGAAAATCTGATCTTACAACGCATAAAGTATTTGAATCTTACTTATATATTCAAAAAACTGTAGAGATTTGTCGTGATTTATGTCGCGAAGACGGAATTGATGACAATGATGAAACGGCATAATGTAATGTGTATGACAATAAAATAGGTTTAATTTAATACTAAATTTTTTTTTTTGCTTAACATTTACTTAATCAATTTTTGTTAAGTAATAAACAGTAGAAAAATGATGTCTTTAAGAAGTTTCACTTCTTACGTGTGTATACTATTATACATACCCATTTTTAACTGTGCTTTTTAATATTATGTTCATGTTTTTCTAGTAATATTTCAATTTAACGATTTTGTTATGTTTTATTTTGTTAATTGACTTTCTATTTTGTTGGCATGTTAAAAATTTAGGGGTTCGGAAGAATGATAACGATAGCGTTTATAATTTATAATTGAAGATACTGCCATGTAAATAACATTTTCCGACGTCCGCTAAAGAAGAAAATTTATACGTGGTAGAGCTACCCTACAGTTATAGTTGCAGCATGAATGGGTCGTCTCGACTAATCGAAATACTAGCACAAAATAGTATCTTTAATATGTTGTTTTTCGTAGACACTATTTTAAATACGGGGCATTTTATCTTAGTGTTTATGGATGGAAACTCATGTACGTTTTGATTCTACGATATTCTACCATCAGTTGAACTGTGTGCTTATTTTTGTAACCCTTTTGTGTAAAAAGTCATATTGCAAGGTCAAAGAAGAAATTTATCATTATCTACTTCAGAATTATAATCAATCTTCAAAGGAAACTAATTTTTTGTAGACTTTGATACGAAAGACTTTAGATGTAGTCTTCAGTTAGTCGTTATTGTATCCATAATAACAATAATACTTTTCTTTGTTCAAGCTCAATGAACTGGTTCGTTATTAACGAGTATAATACTTTTAAAATGCAGTGTAGTTTTCACCATCAACATCATATGTAGACGACACTTTCACAATTTTACCATCTGACAAAGTAACTGCATTTTTAGACCACCTTAATTCCATAAACTCTAAAATACAATTCACAATGGAGTTAGAGGCAAACAATTCTTTAGCTTTCCTAGATGTTTTAGTCATCCGAAATCCTGATAACACTATTGGTCATACTGTGTATAGAAAAAGACCCATACTAACCGATATTTAAATGGTGAATCGCACCATCATCCATCACAGTTAGCTACCGTGGGAAAATCTTTGTTTCAGAGAGCACGAGGGATCTGTGACAGAAAACATCTGGCCGCCGAGCTTCAGTACGTCGAGCAAGTATTGCAAGACAACAAGCTTCGGGTCCCGCGCCTACGTCACAGTGACCGAGTGAAGCCGACCGCAGTCGAGCGTGTGCCTGCTGTACTATCCTATGTCAGAGGAGTCACAGACAAGGTTGGCTACATCTTGAAGCGAGCTTCTATTAAAACATACTTCAAGCCGCCGAAGAAGATTAGTCAATTTTTACCATCCGTCAAGTGTAATATCCCTCTACAAGATGCAGGAGTGTACAAGCTTGATTGCGAATGTGGTCTCTCTTACATAGGACAAACAAAAAGATCCATTAAAACCCGCTTGAAAGAACATATAGCTGACGTGAAGCACCGACGCTCTGGGAAGTCTGCAGTCTGTGAACATGTTCAAGATCGTCCCCGCCATTACATCAGATTTGATAGACCACAAATCCTTGCAAAAGAACACCGATTCCTACCAAGGATGATACGCGAGGCTATTGAAATTAAAAAACATCCTAATTTCAATAGAGAAGATGGATGGGTGCTGCCATCTGCTTGGGATCCTATAATTAACAAAATTAAATCCAAACCCAAGCATAACACTGCAAGACTTCAGGATACTGTAAGTTCATTCTGCGTAAATCGAACCAAAAATTAATATTAAAAAACTGAAGGTAGCCGGGCTAGCTGTGACTTCGGGACGTCAAACATCTCAGTCCCCCCGTGACCATGGGTTGCTGAAAAGCACTCGAAACGTCGGGAATAAAAATAATAAAATAAACGCGATAAAATCCGTAAAAAACAGTTTTATTCAACCATCAACATCGTTACAGCCCTTTACAAGACCACTGCTGAAAATATGCCTCCCCCAAAGAATGCGACAAATCACGCTCCTTAGCCACTTGCATACATCGACTTCTTGCATATTTTACCAGGTCGTCACTCCATACAGTGTTACTTACAAATACAACGTAAGTAAGGGTCCTAACTTAGATGATCACGGCATGAATTTATTTATATTAAAAGTCCTATATTTAAACCTTTACAAAGATCAATATATGGTTAATACACTGGTCACGTTAATTTGATATTTTGTATATCACTTACCATCAGGTGAGCCGCATGCGCGTTTGTCCCCTCTCCTATAATAAAAATAAAAAAATCTTAAAAAATATAGATTTTAAAGAAAAAAAATTAAAAAAGAAGAGGGAAGGGGGAGTGTTACAACGGCATTACAACGAATAAAATCTTATGCAGAACTGATTTTATCTATAAAATAAATTAGTATTATTAAATACAGTCTTAATTTAATGTAACTTCTTCTGTTATATAAAATATTAAACATAGACAAATATCGTAACATTAAAATTCTTTCACGTAATAAGTACGAAATACGTGTTATTGTGGTTGGATAAAAGCTTGCAAAATACAAGATTTTCCCATTCGATTTCGCATCACAGAATTCACTTAGCCGCAATATCGGGATATGCCTTATTCAGTACACAATTGAATCTACGAGTGAAATCCTATTAAAGTTTTTGTAGTATATTTCGCACATTTAAATTTATAAATTTATCTTAAGAAGTAAGCAACAACATATTTTAGATCAAGCCAATTCAAATTTGGCAATGTTTACATTTGTAATTTCTTGCCTATACTTAAACTCGTAGAAGAAGTAAGTATATAGTTTTAAAGAAATTGATGTGTTTTGAAACAAATTCTTCTCTTATTTCTAAATCTACAAAAAAAAATTATTTATTTTAGGCGCTGCGGTAACGTAGACACATAGAATTGTTCCGTATAGAATACTAGTATACGTACGATAAGTGAAGCAAGTAAAAATAACGCGAAACCGCGTAAGTTTACTCAGCGACGCGTTAGTGCGCAGCGTCACGTCTTACGGAGAAGAGCTCCCGAAAAATTGTAAAAATGACCGTTTGAGTTGTAAAATATTGTAAAAAGAATTATGATATTAAATTAAACATATAAAATGATATGTATATAATTCATTATAAGTACGTAAAACTAAAAAAATACTTACCTAAGCTATCGTAATTTCCAATTCAATATTTGCACATTTTCATTAATATGTTAGTGAATAAACAGGACCGCAATTTGATCTTGAGGACATTATGTAAAACGCCTACACTACCCAGGAAATAATCATATTCCAAGCTAGGTTACAACTTTACTTTACCTCAAGGTATTTTCCTCAACAACTATAAATATAATTAACTAAATCTAATTATTTAATAAATCTTAATTACTAGCAATGAACGTCACGTAATAGCTGACGCGGTGTCTTTAGTTGATGAAGACTTCATTATACAAGAGGTAAGTGTTAATTGTGCAAATGAATTTATACGCCACGTATTATATAACACGGCGAAATGCGGTACGTGAATAGTGAAATTAAGAAAGTTATATCAAGTATTGATAGTTCTGAGTTGATATTATAATATTTACTCTGCCTCTCCTTAGTCTGAGTTGAAATTATATTTAATCTGCCTGTCCTAAATCCTATACCTCATTTAAATTTTGAAGTGGCAAATGATAGTTTTAAGGTATGCGTGATGAAAGAGCTTACTGTTTACCTGATCGTAAGCTTAATAAGACACACGCATATAACGGTGAGATCACACCTGCCCTGCATACAGAACTGTACTGCAATTCTGGATAGAAAACTCCTCACTATTATGACGATGCATCACCCGAGGTTGTCAATAAAGAGGATGCACTTTCCACGGAAATATGGTTGGCGCGGAAATGGTATTAAGAGAAAACAACAATTAGACAGATCAAATTCAAAGTAAAGCACCTTAACTTGGTCAGCCGTGTACGAGTAGTGGCAGTGAAAGAATATCTGCTACCCCATATCGTACCGTGGGTGTCGTCGTACGATGCGACAAAGGAAAACAAATCAGATTGGCAGTAGCGTTCACCTTAAAAAAAATAAAAAATATAATACATTTATGAGGTGATTACAGGGATCTTAGTTCTCAAAGGTGACAACGCATCTGCAGCTTTCTTTATTTGAAGTTGGCTGCAGGTGTCTATTACCGCAGTAGCCACTTACCATCAAGGCAACTGTGAATTCGTTAGTTACTACAGTGCTATAAAAAAGCTACTTAATAATGTTATATTATTTTTACATCAGAAGTACCTGTAATTGTACATTACTAATGCGTGGTAGGAATCAATAGACACCTGAAAAACTGTTACGCTGAAGTGAAATACCGTGCCGCTGGTATTCTGCCGACTCCCTTAATTAAAAGTCACGACTCAGTATTGAGTTATGGTGTTGAAAGACACTTACAATTAAATAATTGTTCTGGGTCTTCAGTATATCCTGGTGTGGTACTAAGGCTTATAAAAAATAAGGAAAAAACGAGTGGCTTAAAATAAGTTTTAATCATAAATGGAAGTAACGTATAAACTGTAAAATAAAAACATGTGTGCAGTTCACACGCGGTATAGTGAAATATTCTGAAAATTGCGAATGTAACTGTTTTGTGATAATGCCATCATGATCACTCTATATTTTATTTTCTATATACTAAAGTTATTTTCACGGCTCCGTGGCGCAGTAGCTTAGCAATGAGTTGTTGCCCTGGGGGCCGCGGTTTGGAATCCCACACTGAACAAGTATTTGTATGGACTATAAATATTTGTTCCGGGTCTTGTGATGTTTGTCCTCGTACAATTTATGTTTGTAAACTGCCTCCACGACACAGGAGAAAATCCTAGTCTGGGGTTAACGTTTTATTTAAAAAGAAAAGAAAATTATCGAACAAAAATTGATTGGGCCTTAAATAGATTGGATATGATATTTTTATTCAGTTTGGTTAATTTTGTTTATTTAATACATTTGTTAAATTTTTAAACTGTTAACTAAACAGTGAAAAGTTAAATTAACCATGTCTTAAGGACCACACAAATAGGAGACCCAGATAATAAGATTCACTATGTATTGTATTCTATCTAATTTTCTCTCGCAGGCTAAATCCCCAAATCAAATTGAGTGTAAATATTCATCAACATGATTGAACATTTAGTGATAGTGTTAACAAACAGCTCTGAGATTGTAATTATCAACGACAGTAATTTATGGTTTGTGTCAAACCACAAACGTGAATGTAAACTTAACAGAGACAAGGGGGTATTGCCTTGATATTAGTCAAGCTTTAATACATATTAAGGCCTATAATTAAAAAGTTTTCCACCTTTTCACCACATATTATTCTTCTTGTGAGTTATCCTTTGCTGTGTAACAATAAAATCACATTTTGTTTATCTCTTTTTGTTTGTTTTTGGTATTTAATTTATTTTTCTAATGTACATTAAACAGTATTATATTGTATACTCCTTAATTAACGTTAATAATATTGTATGCCGAGCGCAAAGCGGGTGGGTATGTTCTACTAACGCCTAAAAATCAAAATTCCAACGTTTTGTCGCATGAAATCGTATACAGCAATCATATTATACATATAAATTATATAAAAAGCACATTGTCAGAAAGATAAATGATTGTTGAACTTATTAATATTTTTTTTAAATCGATTAATTGCTATTTTTAAATAAAAAAGGGGTTTTAGTGGATTATGGTGTGGATTTATCATGTCCCCAAGGCTTTGAAACACTATAACTTTTGAAAATATTATTTGTTTAACTCAATCTATTTTTTTAATCTCTTCATCTATCATGTGGGAAGCCACTGAATGTAAATGGCAGTGTAATTTTGTTTTGTTTAGCTATAATTAATTTTTTTCGGCTCCAAAATGGCGAAATTTTCGTTGATTTGGTAGCCTTGTATAAAATTATTTCTGTAAATGGGGAGCTACAGCCACAGAGTAGTTTACTCACTAACTCAGTTCGCCATCGCCATAGATTACTGTATATATCAGTTCGCCGATTCGCCGTCAGTCGCCGTCGTGAGTGGACATTATTTCGGTTGTTTGCAGCGGCTCAAAAGATCGCTGTACAAATACACAATATTCGAATAACCAAATTTCTTAAATAATTGATTATAATAATAATAAGATATTTTTTTTATTCTAATATTTTACAAGCACAGAATAAATAATAGTAGTACGTACTAAAAATAAGTAGTATCAATTTTTTTGTCATGGGTGAAGTTTTCATGGTTTTCGAGAGTGTTGAAACCGATAGGGTTGTCGAAATGTAAATCCAAGATGGCGACCGCAATAAGTATCAATTTTTTTCATAATGGTTGTCATTTTTATGGTTTTCGAGGGTGCTGAAGCCAATAGTGCTGTCGAAATGTAAATCCAAGGTGGCGGCTGCAATAGGTATAAATTTTTTTATCATGGGTGTCATTTTTATGGTTTTCGAGGGTGTTGAAGCCGACAGTGCTGTCAAAATGTAAATCCAAAATGGCGGCTGAAGTAGGTACCAATTTTTTCATCATGGGTGTCATTTTTATGGTTTTTAAGGGTTTCGAAGACGATAGTGCTGTCGAAATATAAATCCAAGATGCCAGCTGAAGTGAAGTAACAGTGGTAGAGCCACGCGGCAGCTTTTGCTGTCGCTCGGATGGGCCGGCTCGAATCGGGGTGGTACCACGACCTCACAGAATAACAGCGTGAAGTAGAGGTTTACCTCTGCGTTTTGCTTGTTGAGTGCAGGTGGCCGGAGGCCCTTTTTACTGGAAATGAGGCATTCCATCTTAGTCCTCACGGGTGACAACGCATCTACATTTTGAATTGTAATAGAGGATAGATGTAGACGTCTATGTGCCGCAGCAACCACTTACCATCAGGTGGACTGTGTGCTCGTTTGTCACCCTTATCCTATAAAAAAAAAAACATGTCCTCAAAATATATTTTTTCAATTTCTTAGACACAGGTTTCCTCACACTGTCATGAACATGGTAAATTATATAATGTAGTATACTCATATTATATCAAAATATTCAAAGTTAATAAATTGCTTACTTGTGGAGGCACAGAATCATGCATTGGCTCACTGAGCCACTTCTGACATTTGGGCATTGCTTCTATTCTAGCCCTTAACTCATCATGCCGCACTTCTTTGGTACCCTAATGTTTTCAAGGGTGATGAAGCCGATAGTGCTGTCGAAATGTAAATCCAAGATGGCGGCTGAAGTAGGTACCAAATTTTTTCATCATGGATATCATTTTCATGGATTTAAGGTTTTCAAGGGTGTTGAAGCCGATAGTGCTGTTTAAATGTAAATCCAAGATGGCGGCTGCAATAGATATCAATTTTTTCATCATGGGTATCATTTTCATGGGCTTCGAGGGTGTTAAAGCCGATAGTGCTGTCGAAATGTAAATCCAAGTTGGGGGCTGAAGTAGGTACCAAATTTTTTCATCATGGATATCATTTTCATGGTTTTAAGGTTTTCAAGGGTGTTGAAGCCGATAGTGCTGTCGAAATGTAAATCCAAGATGGCGGCTGCAATAGATATCAATTTTTCATCATGGGTGTCATTTTCATGGTTTTCGAGAGAGTTGAAGCCGATAGGGTTGTCGAAATTTAAATCCAAGATGGCGTCTGCAATAGATATCAATGTCTTCATCATGGGTGTCATTTTCATTGTTCTCGAGGGTGATGAAGCCGATAGTGCTGTCGAAATGTAAATCCAAGATGGCGGCTGAAGTAGGTGCCAAATTTTTTCATCATGGATATCATTTTCATGGTTTTAAGGTTTTCAAGGGTGTTGAAGCCGATAGTGCTGTCGAAATGTAAATCCAAGATGGCGGCTGCAATAGATATCAATTTTTCATCATGGGTGTCATTTTCATGGTTTTCGAGAGAGTTGAAGCCGATAGGGTTGTCGAAATTTAAATCCAAGATGGCGTCTGCAATAGATATCAATGTCTTCATCATGGGTATCATTTTCATGGTTCTCGAGGGTGATGAAGCCGATAGTGCTGTCGGAATGTAAATCCAAGATGGCGGCTGAAGTAGGTGCCAAATTTTTTCATCATGGATATCATTTTCATGGTTTTAAGGTTTCCAAGGGTGTTGAAGCCGATAGTGCTGTCGAAATGTAAATCCAAGATGGCGGCTGCAATAGATATCAATTTTTTCATCATGGGTATCATTTTCATGGGCTTCGAGGGTGTTGAAGCCGATAGTGCTGTCGAAATGTAAATCCAAGATGGCGGCTGCAATAGATATCAATTTTTCATCATGGGTGTCATTTTCATGGTTTTCGAGAGAGTTGAAGCCGATAGGGTTGTCGAAATTTAAATCCAAGATGGCGTCTGCAATAGATATCAATGTCTTCATCATGGGTGTCATTTTCATGGTTTTCGAGGGTGATGAAGCCGATAGTGCTGTCGAAATGTAAATCCAAGATGGCGGCTGAAGTAGGTACCAAATTTTTTCATCATGGATATCATTTTCATGGTTTTAAGGTTTTCAAGGGTGTTGAAGCCGATAGTGCTGTCGAAATGTAAATCCAAGATGGCGGCTGCAATAGATATCAATTTTTTCATCATGGGTATCATTTTCATGAGCTTCGAGGGTGTTAAAGCCGATAGTGCTGTCGAAATGTAAATCCAAGATGGGGGCTGAAGTAGGTACCAATTTTTTTCATCATGGATATCATTTTCATGGTTTTAAGGTTTTCAAGGGTGTTGAAGCCGATAGTGCTGTCGAAATGTAAATCCAAGATGGCGGCTGCAATAGATATCAATTTTTCATCATGGGTGTCATTTTCATGGTTTTCGAGAGAGTTGAAGCCGATAGGGTTGTCGAAATTTAAATCCAAGATGGCGTCTGCAATAGATATCAATGTCTTCATCATGGGTGTCATTTTCATGGTTTTCGAGGGTGATGAAGCCGTTAATGCTGTGGAAATATAAATCCAAGGTGGCAGCTGCAAAAGGTATAAATTTTTTCATCATGGGTGTCATTTTCATAGGTTTCGAGGGTGTTGAAGCCGATAGTGCTGTCGAAATGTAAATCCAACATGGCGGCTGAAGTAGGTACCAATTTTTGCATCTTAGGTGTCATTTTCATGGTTTTCGAGGGTGTTGAAGCCGATAGTGCTGTCGAAATGTATTTAAACTACTTTAAAAAAATTCCGTATAATCATGCTATACGTTATTTTTAATGCGAAGGCATGCTCAAATGGATTTACCAATATTTACTCTTATTATAATATCGCAATATAGATCTAAAATCTTAAATAATTTTGTACTTTAATTTTACCCATTTGCTGTCACGTGTTCATATTATAGTTCATTGCTATTGTTTTCAAAGTTCATATTCTCATACAAGCTTAGATTTTTTACATACAAATCAAATAGATCTAATTCTTCTACAAGTCATACTAAGCTAGATGTTATATAAAATGGATGTTAACTGATCAAACAGATTACATGTAATTATTCAGTACAGTATAATAGGTAACATATAATGATTTACATATTTAGTAAAATTTTTAAATTTGGAATGTCTAAAGTTTTTTTTTTTGCTTTAGGGTGCACACAACATTTACGTGTAAATAACAAAGTAGCCTCGATACAAGTTTATGTTATCAAACCTACCAGGAAGAACTCAAGCAATCAAAATCATTATTTTATTAAAGATTTTATTTGGACAAACAGAGAAAATAAGTAGAACGCTTAAATAATGTTGTATTAATATTTTCAAGACAAGCAAATTTTGAGTTGAATTACGTAAAAAATAGGTCATTATTTACTGGGTTATACCGAAGATATTTAAAAAAAACGCGTTACTAACACACTAGGATTTTCTCCTATAAGCGGTTTACATACAAAAATTACCTAAAGACAGACATCCAGACCCGAAAATTACTTTTTTTGGCCATACAAATATTTGCGCGGAATTCAAATCACCGGCCCTCAGTGAATGAAATGTTAAGATTTCTATTAATGGAATTTAATTTCATCTCATACAAGCATACAACCCAGCTGATGTCAATTAGGTGCTGCGGCCAGTTGACACCTATATCTATCCCCCAGATAAGGATCAACAGGCAGATGCGTTGTACCTCTCACCTCTGTGGAGTAAGATAAACCTCGTTTCCTGTAATTAAATCACCAATCCACGGCAATTACCATAAAAAACACATCATACAAGCTGCTATTTTACGTTCCTTTTGTGGAATGTGATGCTACGAACGTCGAGCCGACCCTTTTGAGCTCAATATTAGCATAGCTTTCAAGACACTTGACATTTTATACGTCATCATTGAGAAACTCTTATCCGACAGCATTCCGATGATATTCCAGACGTCATTCTGAGAGAGATTAGAAGTGTCCTCCAGAAACTTAAATACGGAATTACAGCGAATCTTCTGAAAGCAGGTGGAATGCCTGTACTTGAAGGTCTTCAGGAGCTCTTTAATTCCATCCTCCATTGTGGCACTACTCTGGCGACGTAGACCAGAAGTACGCTGGTCTTGTTCTTCAAAAAAAAAACCGGCGAGCAACCCGGGTCTAGTCCCCGCTGGCACCAACGAAATGTATCATTGAAATTTTAGATACTGTTTTACAGCATGCTCGAGGGCAAAATAAAACACTGATATGTCTACCAACCAACATGTGTGGAGTAGTGTGGCAGGCATTTCCTTCCTCTGAAATTCTCACATGTGCTTTGCAGTGGGATGTATTCATGTTTACTTTACCTATAATTTTTTTAAAGAAATGTAAGTGGATGCTGTTTCTCATAGACAGCTACATATATAATTCATATAGACGTAAAAAACTCGTGTCACAAAGAACGGTCAAAAGTTATGTGATCAGTCGTGTGCGAAATGTTTCCAGTCTTATTTTCAATCAATTGAATCAATCTACACCCACCCTACGAAACACAGCAGTATTAAGTTGCTATTTTAGGCTGGTATTCTGTGAGAACGTGCTCCTTCCCCGGTCGAGCCGAACCATCCGTGCTACAATTATACTACTAATATAGCTGCAACATAGCTCTACCACATATAAAATGCACGCACTGGTCGCGCACGCCTCACGCCTAAACGCTCTGTGGGCCCAGACCGTATACCACCTTACATTGTCAAAGACTGTCGCTCTGTTTTTGAAAAGCCTCTGCTGCAAGAATTTACCTGTGTTTCTAGGAAGGGCACCATCCCGATGGCAAGGGTGATAGTAGTACCTAAAGGAGGTTCGCGTTCACAGTTCGTGAGCAGTGTGCCAAGTGTGAGATTTTGTTTTTACGCATTCGATATCGAGAAAATGAACTACGATTTGTATAGAATAAAATCAGCGCCAACTAGTGGCAATAATCGAAATCACTATTCATTATTAGCTATTTGTTTATGTTTCGTAATTTGATCAAGGTGTCGACAGTTTGTGTTAGTATTATGAGATTGAGAATTAGCCATTTTATTTTAATATTAATTATTGAAAGCATTAAATTGAAAGCAAAAAACATGAAGATGTTTTCAATCTTATATGATTTTATGGTGACATTTATAGAGCAGTAAACGGAATTTAGTTACTAAGTGTTAAGTGAACTTATGATACTTACTACTGACTTAATTATTAAATAGTGATGGTAGGAACTTGGATTTATCAAACGCCATTTACACAAAAAGTTGAACACTTTCTTGGAAAAGGCGATATCTATCCTTAAATTACCTGCCATTGGGGTGTAAGAACGGACTAAAATATGTACAAGCTCTTGCTTCAACACTGGCTTTATAATAGCAGTAATCTATTATTATTAGTTATTAATGCCTTTGTGGCTCCAAACTTCCTCCTAACGAAACAAAAAACGTCCTGCCTAAATTATATATCGTTCTCACAAAACGAAATAAAATTAACTCTTCAACAATTATTCTTACTCTTCTATTTCACTGTAAAAACTTAAGTGAATACTTTTTCGATATCGACCGTGTAAAGTTTTACGTCTCGAATGTTCGAAATTGCCGCTCCAACCAATCACGTGCGTTAACGTTCTCACTGTCGAATGAGAGACAATGCTCGATGGTGATTTTAGCTGAATTTAATCCATACAAATTAAAGTTAACTTTCTCGGTATCGAGTGCGTAAAAACAACATCTCACACTAGGCACACTGATAACAACATGTGGCGGTGCTGTCTGTATTTGAATCCGCATTACATAAATGTATTTATACGCAGGTCAGTTTGCAGCTGAGCGACGTTCAGCACGGGTTTCAAAAGGGTCAAAGTACATCTAGTAACTTGCTAAAGCTTTTGATACCGTAGATAATGATATCCTATTAGAAAAATTGCGGCGGTGGGTTTCTCACCGTATCTTTTAAAATGTTTCGCGAGTTACCTCGGTGAAAGCTGACAGTACATCGAATACGTGAGGTATGAATCCGTACCTAACTTACCGTTTTTTAATTGTAAACCAGGAGGGTAATTTGGGTCCCAGAGGTCGTTGAGGTTTCGAAATGTCTCTGTTTACAGACGATCTAAAGACGTTTTAGTCAGTAGCGGAAATTTCGGATTGTGAACAGCTTCAGCGAGACATAGATAAGGTCGTACAGTGGAGTGCAATTATTAAATTATATTTTAGCACGGCAAAGTATGAGGTGATGAGTTTCGGGCGCAGATAGACGCCATTGCAGTACCGGTACGAGGTTGACAGCACGGAAATGGAAATTTCGCACGTTACTTTCGTACATGACTTAGATGTGCAGATGGTAGCCGAGTTATCGTTTTGTAACCACACGATTACACATTGTAGATATCTTCGGTAAAGCATTCAGAAACTAAGGGTTTATCCTAAGGAATCGCAGCGAGTTTCTGCGTACGAGGCTGATTAAAGTATACAATTCACTTATTTGCAGCCGGCTGAAAATGAGTGCAATTATTTGGAATCCCCATGAAAAGAAATATGTCAATATAGTGGAAAAAAATGAAAATATATTCACGAGGTTCCTTTATTTCAAAAAGCACGGCGTCTATCCTTTCTACCCGTTGATGTACCCGAGCTTGTTCGGGATCGGCATTGTTGAGTATAGCCAGCTTGGTGTGAGGCGTGACTTCGCGCTCTGTGAGTACGTACGGCGCACGTTGTTTGGCCAGCTGCACCATCCCGAGGTACTGGAGGCGTTACAGCTGTTTGTGCCTGATAAGGCGGTGGTAAGGGTCGCCTGCCTATTTAAGGTGCCGTAAACAAGGACGGATCTACTCAGGTTTTCACCTATGTAACGCGCTTTAAAATTATTAAATATTATTTCCGAAGAAACGGACATCTCCACTGCAGCTTGGTAAAGTTTACAGAAACGGCGCGCAGGGTCTATGAGATTTTTTATGATTATTTTATTTAATTGTAAATTTAAAATGTCAGTACTACATTTATCTTTCATTTTTTAATTTGTATAACATTGTCTCGATCTTGAACTGTTATGATGATGTAACTGTTTTGTAATAAATAAATAAAAAGTAAAATAAAAAATACCCCTCATTCATAATCAAAATGCAGATGTTTGTCAAACCTGAGTACTAAGATAGTACTTGATGGATTGCCTAGTTATCAGTAAAAAAGGTCTCTGGCTCTCGACACAATTGTGCAGCATCACTACCCCAAATGGTCCCCTGGGTTCTCTTACGGCAACAAAGAAAAATAAACAAGAAGATAGGCAGCAACGTCTTCATAAATAATTAGATACATTCTAAAAGCGAGATAAAAAAAATAATTAATTTTAATATACCACGGTTTTATATCTTTACATTGTCTGTCCGAGCTACTGAAAATAACATAATTTACTAACATTACAAAGGTATTCTACGTAAGGAATCAGTTTTCTTTGTCATCATTAGCCTATTAAGCCCACTGCTGTTTATGGTTGTAGTGACTACTTATTTAATTGTCAAATTTAGCACGCACTTTTTCTTTTTGACTTGTAGTTTTTAAGGTACTGGAGAACTATTTGAATCTGGCTCATAGTGACGTCCGGTACATCATCGGAATAATGTCGGATAAGACTGTTTCTGTAATCGTTACATACACTTGCGTGTGGATCCAACGATGACGTGTACATCTGCCCATAGAAACTCTCAATCTCACTTAAAATCTCAGGTGTCCCGGATGCTGCCACATTCCGTTTTCAGCTTCGAAAGTTGGCTCTTTCTGGC
Source organism: Parnassius glacialis (assembly GCA_033319125.1). NCBI lineage: Eukaryota > Metazoa > Arthropoda > Insecta > Lepidoptera > Papilionidae > Parnassius > Parnassius glacialis. The sequence continues at coordinate 57,089,210 of JAVANC010000001.1, read as the reverse complement.
AGACAGATCTCTGGCAGACTTTGGAGCCCTGGCACCGTTAGATCGCTTCTTCAATACGAGTAGTATTAACGTCCGCTACATGCATTTGGAGATCTGTCTGTTAAGTTGCCTGTATGCTGTCAAATATGTTGAAGACTGCAGCTTCATTTCTCTCCTAACAGTCATGAGATTAAGAGTGTGATTGGAGAGTTTTTGTGTTCTTCAGGAAAGGGTCTTGCAAAACTTAGCGCCGACTGCATGGACAGTTTCCACAAGTTTGCCATTTGTATCGTTGACTTCATTGCAGTCTTCTAGGCAATGAAAACGATTTTGTAAATCGAGTTGAAAGGTTTTGGAACTTTTAATTAGATCACGAAGGAGACGGAGCGTTAAATTCATTAGACGAGACCTCTCCAACTTAACCTTTAAGTTCAGTGTGTCTCTCACAACTCGGTGATCGCTGCCAATTTTCAACAGAACTCGACAAGGTTCTCTTTCTCTGGGGCCACTTCTGGAAGAAAGAGTGCATCATAAAGATTCTGCATCATTAAGGTGCTGGCCACTTGGGTCCAACTGCCCTATCCAGAATTTTTCTACTTTCAGCTTACGGTTCTCTCTTTTACTTAGTTTTGCATTGTTGAAGTCTTCCATTAACACCGTAAAGTGGGTTTTGGAGGAATTCATGGCATTCATCATTCAATATCATCATGAATTTTCTTCACCTTTTCATAGGCATTTGCCGAGTTTGCTGCTTAAATGTATTGTATGACCTTCAGCGAATACCGTTTGGTGATTATGAGTATAAGGTACACAACCTTCGTCGACAAACTCCCAATCTTTACTACTTTGTTAACGAGAGACTTGTGGATGATAAATCCAACACCACCTTGGGGCAGATGGTCGCCCTACCGGTAATAGAACAAGTTATTACTAACTACCAATTTTAACAATTACTAGTTGAAATTCCATCTATCAGACAAACGGTTAAATCACCTAAAATAAGTGTAGCTATGTTCAAAATAAAACTTCGTACAAGTGATGGCAATGAACGAATAGCTTTTCTTTTTAATGTAGATTCATCGATTGTTTTCTTGTTGTCTCCTGCTTCCACCATCAGACAACCAGATGTTTGGCCAGTCTCCACATAAATGATTTATTTTTTGTCTTCACTTAGTTTTATGTCAATATTTTTTCCCTTTGTGATAAAACATATAACTAAAAACAGCTGGCTCTAGTAGCTGCTTCCATATAAATACAAAGATTTATAAAAATAGAAAGACGACTTAAAATATGGTTGATATAATTGTTTTGCAATTTCAAAAACTACATTCTACAGAACACGACCAACTCTTTTTTGTTTAGGTTTTTTATAATAAAACAAGAATAAATTTATATAAAATTGCTTTAATATCCTAATTAATACTACTTTCTACCAATTTATTTTATTAAAAATCAGTAAAACATAAAAGATAATTCATAAGAAGTTATTAAAATTAAAACCTCTTTATCTCAAATCTGAAAATAAATGATTGGTCCTATACCAATTTTTTTAATTTTTTTGTTTCAATTCCTCTAGCGCATGATCTATAATTACTTCCGGGCGGCCGAAACACTGCTCCAGTGTTCGCATAATATCTGCTGGATCCTTTGCGGTAAATAGCAGCGCCGATATTACTTTCCTAGCCTCACCACGTAGACAATTCCTTAACCTTGCCATATTTTCCGTATTTGTGAATCCATATAAACGCGTGGATTCTTTCATCGCGGCTTTAAAAGCTAACCATTCCGCGGCCGAACCGTTAAAAATAGGCAAGTCCTGCGTCTGCTTGACGGCGGCGGGCCTGACTCTAATTATGTTTTCTAGAGCTTCCGCTAGTCGTTCTATACCCCTCTCATTCCCTCGCGGAGTAAGCGACCTATCTCTATCCCTATCTCCCTCTAGCTTACGCTGTGGCGCTGGCGACCTATGTACACCTTTATCCTTATGACACGGCGACGGTGATCTACGATCCGCGTGGCGATGTGGCGATCTATGTATAGGCGATAGAGTGCGGCGTTGGACGCGCGACGGCGACGTAACCCGTACACGGTGATCCACCTGGTTCATATCTACGGCGACTCCACTATCTCTCTGTATCGTTTCTACGCGACGCGGTTGAACATCATTCGCTACCGTCCTCCCCTGGGCATCTTCAGCGAGGTCGTAACTGGTTTCCCTATTCGGTAGGGCCTGCTCTATCTCGATGCGGGACGCGGGCTGAGACGGGCGGTAGGGCGGCTCCCCCCGCAGTCTCTACGTTCTCTAACCACCTATCAACGCGTACCCTATTTTCCACTAAATCGTCTTTGTTTAGACTTTCCCTATCTGTTTCTTCTTGCAGTTGAGCGACGTCCCTAGCGTATTTCTTCTTGATAAGATCTTCTTCGAGTTGCAATTGCTTCCTTCTAATTGCAGCTATTTCCTCCGCGGCGTTATACTCGATTTGCTTTAATTTTGCTATCGCGCTAACTGTCGACCGGGCTGAACGGACTGAACGGACCGACGAGGTGCGGGGCGCGGGTCTATGTACGTCTGCTACTGGCGCGATGGTACGTACTATCGACCTAGTTTCTGTAGTCGGAAGATCTTCTATAATCGCGGCGAGAGTCTCTGTGCGCGGCGCGGATGTGCTAACCTCTCCTAAACGATCGGTTGTAGACACGGACATAGCGGGGCGCGGCGGCGGGGGGTGCGGGCGCGGGGCGTAGATGCGGGCGCGAGTGGGGCCTGGGGCGCGGCGGAGGGCGCTTGTGCCAACGCGAGATAATCGGACGGGGACGCGGGTGCTTCTTCGATTATCCGCATTCATACCGGCGTTTCGTCGTCGTTCCGTGTCTTCTGGCTTCTTGTCTCCCTCATGACATCCCACGTTGCGACCTCCGATCGTCTTCAAAAAGACGCACATAATGGACGCCGTTCCCCGCCACAAGGGCGTTACAAGATAGTCACAGTTTGGCACCGTTAGGGAGTAACCACCTGGCCGCGTAAACGCGGTTTAAGAAACAAGAATTGTCTGGAAACAGACAATATGACGTATATGACGTAGGCTTAATAAGAAACAGGGAAGAAATTAGTACCGACGATCTTCTCTCTTCGTCGACGAACTTCTTTCTTCCTTGAAGATCTTCTGTAATGATCTTCTCTCTTCTGTAATTACCTTCTTTCTTCTGTAATTACCTTCTTTCTTGTTTCTTCTTACTTCTGGCTTGAATCTTCTGGCTTGAATCCAGCGACGATGGACCAAGAATATAATGGATATAATTGGACTGTATTTATTTATTACTGTAGAGCTAGTGGACTGTATTGACTAAATTGACTGACTGATCTGAGGTTAACTATGCTAGGGGACTGCTCGAAGAAAAGATGGTACTGTAGAACTATACTGTATTCAATTATTTACAATGGTTGGGCACTATTATTAACTATGCTAATATGTACAGAGAGATCTTTGCTTATGGAGTCTTAAGTCTTCTTTCTTCAGTGCCGCTTCCGAAAATGAACAGCTCACAGACCAAAACGCCCTTCTGATATCCCGCAAGAGAGCGTCTTAGTCTGTGAGTAGTTCCGCGCGACGATGCTGCACGCCCATTGGTCGTCGCTCGACTCCGGTGCGCGGGTCGTGCGGGGCGCAACGGGGTATGAAGGGGCGACGAGGCGGCGGGTCTCTAGCTGTCCACAACACACGTATAGGCGTTTGTGCAGGTATGAAATGTCCACGAGTTTGGCATCGCCCCATTCGGAGACTGCCTGTAGTGTACGATTCACACGCTTAAATAAAGCCTCTCTTTCTGACTGGATTTGATCCCTACTGTTAATATCTCTCCACAACTTTGCTGTCATCTGCATACCCATAGATACCGGAGTTTGCAGATCATTTATATGCAGCAGTAAGAGTTGCGGAGAGAACGGACCCCTGAAGAACACCGGCGTTAGTCGCCACAGTATCGGATGAGCAGCCATCGATGACGTACCGGAGAGACCGTTCACTCAGAATGTCCTCCACTCAAACAATCAGGCCAGGGGATAAGTCCTACTACTGGCTGTACTGGCGATCACTGAGGAGATCATTTTGCTCTAGGTATGTCATGAGGTGGGCGTTCATCGCATATTGCATCCTGACAGGCTATGTTGCTATTTATTTACATACATCATTTATTTCCGAATATATATATTGTATTTACTTCTAAGGCTTTTATGAATATTTTATAACGTAAAGTCTACTAAGTACTGTTAATTTTTTTTAGTTAAGCAGAAGAAGAAAATAATCTGTACAAATAAATAAAATTGATACGTCGGTTTGTAATGTCGAAATAACAGCTTTTTACTATATGCATATGAAAGTATATACGCTACTTATAACAAAAACACGATTTTTAAAATTTTTGTCTGTCTGTCTATCGGTCTGTCTGTCTGTTTGCTCCGGCTAATCAACGAAACGGCTGGACAGATTTTGACCGGACTTTCACTGGCAGATAGCTGATGTTATAAGAAGTAGCTTAAGCTACTTTTATTTTAGAAAAATAATTAGGGTTCCGCGCAAAGAGTTAAAACCCATGAAACCCAATCGTGATAACTTAAGCGCGAAAAATTTTTGCGCGGTCACAAGTTACTTAACATATTATTTATGAAAATGTGTGTCCATGTCTTGTTTTGAGTTGAAAAAATAAATGGTCAGTTTAGTTTTATTTAGTTAAATTTAGTTAAAAAAAAATATTTTATAGAGGTTTTTGGTTTGTAATTAAATGATGCCCGGGTAGGTATTAGTACTTACTTAGTAAAAGTAGGTAACTATTTAGATAAGTACCTTTTATCTAATCATAATACATACATAGGTACCTATTGTGATTAGTTATACTGGGTAGGTACATTAATACCTACTTAGATACTTTTTACCGAATTACTATACCTACTAAGATATTGTGGTTAGGTATTAGGATTATTTTTAACTGTATACTATACTGATAATATTGAATTAGCTTTTTATAGTGTAAATTATAATATTTGTCGAAATGTTAATCATGGATTCAAACCTTACATGCTGATGGTGCTTAATTTTTATATTTGCATTTAATTCAAAGAAAATACACGCAAAAAGCTTCATCGCGCAGTAAAAAATACAACAAATATATGTATAACTAATACGAAAAAATATTCCCAAAACAAACAAATAATACTACCTATAAATAACCTAATAAATAATAATAATATTATCGACTGATAAGATGACGTTAGCGTGTGCGCTGGCCGACGCCGTGACTAATGACACTGGTTTCACCTTCAAGAGCTTAGCGCTCACTGACTCCAGCAACCCTGTGGGCAGTGAATACGCCCAGTTTTTAAAATAATTTCTTAATAAATCAAATTTCCGTCTTATGAAAAAAATTTATGATAGAAATGTTCATTAGTAAATTGCCTATCCATTAGTGTAAATCGCAAAATAAAATAATGCTTACTTTACGAGGAGATGCTTGTTATCAATAATTATTTCACATTTATATGGTTTCGTTGTAAGGAGATTATTTATATATTTATTCCTTTTAAATAAAATTGGATATGATTGATATTGATATTTTTTTTTTTTGGTGGGTAGGTGTGAAACAAGTAACAGTTGACTAATTTAGATCTTATATTTTATTTACATTTAAATTGTTTTAAACCAGTGTTTGGACTATATTTACTTATCAATTACATTATTATTACCTTTTCTTTTGAAGTCCTATTAAAATATATGTCCAAATAAAATATTTGTGACTTACACATACCACCCATTAGTGTAACTTTTTTCTGCAAACTATATCACTCATTATCACTTCACTTTGTGTTCACTAATATCACTGCAAATATTGCAATGGCAAAAGTAACTGATGTGGAGACTATTCAGAGAGAACTGGAAGGAAGCTGGAGTCGCAAGATGGCTGAATTTGAGAACAGATTAAGGGCTGCTTCTACACCTACAAATCCCTCACTTAATCAACTTCGTGAGGAGTTTTATGAATTCAAGGACCTTGTCTGTTCCATGCTCAATCTCCTTCGGCAACAGATTCATAGCCTGCACTAAGTCAATTGATGCTATTGATATGCAGCACAGGCAGAACATTCTTCTATTTAATGGGATCTCTGACTCCCCTGAAGTTAATATGGAGCAAGAAATTTTGGGCATCATACATAAGAAAAGGGTATCCCACATGTAACAAATGAGTCCTTATTACGTTGCCATCAAATTGGTGTTCAAAAGGATGGTCATTCACGGCCAATTCTTGTACAATTTCAAGAGCATCGCACAAAGTCTGAGGTTTGGAAAGCTAAATCTAAGTTAAAGGGCTCTCATATATCTGTTTCTGAGTTTTTAACTAAAATGAGGCAATCTGTTCTTAATAAAGCACGCAAGCATTTTGAAGTGAAGAATGTGTGGACCTTAGATGGTGCTATTTTTATCAAACTCCCCAATAACGAACGGGCAAAGATCTCACCGAAGAGGAGATTGATACTCTCACTGAAAAGTTTCCTGTTGATTGTTCACCGACAAGTCCTGGTATAGCTTCTAAAAGCGGTATTCCTAATGCTATAAAGAAACCTATTCAAGCACAGCATAGTTCTTCAAGCACAAAAAATTCTGTCTGAGATTTCTCGGCGCAATCAAGATGGTATGGTGGGGCAGAAAGAAGATCCTAAAAGGTCCCGCCGTTTAATAGCCAAGAAATAGCTTGATTAATTTTACATATTATGGTATTCCTAGGTATCTTTATTTTTTTTGTATTTTCGTGTTTTTTTTTCTATATACTAAGTATTTATAGTCCCACATCTTCATGGTTGTTCTGTATATAGCACAGAACAATATTGTCTGTAATAATAAGTCGTTCACCTTTTAATAGCTGTATTATTGCATTTTTTTTAAGTTTTTTTTTTTTGTCTAATAATTTTATAATCTCCTTAGGATATTTTGTTTTTCTTTAACAACATTTAATAAGATTTTAATGATGTAGCACACAACTTGCTTGCGATTAGTTCTTTTTTTTTTTTTGTTTTTTGTTTCTTAGTTGAGAGTATTTATTATTTACATTACATTATTTTTGGTTGGTTTATACTATGCTTGGTACATATTGGTAATAATACTTATGTTTTGTAAATGTACCTACCACATATTATTTTCAATTTGATTTGTAATTTTGGGTTTTGATTTTGACATTAACATTTTTTTGCAGTCCTTGATAGACAAAGGAATCTGTATCATTCAGCCAAACTCGATTTTATACTTTGATTTAATTGGTTTTCTTTTAGTAAACATTCTCTTATATTATTTTGTGTGACACCTACTTAGAAACATTAACATTATTATTAGATAAGAATATCTTTGCCACTTTAGATATTATGAATCCTAAGTTTGCATACAAAATTTTATTTATTTTAAGTTTACTCTGTAAACAGTGAACTGATGGGTTGGTGATGTTTATGTTTAGGAAGTGTTAGATTATAAATTAGTCTTAAGTGTACATTCCTTAAGTTTTTTTTTTGTATATTATTTTTATTTTATTTTTTTATATTTATTTAATTTTTATTTTTATTTTAGTCCATAAACTATGTCTGATCTTGAGTTGTTTAGCTCTGCAAATGATTCTTCTAGTTTGTCTTTTCACTCTTGTGATGATTCTTTCTATGATAGCGTGCTTAATTTACATGAACTACTCAAAGGAGTTTTTACGTCTTTTAACAACTCTTTGAACATATGCCATATTAACGCTCAAAGTATCCCGAGCCATTATTCCGAACTTGAATCTTCATTTCTTCCCGAGTATATTCATGCCATATTAGTGTCGGAAAGTTGGCTGAAGCCTACTTTACCGTCAACTTTATATCCCCTACCTGGCTTCGTACTCATTAGGAATGATCGTGTTGGAAAAGGTGGAGGTGGTGTAGCCATCTACCTACACGCATCAATACCTCACAAAGTTGTTTTAACATCTCCTTCCTGCTATTCCGCTTCTTCTGAGTTTTTATTTGTGGAACTCAATGTCAATGGCATCAGGATGCTTCTAGGGGTAGTGTATTGCCCCCCTTCGACTGACTACTTCGCCACTTTAGATATGGCTCTCACTGATATTTGTTCTGAGTACACACACTGTATAATCATGGGTGACTTTAATACAGATCTGTTGAAAAACTGCCTTCGTTCCAAAAAGCTTCTTTCGATTATTGAGTCGGTAAATCTTTCTATTCTCCCTTTAAAGGCTACTCATCACAATATCGGAACCGATGACTCATTGATTGATCTAATCCTTGCTGCTTCTCCTGAACGTGTGATGATGCACGGTCAGTTACCCGCTTTGGGTATCTCTCGCCATGACTTGATTTATGCTTCGTATAAGGTTAAACCTCCAAAATATTCCCCTACTGTAATGCATCTCTGCAGCTTTTCTAAAATAGACTTTGAAGAGCTCAAGAACGACGCACTTAATCTCAATCTAGCCTCTTTAATTGCAGCACCTACTGTTGACGATAAAGTCTCGATTCTTAACCACAATGTTCTCAGCCTCTATGATGCTCATGCTCCAGTTCACAAGGTTAGATTAAAGCGTCCGCCGCCCCATGGATGACAGAGGGCGTAAGGTCGGCAATGTCTAGACGAAATCGAGCTTTTCTTCGTTTCAAGAAAGATCGTACTGAAGAAAATTGGTTATCTTTTAAAGCCGCCAGGAATAGGTGTAATCAGATGGTACGTGCAGCTAAACGCCGATATTTCCATAATTGTATTAATAACTCTTCTCCAGCCGTAGTGTGGAAATTTCTAAGATCTTTTGGTCTTTGTAGGCCAGCTATATTGGATTGTGGTCCTTCTCTATCACTTGATGAAATCAACCAACATTTCGCTTCTGTAAAAGCATTGGACCCTACAATTCGCTCCCAAACTATAATATCCATTGCTTCTGTGCAAACTCCTAACATTCCTGTCTTTAATTTTTCTCCTGTTTCTCAGGATGATGTCAAAAAGTCTATTTTAGCAATCCAATCCAAGGCGGTGGGCTATGATGAGATTAGTAGACATATGGTAGTATTTATTCTAGAGCACCTTCTTCCGGCAATTTCCCATGTTATCAATTTTTCCCTTGATTCATGTCAGTACCCTAATCTTTGGAAGAGGGCTTTTATAAAGCCTCTCCCAAAAGTCCCTACTCCCACTCTTCCCAATCATTTTTCGCCCAATATCCATTCTACCCTTTCTTTCCAAAATTTTAGAATCCTGTGTTTACAAGCAAATCTCTACTTTTCTTTCGAAACATAACCTACTGAGTATATTTCAGTCTGGGTTCCGCCCTGGTCATAGTACCACTACTGCTTTAATTAATGTTACTGATAATATAAGACAAGGTATGGAAGAAAAAAAGATAACAGTACTGGTACTAGTTGATTTCTCAAATGCTTTCAACACAGTTGATCACGAAATTCTCCTTTCCATACTGTCTCATCTGAATTTTGGTCCTGCTGCTTTGGAATGGTTTGCATCTTATCTTCGCGGTCGACAGCAATCAGTCTGTGTTGGACAAATGTCCTCAGCTTGGGCTGATGTGGATGCTGGTGTGCCGCAAGGCGGTATTCTCTCTCCTATAATTTTTTCAATTTTTATAAACTTTATCACCTCCATCCTCGACTGCTCGTATCATTTGTATGCCGATGACCTTCAGTTATATGTGCAAGCTGAAATTGGGGATATTCATAATGGGATCATAAAACTTAACGACAACTTATCAGCTATCAAAGTTTGGTCTACTCGTTATGGAGTTTTGGTCAATCCTTTGAAGTGCCAAGCTATACTGGTGGGTAGCTCAAGAATGCTGGCTAAGATTAATCTGGCAGATTTACCTCCTATTTATTATGATAGTATTATAATTCCGTTCAGTAATTCTGTTAAAAATCTTGGCCTATATATCGATAGCACGTTGAACTGGAGAACCCAGGTTTCAGAAGTGAGTCGTAAAGTCATTGCCACTTTATGTTCTCCTGTATCGTCTAAAACATTTTCTTCCCACAAAAATCTAAGATCATGCTTGTCCAATCACTCATATTACCCATAATTGATTATGCAGATGTGTGTTACTCAGATCTGTCCCAAGATCTTCTGAACAAGCTGGAACGCCTTCTTAATAACTGTATAAGATTTATTTTCGGGCTTCGTAAGTATGACCATATTTCGCAATATAGATCTAAGCTAAATTGGCTTACAATCCGCCAGAGGCGTAATTCCAGAATACTGCTTGTTCTTTTTTCCATTTTAAATGACCCCATCTTCGCCTTCTTATCTTAAGAGTAAATTTCACTATCTCTCCTCATCTCATGATAGGGTCCTACGATCTTCTTCTAACAACAAAATCTGTATTCCTGTTCACTTCACCGAGTTCTATGGTAACTCCTTCACAGTTCAGGCTACACGCCTTTGGAACTCCTTGCCTGATGACATTAGAAAAGCACCCAATAAGTACGCTTTTAAAAAATTGATCCGTAATCATCTATTGAAGACAACGCATTTTACATGAATCATCCATTTAATGTGTATTGCTAAACACACGCATATATTCATAGGTATTTGTATGTACTAATTATATATATTAAGTGTATTTAAATATGTATATTTTTATGTATATGCATGTATTTATATCTCCATTTGTATATATATATATATATATATATATATATATATATATATATATGTGTGTGTATGTGTATGTGTATATGTATGTAGATGTATATGTGTATGTATGTATCCATCATATGTGTATAGTTTATTTATTAGTAAAAATGTATGTATTATGTAGTTAATTATAATTTTGTTTAGTGTTATTTTATTCTATATTGCCGCACCTACGTCAAATTTTCACCACTCCATGGGTTGACTGGTAGAGAATGCCTCAAGGCATTAAGTCCGCCCTTTGTATTCTTTTGTTTTAAGGAATGCAATAAAGAATAAATAAATAAATAAATAAATAGATATGACTTTTATGAAATCATGATTATGTAGAAATATAATGTGTTTTTTATTAGTTGATATATCTTTTTAATAAAAAGTAGATCGCTCCTAAAAACTGCACAAAAAACGACTAGCGCGACATTTTGCTCAACCATGCGCCTTAAAACGCCTTTGTTTTGTTTAAATGCTGTAATGATTTGCAATAATTATTAAGTGTTTAGCGTAGTTAAGACAAATTGGGAGGTTTATTTTTAAATAAGCGCTTGTTGGGTTGCAGAAAATCTGTACCACTGTTGTAAATCAGTCTGATTTCACCAACTTTGCGATGTGAGCCTGCCGAAGTATCTTGTTAATTTACGTCAATATAAGTTTATCTTACAAAAAAAAAATATCAGAAATGCGTATTGTGTGGCCGAGTAATGAAGTGAATGCAGTTATTTTAGTTAAAAAACTGCAGAACAACGTTTAATTTTTAATCGATGAATACATTTGCAATCATATAAAGGTTTAATTAATTCCTTTTTTATTCAATTAAAGTTAGATGTACCTACAATGGAACTTTTTATTTTTAGCTATTCTTTTTAAAAAGTTTGTTTACAATATTTTCGATTAGTTAATATTTTGAATAACTAAAGATTTTAATTAAGTAGGTAAAATATTTGATAGTTAAACCTGTTATATATCTTAATTGTGATAATATAGTCGAAAATATGTGATAACTATGACAATCGGCACACAAACTTTAAATAAATTTGCGGGAATCTAATACGATTCATTTACTGAAAATACATATTTAGTAATTATTAAAATAATTATTAATTTACTGCGACAATATGAACATGATAAACGGCTGTGTGTTCAAGCTAATATTTCAAAGAACTGCTATGTGAAAAATACGGGCGACTGTGTTTTCAAGCTCACTATTTTTAAGAGAGTCTGTGTGAACTATATGGACGGCTATGTGATAAGTACATATAAAAAAAACAACTATGTGAACTATATGGACGGCTGTATGATCAAGCCTATATGGCAGAGAGCAACTACATGATATAACGTACCGGAAAGGACGGATGTATGATCACGTCCGTATCCCTGAGAGTAATTGTGTGATCAAGCAAAAAATGTTGAGTAATATACTTAAAATATCTTAGGAAACTTATATATATATATATATTATATATATATATATATAATATATATATATATATATATATATATATATATATTATTCAATGACACAACTATAATGTTTAATAACTAAATATGATTAACAAATATATTAAAATATTGTTGCGTTGTTATAAATAATTTCAAATAATTGATTTGGTGATATGTGTAATCGTAATAAACACTATATACGATACGTGATATGTTGTCGTGCTGTTGTATTAAAGTCAGTTGGAACAATTGGAGTTCATGAGGGTAGATTAAGCGAAATAGAATAAGCGGTTAAACTCCCCCACTTATGCTCGGTTTCTAAGTAACTTTTATCGGCGGTTTATCTATTCGTTGGCGCTATTGGTTCGATAACTTAAGAAAGTGCGTATCCGATCATCGCAATATAAGATAAACTCCGTTTAAACTTAGGTTAACTTAACTGAGCAAAGTTTGCCATTTATTGGTTTCATAACTTTATTTGACGTTTTATTTCAAATAAGCTCCATCAACTTTCAGTTTATACGTGATATTATTAAAATAAATGACCAGTTAACGATACGTATTAAAATATTCAGGGGATACAACATATAAAGTGTATAAGCATATGTAAATGTAACGATCACGAGTTGCTCATCACAGTCTGATTTGGAAGTACTGGAGTTTTGTTTTTAATTATATTTAATTTAATTATTATTATAAATTCTATATTTTAAAATTACAAATTTTATACAGCCGACTTCTATTTAATTTATTAAAAATAACTCAAAAACTATTGATCTGACCTTGATCAAATTCATATAGGACCACACGAGAAGTACCAGTTTTCAAATAAAAATGAATCATCGAAATCGGTTCACCCAGTAAAAAGTTATGAGGTAACCACACATAAAAAAACATACAGCTGAATTGAGTACCGTCTCTTTTTGTAAGTCGGCAGAAACTACGTATAGTACGTAAAAAAAGAGTATTACGATCTTACGTTACAGAAATTTTCCAAGAACTTTGATATTATAATATATAGATATTATGACTTTACTGCTAATTTATAAAAGACATGATACTTGCTAGATAAAATAAGGATAAAGCACAAACGATGGCAAGGTCTGCTAAACTTAAAATCTCAAAGATAACAAAAATATAACACGTGAGAAATTGCGAAAAAAAATGATTAACACATTCTTTTTTTAATTTGACAATGATGTCCTTAAAATACTGTCCCTGATAAATATTAAATTTACTTAAGTAAATATGAAAACTACATGCTGGTACCAGGGCGGCTGAAAATTTAAGTTGGTACCTTACCAAGTACCGTACCAACCAGGGTACTTAACGATGGTTAATTAGCTTGTTATTCATGTCACTAGTTGCAACACTCAGTAATATTATAGAAAGCAATCACTAATTCAGTTTACACTCATAGTTCAATTATTTATTGAACAACAAATATCATATCAGCCGAATCTAGATATTCTTGGAATTTTGGACACCGCACCGTGACAAAATTCCTCGTAAAGAAGGGAAACAACCCGAAAGACATTTTTGAAGAGATGTTCTTCAAGATGCTGCGATTTCTTTTACGATGGAGAGAAAATGGGCCCGCATATTTCAACAAGGATTAGAGAGCTGTGATGACAACTCTCGCCTGGGCCGCTGTGTTACGGTATTGATCGAATAAAACTTCCGAAATGTCGAAAAATCTTTCTGGCCGACCGAAGAATTAAATTGTAGCAGATTGCTGAAGACCTGCAATCTAGCAAAGAACTAGTTGGATAAATTTTACATAAATATTGGAATATGAGAAAAATTAGCGCGCGCTGGGTACCAAAAATGCCACACCGGTCTACAAGCAACGCCGACTCGCAAGTTGCAAAGTTTTTTAGAACTAGTCGGCGATACAAGGAAGACATTTGGCAATGGAGAGTCACTGTAGATAAAACAGGGATTTGCCAATATGATCCGCAATCCAAACAAGAGTCCGTGCAACGGACAAAAAAGGAGAAAGACCGCCGAAGAAATTCAAGCTGAAAAAGTCGGCGTCCAAGTAATGACGACTGTTTTCTGGGATAGCAAGGGAATTTTGCTTATCAACTACCTATCCAGGGGATCTACGATGAATGGCCAATATTACGATAATTTATTGACTCAGAAATGACGTGGAGAAACTGACGCATGGAGTGTTCTTTCTGCAAGACACCACGCCCGTTCACACCGCATATGTTCCATATAGCCCAAACCTAGCGCGATAGAGACTATAGCAATTTTTTTGTGTTTTCTAATTTGTAAAAGGACTTACGAAGCTAAAGAGTGACAGCTGACAACGAAATTAAAGCTGCGATTGACCGTCATTTTAAAGAGAAAGATACAGAATATGTTTTGGGTGAGTTAATGATATTGTATGCGAGATGTGAGTAATGTATTTCTCTTGAGAGAGATTATATTGAAAAATAAAAAAATAGAAATCATTTATTTTCTTTAATTAAGTGCCTTAGGCCACGTACTTGTCAGCTGTAGAAACAAGGCATATGTGACGTAATGGGTTTTTGAAAAGTGTGGCAATCGAGTTGCAATTTTTTATTTCTCACATTTTGCACAAGGCTGAAAAAGCGTGTTATATAAGGCAATTCATAAGGCAGGTTAATGTTTAGCTGTGTACTTTTAATAATCGTGTTATTGCGTTGTGTATTTGTATTCATTTATTTTAACTATTCATAATTTAATCCAATTAATAATAAATTTAATTAATTAAATAAGTGACCAAATTTATAAATTATATTTAAAAGAAGTAAGGATGCAAACAAAGGATACAAGTATGAATGCAGACAAACATCTATTGTTTGTTTGCATCCTTACTTGCATCGTGACCATTACAGCTTATTAAAACTTCACTGCTGAACAGTTGCCTCCCCCATAGATTGCTTTATAACTAGGATATTTGCTATCGACTCCAAGATTGGCATGCGGGTTGCGGTTGCCACCGCAGTTTATTGTTTTAATTATTATACAGGGTATTTTTGAAACGCTCCCGAAAACGAAGATAAACGACAATAACAACTATATCTTTGATGATAGGTGAAATATAAAATCGATTCTGATGAAAAAAAATCATCTTTTCACAACGTTTTATTAGATTTGTTCATGCTTCATCGTGTTAGTACAGCTAAATGAAACGATAATTTCATAAAAAAATCATAAAAAATACTGAAACGTAAAACCAGCAGTGAATTTACTGAATTGCAATCAGCTGACTAGAGGTCAAGGTACGCGCGAACGTCCGTCACTACTAATTTATTCTGTGCCGTGACGTAAAAAGAACGCTGGTCTTGAACCTGGGCACTGAGCGATTTATCACTGATTGGTACGAAGGGGGCACGACGGGGGAACAATCCGCTAGTATTCCCGCGCTTTGTTCGCTCCCAAAATAACAGTGGCATACACAGCTTACTTTGCGACTCGCAACGATGGTTTTAAAAGGAAGGAAAGAAAAATTATTTATATCTATTAGTTTTAGTATTACTTGTTATGACGTGTCGGCATTATTCTTGTTGTTACGTTTTTTGTTTTAATAATGCCTAACGCGTACGTTTATAGTGCTCGTGAATACGGCAACATGTTAGGTATCCAAACCTAGGTACACGAAGTATCGCTAAATTTTTTAAGACGTCGGGATGGAACAAATGTGTCATACTGTGCAGTGCACAAAGTGTTGAAGCGTAACCGAATGCGCCCATACAAATTGCACAAAACGCAAGCTTTAGTTCCCGGCGATCACGACTGCCGACAAGTTTTCTGTCGTTGGTTATTAGACCAGCAGCAACTTATGCCTGGTTCCATTGAGCACATTATCTGGACGGATGAGTCGACATTTACTAGAACCGGGCCTGTGGAACCGAAAAAATACACACGTTTGTTCAGAGGTTAACCCGCACGCTGTTTAAGAAACCGGGCACCAAACCCGATGGTCGGTTAACGTATAGGCAGGTTTATTTAAGGATCGCTTACTGGGACCAACGTTTCTCATACTGCGACTTAACGGACAGCGATACCTAAACTTTATAAATAAACAGTTAGTTGACATTTTAGACGACCTATCGTTGGCTGATTTTTCGCCGCACATGGTTCCAGCATGATGGTGCACCTCCACATGTCATGAGGTTCGTCCGTGAGCACCTCACCGAATTATTTGATGTTCGCTGGATTGGCAGATTAGGACCACACGCTTGGCCACCTCGCTCATCAGATCTGACCCCGTTAGACTTCTTTCTGTGGAGGTATGTGAAAGAAAGGGTTCTTAATCGTGAGTGTGACAGTGCTGACGAAATGCGCCAAAGGATCGTGGATGTTTTCGACTAACTACGTACGGACTGTGTCGAATACCACACGATGATGCCCCTGCATGAGGAGACGCAACATTGATCCCAAATCTACCTCAAAATTAATGGAGCACGATTTGAGCCGTATCTCATAAGGTCACGGAAATTTTAGAGCGGTAAGTTGTATTATACCTAATTTTTTTTTAAATAACTTTGTACTGAACTCATCTGAAAAGGTACATAACTAACTATATCAGAATAATAAACATACCTACGCGAAGGATAAAAAAGCATGCCTCAATCATTGTTAATTTTTTTTAATTTAATTGTATTTGGTTTATTTAATCTGTGAATTCGAATTAAAGAGGCTAGGTGGAGATCAGCACAGTGGCAAAATAGTAGGTTAAGTAGGTAGATAAGTTAGGTATTTAGATAAGTGTTGTAAATAATTAGGTATTGCAGTATGGCTGTATTCGCAGTACTGCCCGCAGCTAGCGAACCTACGATCGCTGGCTGTAGGCCGCGTGGATTCGGCGTCAATTCCGCGCGACAATAGGGTCAACAACCTTATGGTCAGCTGATTTTATTTAAGTTCCACTGCTGGTTTTATGATTAAGTATTTTTATGTTTTTTTTTTTATAGAATTATCGATTCATTTAGCTGTACTAACATGATGGAGCGTGAATAAACTAATAAAACGTTGTGAAAAGATGATTTTTTTTGCTCGGAATCAATTTTCTTCCTGCACACGATCAAAGGTATCGTTAGTACTATCGCCTGTCTTTGTTTTCCGGAGCGTTTCAAAAACACCTGGCATGGAAGACACTGCTGTCAACCTCCTGGTTTGTTTCTCCCTGTCGTCTCTAACGTTGTCCAGCTTCTTACGTTTCCCACGGTATTAAATGAGGTTTAGGATATTTTTAGCGCACTTAATAGTAAATGGATTCTGTGAACTATAAACGTATTATACTTCTAACTTCGATAAAAATTCAGTTGTACTGTTAGCCTTGATGATGAATATTATATTTGTGGTATTTGCTTTACCGATCCGTAAGGTCTACGCGTATTGAAATTTCTAAAGGAATTGAATCCGCCTCTCCTTTTGCCCAAAGGCTAAGTATAGTCATTCTGTGAGAACATGTGGCTAATGTTCTTGGCACTATACCGCGGGAATTAGGACTATAAGATAATTTTGGTATTTAGTTATTTTTATTGTTATAAAACGTTGCAAGCTTTATATATTATCACTAAAATATTAATAAACTTATTCTATAAAAAAATACCCTTTCGTCATATCCTTTCCTTTAACAAATCCTTTGTCACACTTATTCTATAAAAAATATAAAAAAGGTCAAACGTGTTGCTAATTCTGAGGACTAAGATATAATGCCCTTTTTGTTTTCGAGTTGTTGTTACATTTATAACCTATAATTTCAAACAATTCCCAAAGATTTTAGCTTTAGGTAAGAAAAATATTGAATATGAATATTTATAGATGGTTGATGTGTATGTATGAACGAGTATTTGCTGATCCGCTGTAGCGTTAACACTGAAAAAGCTTACGAGTAACATTGGCAGAACTTCTGAAATAAAAAAAAATATTATGAATTTTTTGAGATATATCTGAATAAGAGATGCTTTCCAGCATTAAGTGCCAGACGGCATGTCACGAATGTATTGGAGAATATTAATTCAGCGACCGTAATTAAGTTCGCAGTCAAACTTTATTTAATCTATTTTTGAAATGATATTCATGGCAATTTGAAATGTCTGTAATAAAGTTATTCAGATACCGCTTCCCGGCTTTTAAATGAGGTTCACTCGGATAAAATTATTTTGGATGATGATGCAACTTGTTTTGAATTTCCACTTTATTTAATATTTTCAACCATTTAAAATAAATGTTATTTTCATTTAAATCGAAAAGGAACCTCCTCCTTCAATTTTATTATGTTTTATAGATCTCCGAGATTTTCCTATTTTTTATCGGATAACACAAACACACACACACACACACACACAAACACACACACACACACACACACTCACACTCACTCAGACACAAAAATTTCTCTTCTTTTTCTTCTACATATTATTAGATATTATCTTTTTATTAAAGGATAAAGATGACAAACGAGCACACCTCTGGTAAATAAACCAGTTACCTAAGTAAGTGTTACCTAAAGGCTACTAGCCTCGCTTAATTAAATATCATTATACGTTTAAATCAAAATATCAGCTATGAACATATTTTAATCGTGTTTGCATTCCTAAAATCGTATTTAAAGGATCATACACCAATCAAAACGAAATTTTCATGAGCAGGTGATTTAGTCTGCAGAAATAATCCAAATAATAATGAAATTGTAATTTAAATATATTATAAAGATCACGTACCGAGCCCACAAACGGCGTTATCGGTTTTGGAAACATGAAATGAAAGTTTATGCGTGGCCTGCAAATGATTGAAAATCGAGTTGCAAGGTTTATTGCGCATGTTACCTACGGGGTTACGATTTCGTGTTATTTTTTACTTAATATGTTTTTAAGTATATATTTACGTAAATTGGTAATAAATTTATTTATAAATTACTTGAATTACATTACTTCTATAACGACACGGCACGGGGCATGATTATAATGCTCAAGTGTATGCGCAAGTAAAGGTGCAATATCTATTACCTCACCCTCATAGTCCAATGGAATGTTAATCCGATAATTTCATGTCGGCAAACTGCCTGCAACTTTACAAGGCGAGGTTCGGCCTCACATGGAATACTGTCACGATCTCTGGGATGGTGTTTCCTATTGCCAGTTCCTACTGTGCGATTTACAAAAAGGGTTCTTCCTCGCACAATTTTCCTGTGGTATCGACTACTAGTTACTACTAATTATTCCGGGCCTATATAAGTAGGGACCTTCAAGAAAAAGTCTACTCGTATTTAGACAGCCGGGAACGCATCTGCAATTTCCCTGGTCTTGCAGTTGTTCATGGGTGGCTGTAGTCACTTACCATCAAGTGAGCCGCATGCTCGTTTGTCCCCACTTCTATAAAATAAACGAGCAGAGAGAGAGAGAAGCCACAAAACCTAGTATTTTACGTGCTTTCCAAATCACGGAGGTGAAACACCGCCAACGTAAAAATATGGAAAACTTTATGATTACGCGTCTCACCCTTGCAGTTGCCATGCCAAAATACTTAAAGAAGTAAGTATAATAAGAGCAAAATCCAACTGATGGGAAAATAGTTAAGCTTTAAAAAATAGTGAACCTTTATTTATCATCGATTAATTATAAAATGTAGAGTCACCGACATAGCCCAACGGATTAGTAAGCTGAAGTGGCAGTGGGCCGGCCATATAGCTCTAAGAACCGACAACCGATGGGGAAGAAAGGTTCTTGAAGGGCAGCCTCGTACCTGTAGGCGAAGTGTAGGGTGACCCCCCACGAGATGGAGTGACGACCTGGTAAGACATGCAGGAAGTCGATGGATGCAGGTGGCTCAGGACCGTGCTTTGTGGCATGCCTTGGGGGAGGCCTATGTTCAGCAGTGGACTTATGAAAGGCTGTAATTATTATGATGATGATGAATAAAAATGCAAATACGTTGTCACCCACTGAGGACTATAATGTAATGCCTGGTTATGACTAAAATTGGGTTTCATATTCTCGCCATTCAACACACGAGTCTTCTTATAAATATTTTCGAGACTTTATAAAGCTTACCTAGAAGCGTGTAATAATATGGTGACATATAGACATATTGAAAATAAGAAAAATTTAAGAGAAATAAAACACTTTATAAGGTATATTCATTCACTTGGAAAAGCAGTCTGTGAGATAGGTGCTATGAAACAGTCATAAACCTTATTTTGGTGTGGATTCTAGAAAAACATAATCATCAGGTCACTCGTAACGTTGAAATTTTAAGAAGCAAAAAAAAAAACAAATAGGATTACGCGAGATTAAATAACATTTTTAGAAGCCTTCTCGCAGGTGCGTTGGACGCAGGTTCTCGCCTGTCAACTGAAATATTTTTATGACCTTTCTCTTATGCTTAATTTTAAAGCGGCTTTGTCCTAATAAATATCGTTCTTGTCATAGCGATTCATCAAGGCCTTTGTTGTGGCTTAAGTTTTATAAAATGTGACTATATATTTTCAACAAATGTTGTCGGGTAAATTGGGTAAATGTATATAATATATTAGGTAAAATATTACGTTCAAAACATTCTTCTATGTTAATGCTGTGTTAAAAGAATTTTCTTTATCAAATATACATAATTTATTAAGATACAGCTCCACGTTTGTTGGGATATGAGACTAAGTGAGCTTACTTTGGATTAAAACTTTTTATTGTACTTATTCAGTTCTTTATACTGGGCATTGTGTATTCATGAACATTTTTATTAATAAATTTTATATTTTGTAGTTTCATCAAAGCTTGCTGCCAAAATGCCAAAATTTTTAAATCTTTCCCACTTCTTTTATTATTTATCACCGCACTTGCATTCACACTATCAAATAGGTCCTCCATAAAAGATACTATTTCTGCAGTATTTTTATGTGATGTGCTCACTAGCCGCCCATCCCAATAATGAGCTGTAATTAATATTTTAAATATTATCAAATGAAAAATCATTAAGTTTTCTGTACAGTATTTTAAAGTTAGAGAAGAAGATTGTGTTTTTATAGAATTAAAATTCAATTAAGTATCAAAATGCAAATTATGACTTAATACCGTGCCAAACCCCTTGAGCTTAACGGAAGACAGTTATTTTAATATTTCAGACAGATACTTCAATTTTATGAACCTATTTATATACATCTAAACATTTAATATGTACTTAAGCATAGATTATAAATTCTACTGAAATCGCACTTACTACCGCGCAAAACGTTACAATTTTATAAAAATGTAACATATGAACAAGTGTTGTGGGTAAACGATATCACAAATCATAATAATAGGCTCGATTTAAAATATCATAATGTAAATCGCTAATTAAACGTAACCTTGAAGATATTCCTTAATAAAAAAAAAACCGCGTGAAACTTATATTCAAATAAAGAGTTATTATTTTAAGGTCATGTTGTGAAAACATTTTATTAAATCCTGTTTATATTTACTACGTACAAAATAAACATAATCGTTCATTGCAAGCGCTCACGCCCGTCCGGCCTGTGTCCTTCGATCTCCAGGATTGCACGTACATTAATTGTTCTACAATATTTCCACTTTAGTGCTTTGAGCTCGACAATTCAGAGTGAGGAAACACCGTACTATACAAAAGCTGTAAAATAAGTTTTATTTAATGTTTCAATTTTATTGAAGTGTAAATAAAATTATAAACCATTCTGATTTTAAAAACGTTTCCAGATTGTTCATTTATAAACTTTAAGTTATTTATGGTCTTAAAAATAAGGGATGGTATTTAATTTGTGTGTAACCGTGTAGTGACGGTGAATAACATCCACTACTCCATATCATCCCGTGGGTGTCATAAGAGTCGACAGAGTTGTTGTCAGTTGAATGTTGAGCCAGGAGATAGGCAGCATCTTCGTACATCATCTTCGTGCAGTATCTTCGTGCAGCATATTTGTGGTAACAGCTGGAAAAAAAAACAATTTTGGTTGCCAAGATGGTTGCCAAACGTGGCAATTGTGGAAAATACCGTTACTATGAGACTATCTACGTGGTAGACATGTGTTCAGCAAAAGAATTTTGATAGGCTGTAGGTAATTGTAAGGGTAAGTTTAAGTTACTTTAACCAGGATGAGTC
>JAVANC010000001.1:56969484-57061984 GCA_033319125.1 Parnassius glacialis | reverse complement strand
TCTGCGCAACATGTAAAATACGCAATATTTATTCAACATATGTTGGCATAAATCGTAGGTTTTTTGCTTTATTTGCGTAAATGGTGAAACGTCAGTAATATACAGGTAATTAATAATTCTTTTATATACCTAATTTCAAAAAAAGTTGTATTATTTAAAACTAGCGACCCGTCCATGCTTCGCATTGATAGAATGTATTAATGTGGCGATATTAATTTAAAATAATCGAAGATCATTTGTTTTTCAATTTTTAATTTTTTTCTTTAAAAAATCTTGAAGTTTTTTTTTAATAAAATATATAGCCTATATCTTTTTATTAACTCGCATTTCGTGGATTTTCATTAACTTGTCCTAACCTAGTCATACAACACTAAGAAATGTCTTAAAATTCTTCTTCTAGCGCTTCACTGGCCATTACCGGGCACACTCACTTCATTCGCTGATTCGCGCTGTGTGGTCATAAGTAGCTCCACCGGAAGCACCTACTTGCTTCGCTGGTTGTTCTTTATAATGCGATTTTTATATTTTTTTTTATAGGATAAAGGTGACAAACGAGCACACAGTCCACCTGATGGTAAGTGGTTGCTGCGGCCCATAGACATCTACATCTATCCTCGTTTGCGAATCAAGATGCAGATGCGTTGTCACCCGTGAGGACTAAGATGGACCGGCTCATTTCCAGTAAAAAGGGCCTCCGGCTACCTGCACTCACCAAGCGAAACGCAGAGGCAAACCTCTACTTCACGCTGGTTTTCTGTGAGGTCGTGGTACCACCCCGGTTCGAGCCGGCCCATCCGTGCGATAGCAAAAGCTGCCACGTGGCTCTACCACTGTCAAATATAGAGTAAACTAAACAAATTACTCATGTTTTTCTTTTACCTCAAACTCAATAAACGACTCTGTGATACCAAATATATACCTAATTGTATGAGATATGACATGATCAAAACGATCCATATAGATCAGTTAGAAATGCAAACTCAGAGTTTATGTACTGGCCCAATATTAATTTCCAGCTTAAAATTACCTGTCTCATTGTCAGATTTATTTAAATTAAGTATAAAAAACAAAATTCTAAAAAGACAGTGATGCTGTATGAAGTACCGAATACGGCATGGTCTAAAGTAAGCAAACAAAATCATGTGTTTTAAATGAAGACAAAAGTAAATTTATCGAAGTAACAAGGAGTAATTTCTGAAATAATTGTTGAAAAACAACAAGCATATGTTTCGTAGACACGATACACCAGAATTATATAATAACTTAGTAGTCAAAATTACTTCTATCTCTTTACATCAAAGAAGATGATTATCTATATTCAATGAGTATATCATATTAGTTATATATGGAAACATTATTTCAGTTGCTTGGCAAAATTTCTTAATTTAAAAAAAATATTTCGAGCATCAAACAAAATTATAATAACAGGATTATTTCTAAAACCACTTTTACGGATTTTATCGCGTTTAATTAACTTATTTTGCTTATTTTTATTAGATTCCGACGTTCAGCACCCATGGTCACGGGGGACGGAGGTGATTGACGCCCCGATGTCAGAGTTAATCCCGAGTACCTTCAGCTTTTTTAATTATTAATTTTGGTCCGATTTAAAAATAATGGACTTACTGTATCTTGAAGTCTTGCAGTGGTATGCTTGGGTTTAGTTTTAATTTTATTAATTACAGGATTGCAAGCAGGTGGTAGCACCCAGCCTCCCTCTCTATTGAAATTAGGATGTTTTTTTAATTTCAATAGCCGCACGTATCATCCTTGGCAGGAATCGATGTTCTTTCGCGAGAATTTGTGGTTTATCAAATCTAATGTAATGGCGGGGGCCGTCTAGGATATGATCACAAACTACAGACTTCCCGGAACGTTGGTACTTCACGTCAGCTATGTTTTCTTTGACGCGGGTTTTTATTGATCGTTTTGTTTACCCTATATATGAGAGACCACATTCACAATCAAGCTTGTACACTCCTGCATCTTGTAGAGGAATATTGCACTTGACGGATGGTAAGAACTGACTAATCTTCTTCGGCGGCTTGAATAATGTTCTAATAGAAGCTCGCTTCAAGATGTAGCCAATCTTGTCTGTGACACCTCTAACATATGGTAGTACAGCAGGCACACGCTCGACTATGGCCGGCTTCACTCGGTCACTGTGACGTAGGCGCGGGACCCGAAGCTTGTTGTCGTGCAGAAGCTGCTTGACGTGCTGAAGCTCGGCGGCCAGGTGTTTGCTGTCACAGATCCCTCGTGCTCTCTGTAACAAAGATTTGCCCACGGTAGCTAACTGTGAAAGGTGTTGGTGGGATTCACCGTTTAAATATCGGTTTTTATGAGTCTTTTTTCTATACACAGTGTGACCTAGACCTAGTTGCCTCTAACTCCATAGTAAATTGAATTTTAGAGTTTATGGAATTGAGATTTTCTAAAAATCCAGTTACTTTGTCTGATGGTAAAATTGTGAAAGTATCGTCAACGTAACGCTTGTAGAACGTGCAGTAAGCAAGGCTTTTTCCTCAAAGTCCTCCATGAAAATATCGGCGACAATGGGAGATACCAGTGAGCCCATCGCAACACCATGTACTTGCTTGTAAAACTCTTCCTTTCACAATAGATAGCCAGATGTAAGGCAATGTCTGAGTAGTACTGCGTATTCTGCTGGCATGTTGTTTTCCTCTAGTTTCCTAGTTACAATTGAGATGCAGTCTTCAACAGGTAGGCATGTAAATAGAGACTGAACATCAAAACTGACCATAGTTTCATTGTCAGTAAGACATAGGTCTTTTATCTCACCGACGAAATGGTATGAATACTTAGTGTGTGCTCTTGTGTGTCCTCTGAGTGGTGATAGTACTTTTGCTAGATGTTGAGCCAATCTGTAAGTTGGCGAATTGATCTGACGCACTATTGGACGTAAAGGAGCGTTCGGTTTGTGTATTTTTGGTAACCCATACAACTTTGATAGTTTGGCACACGCAAGTATTATCTAATTAACGTCTATACTCAATTTCTCGGAGTATTTCTTAATTAGATCGCTAGTTGTTTTAAGCGTATTAGTTGTAGGATCTGTGACACCTCTAACAAAGTTGTTTTAAATTTTTTTTCAAATTGTAATTCGACGTGTCCATTATAACCGTAGCATTACCTGTATCAGCGCGGAGAATCATGAGATCTGGTCTGTTGCGTAAGTTTTTCAATGCAATAAATTCATCTTTGGGAAGATTTAATTTCAGCGCTGAACTTCGACGTAACAAAGACGAAATGTCTTGACTTATGGCCTCTACATCTTCATTACCAATATTATTTTCATATAGACAGTTCTCAACACTACAGATAATGTTTTCATACGGAATATAGGGCAAACAAAACGACCAATAAAAACCCGCGTAAAAGAACACATAGCTGACGTAAAGCATCAACGGTCCGGGAAGTCTGCAGTTTTTTTTTATAGGATAAGGGTGACAAACGAGCACACAGTCCACCTGATGGTAAGTGGTTGCTGCGGCTCATAGACATCTACATCTTTCCTCTATTACAAATTAAAATGTAGCTGCGTTGTCACCCGAAATTGTGATCATATCCTAGACGACCCCCGCCATTACATTAGGTTTGATAAACCACAAATTCTCGCGAACGAACATCGATTCCTGCCAAGGATGATACGTAAGGCTATTGAAATTAAAAAACATCCTAATTTCAATAGAGAGGGAGGCTGGGTGTTAGCACCTGCTTGGGATCCTCTAATTAATAAAATTAAAACTAAACCCAAGCATATCACTGCAAGATTCAAGATACAGTAAGTTCATTCTTTGGAGATCGGACCAAAATTAATAATTAAAAAAGCTGAAGGTACTCGGAATTAACTCTGACATCGGGACGTCAATCACCTCAGTACCCCGTGATGGTAACGTCGTGGTCGTGAGTGCTGGAAATCACCCTAAACGTCGGAAGTTAATAAAAATAAGCAAAATAAGTTAATTAAACGCGATAAAATCCGTAAAAGTAGTTTTATTCAATGTGTAGTTTTCGCGTAAATATAAGAAACTGTAAATTGATATAAGAAATAATCCTAATTATTTGTTATATCAATTTACAGTTTTAGTTACATAAATATAGCTATTCTAAAATCATCTGGTGCTGAACTGGATAGATTTGAATTTTTTTTTCATTAAAATATTTCATTACTTATTTAGGTAATTCAGATAAAAAGTAATTAGTTAGTTTTACTGCCTCCTGTCGGAGGTCATAACATCTTCCTGACATTACCCCCCCCCCCCTCTCACCTTAGAGATGAACGAACGAAATAAGCTTATTGATTTCCTTACGCCGCCAAAGTCCACTGCTGAATATTGGCCTCATAGACTGCCCCATATCTTTTACTCTAGGGGGAAATTTGCTGTAGTTGACACACTTGGCAATCGCAGATTTTAATTTTTAGTTGTTATTAAAAAGACGCTACTACCCGTCTGCGGGTTTGTTTCCCTATATCACCTCTGAGGACACACACGGGACGATGTGGAGAAGTGGATATTCGTACTCAACGACCTACGAATTAAATAGATTTGGGATCACATCATCGGACATCAAACAATTTAAAGATCCAGCAGTACGATTTTTAACTCTCGCGAGAGTAGTGGGTGGCTTCTTTGTGCTTTTTTAGGTTTAGTTTTGTTGTATTGTTTATGTATATCAGCATCGAATATAAACCGATGTTGTTTTTATAATAATATCTTATTTTACGAAACAGAATATTACAAAAATGTAAAGACGTAACGTGGTTGCGAAGTGATTCCCACTGGCATACGGTTCCTATAAAAGCTCCCACGATTGAACTGTTATACTGTTTTCTTTATTTGCATATTACCATTCATATACTGTGTGACAAAACCCCTTTTTTGAAATTAAATATAAAAAAAAACATTCGTCTCATTTAATATATATTTACCTTTATTCTTATTCATAAAATTTGATTGATTGTGTGGCCACAGGTATACGAAATTACAAACAAACTCAATAATTTCGTTAAAATGAAACCAACTGAATGCGCAAAATCATAAGATTTGTAAAGATAAATTAAGTTTTAATAGTGTTAATGACCGATATCGTCAAAGTAGATTTACGGAGTCATTTAAAAATTTATGTCGTGTACACTTGCGTTGCGTGGTGGAAAGTATTAAAACTACGAGTATTGTGGTAAACCTTAAAGTTCAGCGTTCGTTCAGCGTTACGAGTGACCCGATGGTTAAATTACGCTAGACCTGTTTCTTAAGAAAATTTTTATAAATCATTCACGCGTACTAGATTCAAAAAATTAGCAAATTTTTCTTTCTTGTCTTTTTACTTGTTTCATTAGAATAGATGAAATGTAAACAAAAATTTTAGAATAAAACAATCAATAGAGGAAAGACAAAAATGTCAAATCAGCACTATGTGTGCTACGAGAAAAAATAACTATGTGATGAACTAAAGTAAGAATAGACAAGGATATACCAACAGAAGTTAGTGTGACGCAGGACAGACACTCTACAACCGACTCTGTGTTTATTCTAAAATAATTAACAGAAAGCCAATTTTTTACAAGAAATGGGCTGGTGATAAACGAGCACACAGTCTATCTGATGGTAAGTGGTTGATGTGGCCCATAAACATCTACAGATATCCTTTATTACATTAACATGCAGATACGTTGTCACCCGTGAGGTCTAACATGGAGTGCCTTGTTTTCAGTAAAAAGCACGAAATAATTGGTATTCTGTGAGAGCGTGATCCTTGCACGGTCGAGCCGACCCATTCGCGCTACAGTAATATAGCTGCAGCATAGGTCTACTACGTAAAAAAATAGACAGAATAAAGACTCAAGTTAAAAGGCTCGTAGGAAACTGACCAATGTCGCCAGCGCTGTACTTTATACTAATTGATAGAATGAAAGTTTACTACTACTATAACAATAATACTACTATAAAAATAATAACTATAACAATAAAACTAAATTTATAAGGTTACTACCACGCTATTGTAACAAAAGCATACCCCTGAGATGCGAGGCTGCTTATATGTTTAAGCAACTATAATCCCACGCAAGGGTTTTGCCTCTCTCCCAATGGATGAAAGTCATGCCGTTTGATCTCCTGCCATGGTCTCTTAGTATTATAAGGGCTCTTTTAACGGGGCAACATTTAAAGAGGCAAGAGCCTTTTAAATAAAGTTATACAGTCCATAAATACAATGTTCATACAAACCAAATGTTCGTGCAAACATTCGACGTACAATAGAAGTAAAAGCTGACTTTAAAGAACTTAAAATAATAGAATGATTTCCAAATAACATATTTTGAAGTTAAGAGCTAATTTAAAAGGCCAGCAAAACACCTGCAATTCTACCAGTAGTTTTTTACCATTAATCCTATAAAAAATAATATTTTACCGTATTTTGATATAAAATAAATAAAAACGTCATTAGATGAGGTGGCGTTTTAATGAAATGAAACAGTGTCTCATTAAAAATAATTGTTTTTTGTTATCACTGTAAGGTAATATTATCAGTTTCATCCCTTTGTACATATATACATAAGTAATATTTTAAATTATCGAGACAAGTAAAGTTGAGCAGCGAAAATATCGAATATTATAATGCGGCCATTTATTCGCCCTCCAACAACACTGATTACTTCAATTAAAAACGCTCCTGTCACTAGAGTGACAGAGAGATTTGTTTACACTTGTGCATTTTTTATTCAACTGATTTTTCTGTATAATGTATTGTTAATTTTGGTGGATGTATTTTATTTTTCGTTGAATAATGTATGATATAACGAACTTCAAAGCGAAGTTTGATAATATTAATGAACTCTTTTTATAATTTAATACGAAACCAAGACGACTTAGAACTCGTAAAGTGAGGTTAATGTTTAAAGACATTTATTCTCATAAAGACATTATATACGCCACTTACATTAGAACATAAATAAAAGTAAATCTAAATAACAAAATTCGTTGTCGTACCTATGTTGTTGAAAAATCAACATCAAAAACAGCTATCTACGAGAAAATCTATAAAAATAAGGAATAGTTATATAATGACAACAGTCACTCACAAATTCTAGGATTCACTATCATATAAGCACCATAGCAT
This sequence comes from Parnassius glacialis, assembly GCA_033319125.1. NCBI lineage: Eukaryota > Metazoa > Arthropoda > Insecta > Lepidoptera > Papilionidae > Parnassius > Parnassius glacialis. Next base: position 57,054,844 of record JAVANC010000001.1, on the reverse strand, counting down.
AACCATGACCAGGAACAAATCCGTCCAACGTACTCAGATAGATATATTTCTGTATATATGATTTGCTAGTCGCTTTTTGAATACATTGAACGAGTCTACATTTTTTTTTATTTCCGAGGGTATCTTATTAAAAAGGCGCACTTTTGCATGTAATTGTGATATGGCCGTACTTTGTTCGAGTCTTAGGCAAAACGATGAAGTTCGCACGTCGAGTGCAGATGGGCCCAACTATTTTCCGCTTGGTGAATTGCAGATCCGTGCGTATCTTCTTGTTCATGGATTTACGAATAAAGATACAGGTGTTATAAATGTATAATTGTTTGATATTCATCAGTTTCGTTCCTCGGAAAATTTTTGAAGTCGAAATTCGGAAATTGTAGTTGAATAGCATTTTTATTATTCTCTTTTGTAGGACTTGTAATTTGTTTAATCTAGTACTGGCAGCTCTTCCCCAGACCTCTATGAGATATAACAGGTGTGTTTTTTTTTTGCGCCCGAAGCAATTGGAAATGGGCTACCACAGAGGGAGGCGGAAAATGCATTATGCATACCACGACAGCCGGTCTGTCCTGGTTATGCGGGACTCACTGCCTACCGGGGGACCTAAGTGATACCCGCTAAAAACCGCCTTTAGGGACTGGCAACTAGCTGTTTAAAGCTTCTTATGCCGTATCGGAAGCGACCCTCTTTTGGGAAAAGAGGGCGCAGGCGGCTACGAGCCGCTGAGGGAGTGCCTACGAAGGCAAATTAATTATGAATAATTTAATTAGAGTTGGCCTGAGCCGCCATGAGGCAGTTCAGGTCGTTTGACAGTTTATTAGGCGGATCCGAGAGAGAGTTTCTCGGCCTGCGGACTCGATAGCGAGAGGGGAGTGGGGCTGCATAAGTAGCTGCCTCACGAATAATATGATTGGAGTGCGACTCTGAGACTTTGAAGAAGTTCTCAGAGAGTTTTTTAAGAAATTGTTGAACTGTAGGGAGCTCTAGGTCCCGATGAAGGTCGGCATTACGGACGTACCAAGGTGCGTTCGCAGCTCGACGACAGAAAAGGTTTTCAACTACTTGGAGTTCATTAATAATTTTAGGGTTAGCGTGGGCAGAAATGGGGCCCGCGTAGGACATGACTGGTCGTATACAGACCTTATTAAGGGTACGCTTGTTTCTGAGGGACATTTTACAGTGTCGGCCCAACATACTGTTGAGCCTATTCAGGTAAAAACGTGCGTGACGGGTTGCTAACCTGAAAATTAGCCCTGTGTCTAGAGTGACACCTAAATATTTGGCAGACGTATGCCAGGGGACAGGGGTCCCTAGCATACGTATTGGTGGAGTGTTTTTGAGACGGCGTCGTTTATAATCGAAGTGAACGGCGGAGCTCTTCTCCGGGTTCACATCGATGCGCCATTTTTTGGACCAAGCTCCTAGGTCATCAACTGACTTGTGGACCTTGTTCCGTATGAAAGGTAGCGAGATACCTTTACAGTAGAGAGACGTGTCGTCTGCGAAGAGGGAGAGCTGAACACCTTTCGGCGGAATGGGAATGTCGTTGGTGAACAGGATGTACAGCAGAGGAGCAAGTTCTGAGCCCTGAGGGACACCAGCTTTGATGGGGTGCTGTGAAGATAGCGTGCCTTCGTGTCTAAAACGAAAGGTACGATGATTTAGATAAGAGGCCACGAGACGTACTAGACGAACGGGGAGACCTATTTTGTATAGTTTGTAGATAAGGCCTGTATGCCAGACTCTATCAAAGGCTTTGGCGATGTCGAAAAAGACCGCGATAGTCTTATGACGACGGTGATAAAAACCGCTGAGGATATATTCCACAATACGGTGAACTTGTTGGGGCAGGAGTGTTTCGCTCGGAAACCGAATTGATGGGGAATGATAAGAGGGTCACCGTCTGTGAGAAACAGATGGCGCCTCATGCGATTTTGGATGACTCTTTCAAAGAGCTTGCCCATGACCTTGAGGAGACTAATGGGGCGATGACTGGAGGGGAGTTTGAGAGGCTTGCCTGGCTTGGGAATACCAATCACAGTTGCCTCTTTCCACGTAGAGGGAAAGTAACTAAGGTTGAAGCAGGCGTTGAAGATAATAGATAAAAAAGGTTAACACCTGCTCAGGAAAGTGTTTTAGGGCTTGGTTGGAGATGCCATCCGCGCCCGGAGCCTTTTTGGGCTTAAGTCCTTTGATTAGGCATGAAATCTCATCATTGGACACAGAGATAGGTTCGGAGGCTGTAGGGGGTGAGTTCCGGCGGCGGACCTCATCTTCCACTGCCTGGACGTGTGAAGGTCAACGGGTTGAGAGCTAGGAGAGCATTGAGCGGCAATGCTGTCTGCAAAGCACTCAGCCTTTTCCTCGTCCTCGAAGGCTACCGTACCGTCGGGACGGGAGAGAGGGGGAGTGTGGGTGATAGCGTCTATGCGGAGGGCTCTTGCCATCCGATAGTACGCTGTATGAGAGGGAGAGATATTCTCCATGAGTTTACTCTTTTCGAGGTCTCGAAATTCAGAGAGGCGGAAACGGAGTTCTCGTTGAAGACGATTAGCCGTGTGCCTATATTCGTGCGTGGGATATTTTGCTGCTCTCCGGAAAGCAGCTTTCTTGGCTTTTAATAGGTTGCTAATATGTAGGGAAAGCCCACTATTATTAGCAACCGGGATTACCCTTTTATTCTCCTTAAGGGAGGTTTTAATAAGGGTGGAGAGTGAATCGACCGCGGTGTCGATTTTTTCGGGACTGTCTAAGTCCGACGATAGGGAGATGGGAGAGTTCTGTGAGTCCAGAGTTTTCGCTAGGGACTTCTTGAAGCCCTTCCAATTTGTGAGGGTTTTAGTAGAGGGTGTTGAGAGTGGGGGCTGATGGCCAAGAATGAGAGAGACCGGTCGGTGGTCGGATCCTAGATCGTCTAGTGTCTCGATTGCCCTGAGGTTGAGGGAAACACTTTTGAGTAGTGCAAAATCTAGCACGTCGGGAGCGTGGTCGGTGACATCGGGATAGTGAGTAGCACCGAGGGGACTGTGAACGGTGAGGTCAAGAGACTGCGTGATATCGAGCAGTATCTTGCCACTAGGGGAGGTAGTACGGCATGTCCATTCAGTATGCTTGGAGTTAAAATCTCCAAACATAATGACTGCATTGCCTAAAGATAAAATAGACTCAAAATCTTTTTTGAGGGGATGGGTTCCTGAAGGGATGTAACAGGAGGCTATGAGGATGGACTGATGTCCAGTCATAGCTAGCCTGCATACCGTGGCTTCCATATTGGTAAGCTGCGGAGTAGAAATGGGAGAGCAGTGGAGTGACTTCTTGTAATAAATGGCCGTACCGCCACCTCGGCGGTCGTGCCTGTCATTACGAAGAAGAGAAAAGTTTTTAATAGAAAGGCCTTTAGTGTCCTTAGTTTTGAGATTAGTTTTCTGTAGGAGGAGGAAATCGGCTTCACGATTTTGAAGAAAGAGCTTAAGTTCTGGGAGGTTATTTCGCAAACCGCGAATATTAAAGGATACAAGCGATAAACCCTTAGGTTTGATATGACCGTGAGACTTTGGTAGAGCAACCTGCTCTGTCATCTTTAGTTAAGTTAATTAAGTTAACTTAACTTACAACGAGCACAAAAGATTATGATGCTCTGCAAGAGCGAGGAGACGGTCCTGAGGGGACCTCGCAGCGCGCAATTTGCGTGCTAACACAGCGATTTCCCCAACGTCGATGTCCCTAATAGCGGAATACACCGTTTTTAGGTCATCAGCCATTGAGGGCTGTGATTGTTGTGGGGCGGAGGTTGTTGTCCGCAGTGGGTCTGCCTTTTTGGAGCCCCAGAGAAAGACTGGAGGCTTCATAGGCTTAGAGAAGCCTGGAGGGGGCCGAATAATGCCCTGAGGGGGCCTAAGGGGACCCTGAGAGGATCGAAAGAAGCCCTGGATGGGCTGAGAAAGGCCCTGACGGGGCCGTTGGTAAAGAGCAGGTGTGGTTTTACAAGGGCATTATATATAGTGAAACGTAGTTTCTGTGGTATGTATCGAGATTAAATCCGGAAGGAGGCGTGAAGTGACATTAATTTGGTTACTAAATATTTAATGTGAACATTCCATGTTAAATGGGTATTCAAATAAAGGCCAAGATATTTTTCATAGGTTTTTTCTTGCAATGGTATATTATTTATTTTGAGATGTGGGTAATTGGCTATAGATTTATTTTTTGCTTTATATATTATGTAGCTAGTTAGGGAAATGTTGATAGTTAGTAAATTGTATTGTAACCGATCGCGAAGAATATCAAGACCGTGCTGGGCTATAGAGACAAGATCATGAATTGAAGAACCAAAGTAAAAAAGACAAGTTTCATCGGCGTAAAGTGTGATATTGCCATTTAAGCCCAACTCATGCATATTATTAATATAGACTAAGAAGACTAGAAGACCCAGTATTGAACCTTGTGGAACTCCATAGGATATAGGTTGTGGGGGACTTTGGGTGCTACTGTCTATTTTTACGATCTGGGATCTATTCGTGAGGTAAGACTCAAACATTTTTAAAGCTATGCCAGTACAAATGACTTCCAGTTTTTTAAGAGCAGTTTATGACTTACGGTGTCAAAAGCCTTTTTTAAATCAGTGAATACTCCTAATACAATGTTTTCTGATCAATGTTATATTTGATATTAGTTACGAGATCAATTGTAGCTGTGAGTGTATTACTTTTAGAGCGAAATCCGTATTGTCTCTTAAAAAAGAAATCAATAGATTCTAAGTAGTTTTGTAGCCGTGTATGTAAGACTTTTTCAAGAATTTTTGATAATACTGGCAATACGGAAATTGGTCGATAGTTGCCCGGTTCTGGTTTTGTCCCGATTTGTAAATAGGTGTTACTTTGGCTATTTTAAGTGAGTCTGGAAATTATCCGTTTTGTATAAGTTTGTTAATGTTTTTCGTTAATGAACTTATTATTAAGTCCAAAAGTTTATTATGACAAAAGTTATCAAGTGTGTGAAACACTTGATAATTAAATAGGTGTTTTGTTAGCTAAATATGGCCCTATAGTAGCAAAAAAGTATTAAATATATTGCATATCTCTTGAGGATCTGTAACTTCTACTAAATTAAGCATAAGTTTTGAAGGAGCGCACCTTTGTTTAGATTTGGTGTTCGTAAGGTTAATGAGTAAATTCCATAGCTTGTTGGGGTTTCCACCGTATATGTCAAATTCCTTCTTATAATATGACTTCTTTGTTTCCCGGATCAACTTGGTTATTTTATGATTTTTGGTGATATACTTTTCTCTCAGGTCTTCTTTTTCTGGGTTATTCTGTAGTTCTGTCCACATCAGGTTTCTTTCATTGATCTCTGTCATGATACTTTTGTTTATCCACTATTTTTGTGGTTCATTCATAATTTTGGTCTTTATCACTTTGCTTTCTTCCATACATTTTTTTATTAGTTTTTCCAGTCTTGTTAAGTCATTGTTGGATTCTTGTTTTCCTGCTTTCTCCATTGATTTACGAAGTTCTTTGTAATTTATGGCTTCGTATTGATAATGTTTTCTCGGGGGCGGTTTTGTTTTGTTGATTTCCATGTAAAGCTGTCTATGACCAGAAAAAGATGAGTTGACATATACCATATGAAAATTTTCTTCCTTTAAGTTGGTGCTTATATGATCTAGGATAGCTTTTTTTAAGTCCTTGTCTGGTGTAATATTTTTTTGTGATTTTGTTTATGATCTTGTATCCAGTCTGTTTTAGCAGATGATTGTATCTCTTGGTCTGTGAATCTTTTGTGAGTAAATCAACGTTGAAGTCACCGAAAACTATTGCTCTGCTTCTTTCTTGTAATTGTGATTCGTAAACCTCAAGAAACTTTTTTAAAATTAGTGTGTCCAAGGTTATATACTACTCCCACTTCGAGTGCATATTTTTCTATTTTTATCCACAGATAGTTATTGCCTCCTACGTATATTGACTCTGATAAACTGTGCTTCAGGTTATTATGGACATAAAGAGATACCCCTCCTCCACCAGCATATGTTCTGTAGTTATAGTAATCAAAGTAATTCGGTAATTGAAGTTGTAATGCTTGTTCCTCGTTGCGAATCCAAGTTTCAGTTATCAGTATGATGTGCACCTTATTTGGTATTGCATGTAATACACACTTGAGTTCATCAAGTTTCCCCACTTTACGTATACTTCGAGCATTTAGGTAGAGAAAGGTAAAGCATGACTAGTTTATTGTAAAATTTGGTAACTGTTTAATATTTCATAAGTATTGTTTTTGATAGGACTGTTGATTGCTGTATTTACTGTGTGGAGTTTTTTGATATTTTTATGATTTATGGCGTTCTATTAACAAATTTAATTGTAAGATTAGTCTCACCATTATCTTGTCGTCACTTTAGCTCTTCTCTTAATTTTATCATAAAGTTTTGTTGAGTTGGTGTTTGGTCTGAGAACATTTTAAGGCCATTTTGTAGCTTATTTCTGTTGTGGAGTAGTTTTTTGGCAGGTTCTATTGTTTCGAAGCACATCTTGATACTGCGGTTTTTGCCTGGTTGGAGTTTCATCATTTTTCATCATTACAGCCCTTCACAAGTCCACTGCTGAACATAGGCCTCCCCCAAGGAATGCCACAAAGCACGGTCCTGAGCCACTTGCATCCATCGACTTCCTGCATGTCTTACCAGGTCGTCACTCCATCTTGTGGGGGGACGCCCTACACTTCGCCTACCGGTACGAGGCTGCCACTCGAGAACCTTTCTTCCCCATCGGTTGTCGGTTCTTCGAGCTATATGGCCGGCCCACTGCCACTTCAGCTTACTAATCCGTTGGGCTATGTCGGTTACTCTGGTTCTACTGCGGATATCCTTATTCCTAAGTTTATCACGCAGAGAAACTCCGAGCATAGCCCTCTCCATAGCTCGCTGAGCGACCTTGAGCTTCCTCATACGGCCAGCAGTGAAGGACCACGTCTCAGTTCCGTAAGTCATCACTGGCAACACGCACTGGTTGTACAATTTTGTTTTAAGGTTTTGAGGTATTTCTGACGAGAAGATGTGTCGTAGCTTCCCGAACGCTGCCCAGCCGAGTTGAATCCGTCGATTGACCTCTCGGTCGAAGTTGGACTTACCTAGTCGGACTATTTGTCCCAGGTAAACATACTCGTCAACAACTTCGAGCTTAGTGCTCCCAACAACTACCGGCATAGGTGTGACATGGACATTAAACATAATCTTTGTTTTGTCCATGTTCATCTTAAGACCTATCCGTTGGGAGACACTATTGAGGTCATTGAGCATAGTGCTTAGCTCCTCCAGCGATTCTGCCATGAGGACTATATCGTCGGCAAATCGAAGGTGAGTGATGTACTCGCCATTGATGTTAATTCCGTATCCTTTCCAGTCCAGAAGCTTGAAAACGTCTTCCAATGCAGCGGTGAAGAGTTTCGGGGATATAACGTCACCCTGTCTTACACCTCTCTGCAATTGGATAGGTTTTGTACTCTGGTTCTGTACTCGGATAGCCATCGTAGCTCTACTGTACAAACACTTCAGCACTTCGATATACCGACAGTCAACTTGGCACCGCTGAAGGGACTGCAGCACCGCCCAAATTTCGACGGAATCAAAGGCTTTCTCATAGTCCACAAACGCCAGACATAGTGGCAAATTGTACTCTTCGGACTTCTGTACAATTTGCCGTAGGGTATGTATGTGGTCTATGGTGCTAATGCCCTTTCGGAAACCGGCTTGTTCGGGAGGCTGGAAGTCGTCAAGTCTGCGCGCGAGACGATTCGTAATGACTCTCGAAAACAGCACGTAGACGCGGCTCAGAAGGGAAATCGGTCTGTAGTTCTTCAAGAGAGCGTTGTCACCTTTCTTGAAGAACAAGACCACCGCACTTCTGCTCCACGCCTCCGGTGTAATGCCACCATGGAGGACGGAGTTAAAGAGCTTCTGAAGGACTTCAAGTACCGGTCTTCCACCCGCTTTCAGAAGCTCCGCTGTAATTCCATCCTCGCCTGGGGCCTTGCCGTTTTTAAGGTGCTGGAGAGCCATTCTAATCTCGCTCAGACTGACGTCCGGGATATCTTCGGAATAGTGTCGAATAAGACTCGCTCTTGGATCGTTACTCACACTTGCGTGTGGCTCCAACGATGACGTGTACAGCTGCCCATAGAACCTCTCAATCTCACTCAAAATCTCAGGTGCCCCGGAAACGATGCTGCCACATTCGGTCTTCAGCTTTGACAGTTGGCTCTTTCTGGCAGACAGATCTCTGGCAAAGACTTTGGAGCCTTGGTTCCGCTCGATCGCTTCTTCAATACGAGCTGTATTGAAGTTGCGTAAGTCTCGCCGCATGAATTTGGAGATCTGTCTGTTCAGTTGCCTGTATGCTGTCAAATCTGTTGAAGAATGTAGCCTCATCTCCCGTCTAACAGCCATGAGATTAAGAGTGTGATCGGAGAGTTTTTGTGTTCTTCTGCGGTGGGTCTTGCAGAACTTAGCTCCGACCGCATGGACAGTTTCCACAAGCTTGTCATTCATATCGTCCACTTCATTGCAGTCTTCTAGGCACTGAAAACGGTTTTGTAACTCGAGCTGAAAGGTTTCGGGACTTTGGATTAGAGCACGAGGGGGACGGAGCGTTGACTTCATCAGACGAGACCTCTCCAACTTAACATTTAGGTTCAGTGTGCCTCTAACCATTCGGTGATCGCTGCCGGTTTTCACCCTCGCGATCACTGAGACATCACTGAACAGTTGTCGTCTGGTCGTCATAATGAAGTCAATCTCATTTTTTGTCGAACCGTCGGGGCTCGACCAGGTCCACTTCCTGTGGCGCCGCTTCTTGAAGAAAGAGTTCATCATAAAGAGTCCCTCTTTCTCCATGAAGTCGGCCAGCTGCTGGCCCCTTGGGTTCCGTTGCCCTATTCCAAATTTCCCTACTTTCAGCTCACCGTTCTCTCTTGTGCCTAGTTTTGCATTGAAGTCTCCCATTAACACCGTATATTGGGTTTTGGAGGAATGCATGGCTCTAGAGATATCCTCATACATTTCCTCCACCTCCTCATCGGGGTGTGCCGAGGTTGGTGCGTAAACCTGTATGACCTTCAGCGAATACCGTTTGGTGATTCTGAGTATAAGGTACGCAACCCTCGTCGACACACTCCCGATCTTTACAACGTTGTTAACGAGAGACTTGTGGACGATAAATCCGACACCTCCTTGGGACAGATGGTCGCCCTCCCGGTGATAGGACAAGTTGCCGGATTCGAGGATTACCGTGTCCTCCCCCTCTCTTCGGACTTCGGATAATCCTATAATATGCCAGCGCAACTTGTCCATCTCTTCTTCCAGCTCCACGATCTTCTCGTCAGTCTTTAGGGTGCGTGCGTTGTACGTTGCCAGGTCGAGTCGTCTAAGGTGGCAACCGAACCTCCACCGGAGATTCTTAGCACCCCCTGCCCCGCCGTTACCATGGTCGCCACCGTAGCCAGGAATAGCGGGGCCGCCGGGGACTGGGGGCCGTTTATTATTGTCATTGCTCATGGGGGGTATATTGCCATAGTTGCCACGCTTGGCGAGCGGGTTGGCAACCGCAGTTTTTTTATTGTATTTATGCCGTTACCAGGAAGATGCTGCTGCCCATCTCCTGCCTGTTTCCCTTTGTCGCCTTTTACGATACCCACGGGAGGATATGGGGTAGTGGATATTCTTGACCGCCACTACACGGTTGGAGTTTGCCGACCCTAAAAACTTTGGTCGGTTTTGGAATGCCTGCACTCATCATGGATATAGTTTTGAATACGTCAGCTTCGTCTTTTGATAATCTGTCTTCAGGAGTAGACCCAATTTGTTCAGGTTAGCCGACAAGCACGAAATTTTTTCTCTATTATTGCGATACTGAATCTCCTGTATAATTTGTTCACCGAGTATCAATCCGTTTTCCAGAGTTATTGGTATAGATTTTGAGTAAACTTTGAGTTTGTTTAAGTCTGATTCAAGTGATTCCATTTTGACTTGCATTACGCTATGAGTTCGCTCGTTTGACAATTTCATATCAGTGATTTGGTATTTTATATCAGTAATGTTTTCTTGCATGGTTTTTAAAATCAGCTCATTAGACACGATGTATTTTTCCAATAGAAAACTGATACGACTTAGTTCTGATCTCATTCCTCCTAGTTCATCAGAGCACACTCGACACCAAAAGGCAATTTTACGAAATGCTATTGATGAATCCGATACTAAATCACTCATTCTGGATATATCTGGTTGCGATCCTTCAGTTGGTGACCTCTCAACGCTCATACTGCTTGCGTTACGTCAGCCGACACACCGATGCGATGTATTGAGTGAGCGAGTTAAAAAATAGCAACCGTACGTGTCTCACGGATGAAGAAAGCTCACTGTTGTTGTACCGGACGTCCTCTTTGTTGATGCGCAGGAGCGTAATGATACATTAAACAAACAATTTTCACACAATTAAGATTTTTAAGGCTTCTTTGTCAAGGATGGAATTGAACTTGCACTGATTTAGAAAATATTTAGAATTTACTTGTACACGTCTGCTCAGTACGACAACGAAATGTACTCCTACTCCTACTGTAAATGTGTAAAGTTTTGTGAGTACTACTAAGACATTCCAAATAAGTTTTACCTACGCATAATATATCATCAAGATACACTACTGATTTATATCCTCGATATCTAAGGTGGGTCTAAACCTACTTCATTATTTTTGTAAATACTCTACGAGCAAGGGAAAGACGGGAAAAGGGCAAAACACAAAAAAGGCGTTGCGTCAAATTCATATATTATTTTATAAGAATTATCACTCTCGAATTCGAAACTTGGAATTGATTTTTTAATTGGAACAAGATTTTTTAAAGTCTATAGTGGCTAGAAAGTCATTTATTGGAATTATTTTAAACGCTGCCCTCTTCAATTCTATAATTTAAAATTAAAAATTTTGTATAACCGACTTCGATATATTATTAAAAATAACTCAAAAAATATTAGTCAGACCTTGATCAAACTTATATGGGACGACATGTGAAGCACCAGCTTTCAAATAAAAAGAGAATCATCGAAATCAGTTTATCCATTAAAAAGTTATGAAGTAACACACATAAAAACATACAGTCGAATTGAGTACCTTCTCCTTTTTGAAGTCGATAGAAAATTAGATATTGCTACAAATTTATTAAATAACTAGCTGTTCCTCGCGACTTCGCCCGCGTTATTTGGGGTTATAATTTTATTGCATGGAACCCTAATTATTTTTCTAAAATAAAAGTAACTTAACTTACTCCTTGTGACATCAGCTATCTGCCAGTAAAAATCCCGTCAAATCGGTCCAGCCGTTTCGGAGATTATCCGGAACAAACAGACAGACAGACGGACATACATACAGGCAGGCAAAAACTTTAAAAGTTGTTATTAATACCGTATTTACATTTATAAGCATTAAGTAAAAAGCTGTAATTTTGACATTACAAACAGACACTTCAATTTTATTTATTTGTATAGATTAAACAAAACATAACATAACATAAACACTCACGCATGTCACCCAGAGGGGTAGGCAGAAAATACGGATTTCCATTTGACACGATCCTGATATACTTCTCTCGTCTCCTTTACATACATATATCTACGCACACATGCTCGTTGGTTAAGGGTACTGCTAATCTGACCCATTTTCAATATATCGCCAATTTATAATAAACCTTCGTCTACGGTGTCCCCTCCCAACTCTGCCGTTCACATCTACATAATAGATATCGTTTTTCACTCTTTCCTTGTTCACTATTTTTACGTGACCAAACCACCGAAGCATTCCTTTCTTAATTCTGGTCATAAAATCATCTTGCAAACCACACTTTTTTTCTTATCACACATTTTCTCACCCTGTCATCAAGATGTAGTCCTAACATACTCCTAAATAACCGCACTTCTACAGCATTTATTCTACTCTCGTGTTTCTTCTGCCACACCGAATTTTCACTATCATACATTAAAGTAGGATTGACACAGCATTATGAATTGCCATACGTGACTTTTCAAGATAGATGACAACGCTCTGTTGGAGAACTACATACCGATTTACTTTCTAAGCCGCGTCTACGTTCTGTTTTCGATAGTAATTACGAATCATCTCGCATGCAGACTCGACGACTTCTCTCACGAATTCAACTCCTCCCGAACAAGCCGGTTTTGGAAAAGGCTTTAGCACTATAGACCACATACGTAACCTTTGGCAAATAGTACAGAAGACCGAGGAGTACAATTTGCCATTATGTCTTGCGCATGTGGACAATGAGAAAGCCTTTGATTTAGTCTAAATTTTGGCGATGCTGCAGTCCCTTCAGCAGTGATAATTTACTATCGCTATATCGAAGTGCTGAAGTTTTAGTTGAATAGTGCAACGATGGCTATCCGAGTACAGAACTATAGTACGAAACCTATCCAAATGCAGAGTGGTGTAAGGCAGGGTGACGTTATATCCCCGAAACGTTTCACCGCTGTATTGGAATACTTTTTCTTGTTACTGGACTGGAAAGGATACGGTATTAAATTAACGGCGAGTACATCACTTACCTTTGATTTGCCGACGATACAGTTCTTATGGTAGAATCGCTGGAGGACCTAAGTACTATGTTCAACGGCTAAAATAGTGCCTCCTAACTGATTGTTCTTAAGATGAGCGTGAACAAAATAAAGATCATGAATAACGTCCATGTCACACATATGCCGGAGATTCTGGGAGCGCAAAGTTTGAAGTTATTGACGAGTATGTCTGCCTGGAACAAATCGTCTGACTTTGTAAGTTCAAATTCGACCAATAATCCAATCGACTAATTCAACTCGGCTGGGTAGCTTTCGAGAAATTAGGGTACATTTTCACGTCAGGTTTACCTCAAAAACTTGAAAACGAGACTGTAAAGACAGTGAGTGTTGCCAGTGATGACCTATGGAACTTAGACGTGGTTTTTCACTGCTATCCGTATGAGGAAGCTCAAAGTCGCTCAGCGAGCAATAGACAGGGCTATGTTCGGGTTTTCTCTGCGTGATAAACTTAGAAATCGGGATATCCGCAGTAGAACCAAAGTGAATAACATAGCGCAAAGGATTAGTGGAGCTTAAGTGGCAATGAGCTAGCCATATTGCTCGAAGAACCGACAACTGATGGGGAAAAAGCTTCTAGAGTAACGGCCTCGTACCGGCGTATGAAGTTTAGGGCGTCCCCCCACTAGAAAGTGTGACATGGTAAGACATGCAGGAAGTCGATGGATGCAGGGGAGGCCTATGTTCAGCAGTGAACATGTGATGGGCTGTAATGATGACAATGGTGATGAAATATCATTCTTGCATCTTCTTAGTGATTTTATTTTATATAATAGGGTGACAAATGAGCACGCAGTTCACCTTATGGTAAGTGGATGCTGTGGCTCATAGACGTCTATATTTATCCACGATTAGGAATCAATATGCAAATGCATTGTCACTCCTGAAGATTGAGGTAGAATGCCTCGTTTCCAGTAAAAAGGGTCTACGTTTCTTTACACTCACTATATGATATATTATAATTGAGCTTCACTGGTCGAGGCGACCCATTCGTGCTTCAACCATAATATAGTTGTAGCATGGCTCCACCACGTATATAATTTGATTTGAAATGATAATGAGTAAGCATTCTATTAAAACAAGTAAGTCTAGACTAATTATCAACACAGATGACTAGACAACTAGAACTTTTGTCATCTAAGTTGATAATTTGCGGTGTATTACTGTATTGGCTAATCGATTTCTATTACCTTTTTCAAGTACCTACGAGTGCACTATACTACTACTCTTTGAACTATTACTTAATCAGTATGGATCGTAGCCTGAGCATTGTATGTACTAAATATTTGGTACAAATTGCACTGTAATGTGTCATCTACTTCGCGCGCGGAGACAAGTGGAGTTGCATGAATTGTCGGCGGTCCGCGTGACTGACGAGTGACCTCAGTGTGACCGTGAAGGCACGACTCGCCAAAATGCATTTCTGGATCTATATTAAATAATCAAAAACGCATATGTTGTACAAATTATAGCTAATAGTCTTCTAAGTTATTTTAAGTTTGTTGATAATTATTAAATGTTAACGGTTCTTCCCCTTATATTGGGGAACCTCGCTGAAGCTGTGATAATCTTCTTATTATTTTATTTCCAAACAGAAAATGGGAGGATTTGGAATTAAATGAAATAAATATATATATATATGTATATATATATATATATATATATATATATATATACAGGGTATTTTTGAAACGCTCCCGAAAACAAAGACAGATGATAGAAGATACTACACCTTAGCACATGGGTCACAAATAAATTTGATCCCGACGAAAAAAAAATCATCTTTTCACAACGTTTTATTAACTTTATTCACGCTCCACCATGTTAGTACATCTAAATGAAATGATAATATCATAAAAAAATCATGAAAATACCTAGGTTCGGATTCCGGCGAACGACATTTAAAATGCGCTCCTCCGAGTAAACAGCCACTTGACTTCCACCTCCTGCCGCTACCAGAGCAATGGGCCGATTTTCCAACACTCGCTGAAATGCTGCTGTTATCAGTCAGCTGGAAGTCGAGCGGTCGGGAATTTCTCTCGGTAAATTCGCAATGCATGTGAAGCATTCCTGCGAGCTTCTATAAACGTACGCGTTAGGCATTATAAAAACAAAACAAGAAACTTAAAACGTTACAACAAGGATAATATCATTAAGTAATAAATAGCAAGTAATAACAACAATTATTTAATAAACAACACAATTAAACTGTTTCTTTAGATAGTCAACACGGAACTGATTTAAAAACTAAAATTATTAATCAAATACGCTAAAACAAATGCGCACAATGTAAAGTCCTTTACGCACTGGAGAACCTTCCACACACCGTTAAAGCGTTATGTATGTTAAGACATCGTCAACGTTTATTATTTATAAGTTTTATCCCTACGACTAATTTTCATATGGAATTTAAAAGTTATGGTTGTATGGGTGTTTAGAGTGTCAATAAAAGTCACCACATATAACGCACAAAACGTTTATTGTCTACAAATACACAGAACATTTAATGCGGCGGATAATGTACACAGTGAAAACAAAGGAAAGACAATTTAACACAAACAATAGAACTTATACACAACTCGATATGTACCTCGCGACTACAATAATTATATTAATGAATACGATAGCCCGAACAAGCGCACGATTGACATGCATTTGACGTCGATAGCAGATGCGGACTGGCGGGGGGAACCCGCTCACGCGCAAGTCGATTGAGGCGTGGCCGTTTGACCTAGATACAGTCGTGAGTAGCTGTACCATAGTATAAAGACAGCTGTACGCTCACTCGCTGCCGCGCTTTGAAGTTCCAGGTTCGATATGCCTCCACATCACCCCCCTCTAGAGACCGTGATACGGGCGATAATACTCAGGGAATTTTACTCTCCTTCCTGATTTTGTACATTTTATTACATTATCTTTACTACAAAAAATTATTGAAATTAATAAACGTACCTAATTGGGTACTCAGTACTCACACAATTATAAACACTATCTCATCGTTATTTTTGATTTTGTATAAGAAATGAAAAATTAAAATAAAAATAAAACTTCGAAAAATCGCTCAGTGCCCAGGTTCAAGGCCAGCGTTTTTACGTGACGGGATCTATAAGCGTTCGACGTCCGCGAGTATATTGACCCTATTATCAGCTGATGTAATTTTTAAGTTTCATTGCTGGTTTTCTGTTTAAGTATTTTCAAGATTTTTTTTATGAAATTATCGTTTCATTTAGATGTACTAACATGATGGAGCGTGAATAAAGTTAATAAAACGTTGTGAAAAGATGATTTTTTTTCGTCGGAATCAAATTTATTTGTGACCCATGTGCTAAGGTGTAGTATCTTCTATCATCTGTCTTTGTTTTCGGGAGCGTTTCAAAAATACCCTGTATATATACAATAAATGTCGTAAGTGAAATCGGTCTAAAAAGGACACACATCCCCAACCACTCTCGCTGGACTCACCGCCTGTCGTGACAGGGAAGTAATCGTTTTTTTTTTCCTGATCCTGAGAAACGACGAACCCGCGACCTATTAATTTTATTTTATTTTGTTCTTTCTTATTATTAGTCAGCTTAGTTATTTTCTTAAGTAGTAATTATATTAGTCTAGTTTATAAGTAGTAATATTTAATCTTTAAAAGATTGTTATTTTTATTTATTTGTTTAACAAATAATTTATAACGTGACAATGTTTCATTACGTATTCCGTAAGAGCTATATAATTTTGTCATATTTTTGTTCTGTATTATTTGTCAGTATTTACGTCATTCAACTTTTACCACTCCATCTAAGCTGAGAATGCTTGTTGCTGGAGTTGTTCACGAAAGGAGTCAAATTTCAAATACATGCGCATGAATTTCAAATTTCGCAGTTCGAATAACCGTTTCAGCTGTCTGAGCTCGTTAACCGTCGTATATATATAAGAAACTATCACCACAGTTTTTCGGTGGGTTTCGTAAGAGGCGACTATAAAAATATTAGAATATGTTTGACGATCCACCTGTTAGCTATGGCGAATAAACACACTATAATATAAACTCTTGAGGAGGCCTTTTGATAATCTGAAACAGTATGGGATACCTTTAACATGCAGTGGACTTATACGAGATATCGAGGAAGGTGTGCGACAAAACTCACGATACCATCCACACCATTTGGATGCTTTGCGGTTCACTATTGTTAGATTTACTGGGAGTTTTCTTCCTCGCACTAATTTCTTAAAGAATCGTTCACCATAGGTGATTTCTCCGGACCGATGCGACATAGGGAAAGATACGACCTTAATCCTATTTAAAAGATCCGCAATACACCTGCGATCCTGCGGTATAGCAGTTATTCAGTGTCGACACTTACCACCAGGTGAGCCGTATGCTCATTTGCCACCTCTTATATAAACATAAAAACGACATTATTATGCTGCGACAATACATCGAATAAATCTTTTTATTTTATAATGAATTTTACTGGTATAAGTTCGAAGCTGAACTGAATCCGATATTCGTTTAGTACATTAATACTAAATTGAACCGCTTAGATCCGATCCTTCGCCTTATGACGTTAAATCACCTCAATTATGCAATAAACGATAAAATTTTCAAACTTTCTAAAAATGGGTGAGTATTTCAGTAATAAAACGATAATTACGTCATTTGCTGTACCAGAACATTATCCGGCAAAACTCTGATGGAAGTAAGTTAAGATTTCGTGACTTTGCAGAATGTCATTTAAGTTTCATTATTCTTAAATTACGTGAGTTTCGGTATTTTCAAATTACGTGAATATATTTTCTAAAAGGCGCTATCCTTTTACGTTTAGGAATATTATTTTCTTACTAGAACTGTTTTATTTTTAATTTATAAGTGAAACTTCTCAATCGTGATAAAATTTAGTACGGTATTAAAAATAACCGGCCAAGTGCGAGTCGGGTTCCTTACCATCGTAATACACGTTACTAGTAGGGGAGCCCCTTTCATTTTTAATATGTTTTATTTTTATTATTTGCTTTTATAGCGGCAACAGAAACACACATTATGTGAAAATTTCAACTGTCTACCTATTACGGATCATGAGATACAGCCCGCTGACAGACGGACGGACGGACGGACGGACGGACGGACAGCGGACGGACAGCGGAGGCTTAGTAATAGGGTCTCGTTGGTTACGATTCGTGTATGGAACCCTAAAACACACTTTATAAGCCCCGGGCTGTATGATTTTACTATTATTTAACCCACTTATGTATAACATATAATAAAAGAAAAATTATGATGAAACGACACAATTAGACGCACATTTTTTAACTTTATTTGGGCAAATACAGATACACTTTATTAAATACAAGACTGTAAATTTATACTTTTTTAAATAATATATGTACTATATTCTAAATTATAATTCCTTATGTATAACACAATTGCGCAAATTATGAAAATATATGAAACATATGTATTAATCATGCCAGCATTTTGCAGCAAATTTGTCAGAATTATTTTGAGCTTTGTAGGTGATAAAACAAAAATGATACATTCTATGATGTGTGTGTTGTTATGAAGAGATGACAGAGATAAGCTCTCGCTCCAGAGTAACAAACAATTTTTACCGTGTGGCACGAAGATGTGGTAAGAAGGAATGTGAAAATATCGCATTGGTTCAGATATGGGGAGCACCGTCAAAGTATTTGTTATACGTCTCGTAATATAACCCCCAATTCAAAAGAAAACGTGGCAATTAAATTAATGAAGGAGGCGAAGAAGAAGAAATACACGAGTTGTCTTTTTTTCAATAATGTAATATTAATTCAGGCCTTCATGTAGTCGCCACATAAAATAACCTACACCCCCTCTCCTGGGTGTCACTACTCCATATATCATATAAGAAATGTTTCATTATCCGTAACGAGCCGTTTTTTATTACGCGGTGTATGTAAAAACTGTTTTTATAACAAACTATTTGTTCGCCAACTTAAAGCCAAACTAAACAATATTAACATACTTTAAACACGATTTTGACGCTTGGGATTTGATACTTCTTGAAATAGTATATTTTTGCAAAAAGTATGCAAGTTATATTTTCTAAATGGATATTTAAATAATTCATATCAATCTAGATAAAAAAAATATAATTTAATCGCAGAGAAAAAACTTTGACGTTCGAATTCTTCTTTTTTTAGCGATAATTTTTCGATAATAATCTTCCTTTCTAATTTTTTTATTTGTTTAAATTTTTATTAAGACGCTTTATATCCCGATAATAAGTAAAAACCTTTCAAATAATATAATTTTTTTTGGACACTGTATCGCACGCTTAGTTCATGCTGCGCAAATTAGCATGCAGCGGAGAAAAAATTGCCTCGCAACATGCCAACCGGTCTCCACAACCATTTTGTTTTAAAAATTTAATTGTTCTTATTTAAACAGTATGTTTTTTATATGATGTGTTGTATCCGTTGTCTTTGTCAATTGTGAACCGATTTCAATAATTTTTATATAGGTTATTTTAGGAATGTTTATTAAATAGGTTATTTTACGTTTATATAGTTCACTTATTGTAATTGTTCATTCGTTCTTTCCTCATTGTCCATAAACTGCTGCTATATGTAATGTCCCCTATAGATTACATTATAGGCCGCATAAATTTCTACGTAGTATAGTGAAAATTGTTTATACATAGGTCAAAAAATATTATGTAAACACTTAGTACGTGGGTACACAAATTTTTTGGTTATCTTATTTTTTTTTAATTTTAAAACTTTACAATTTCTCTCTATGATGCTTGGCAAAATTTTCAACTTTGGCAAATATTCCTCCAGTGAGGTTTTCTGCGGTGGACAAAAATCTCTGTTTTAATTAAAACATTCAATTGTTAATTAATGCAATCCAAGATCCACTTCCATTCTCCAACGTCGCTTGCTCACTTCCAATTTGTTCAAATTACACTTGTGTGAATTGATTTATCCCTAGCTGTGAATTATTTAAAAATTATTGAAAAATGTGACGTAAGTTGTTACACCACACCTGTTTTACAATCTATGAAATAAGTGAAATAATAAAACTTTTAATAAAAAACAAATGGACAAAAATTAAGAATAGATTACTACATACCACATAATAGCTTCTGATAAGTCGGTGCGAATACAGTACTCTAGTAGTTAATAGTTGGCTTGTACATTTAATTTATTAAAAAGTTTAATTTAAATATTTAAATTTTTATTAAAATTTTCATTTTTATACCCTATTGAATGGTCTAAAGCATATCACAAGATTAAGGTTACTATAGCTACGTCTAAATGTTAACAATAATATTTTCCTACCTAAAGACTGCATACTTAATAAAAAAAGTTATTTTGATTTGGTATAGCCGTTTTCCAAAAACCCCAGAATTTTGTATCCATAGATTGCAAAAGCGTTGAAAGTAGAAGCATCTCGTGTTTGAACTCGATTAAAAATTTAATTTTATGTTTATAGATTTAAATGATGTATAATGAAAACTTAAAAGTTATTCCATTATACTTAGTCGGGTCATAAGTTCGGTCAAATCCTTATTATTTAAAATTTTTGAATACTGGCTAGATAAACTTCACCAATTTTAAAAATATAACGTTTGCGCTGGCTGAAAATAAAAAAGATATTTTTTTTTCATTTTCAAATATAGAATTGTCGAAGAAAGAAGACAGAGTAGCGGTTATCGCGTTGCACCGCTGTGGTTACGCGCCAAAAGAGATTTTCAACATTCTACAAAAATTTAAAATAAACCTACGATTTGTATATCGGCACAATCAAACGATTCACTGAAGATTCAAGCTTCGAAGATTTTAAGAGCACCGGCCGACCTCGTACAGTTAGGACACTCGCGATCATCAAAGTACTGAAGGCGCGAATCCAACGAAATCCTGTTCGTAAACAAAAAAATCTTATCTCTTCAGATGGGCCTAAGCAGAAACACGGTCAAAATAGGGATCAATGAAGACCTAGGACTAGTTTATCGCAAAAAAATATGGCCGGACATTTTTTGAACGAGCGTTTGGCAAAATTAGGCTGGATATATACCGCGCTTTGTTACGGCGGTACGCGGGAAAAAACACCGCGAAATTTTGTTTTCGAATAAACACATTTTTAACATCGAAGAAAGTTATAATAACCAAAATGATAAGGTGTATGCTCACATCAGTGAAAAAGCCAGCACGCGTATTCCGAGGGTTCAACGAGCACATTATGCTTCGTCTCTCATGCTTTGGCTTGGAGTCTCATATGCAGGCTTAACTGAGGTGTTTTTCTGTGAAAGGTGTAAAAACCAGTGCCGAGGCGTACTAAAATACCGTCCTAGCAAACGTATTGGAACCTCTTTTTTTAATCAATTTTCAAAAACAGACATTGGATATTCCAACAATTGACTTTATCGGACATGAAAACTGACCCTCTTCTAGTCCAGATTTATTAGGACCACTGGATTATAAGATATGGAAACATTTTGAGAAAGAAGAAAGTTTGCGCTAAACCTCATCGGAATTTGGAATATCTCCGAGCATCTTTGGCTAAAGCAGCGGTAGAATTAGATATGAGTGTGGTGTGTGCTGCGATTGATGATTGGCCGTGTCGATTAAAGGCATGTATTCAAAATAGTGAAGGGCATTTTGAATAATGTAAATAAAATTTTATTCTAAATTAAATTACCTTTCATATCATATATAATTTCTATATAATTATCAAAAAGTGTATCATTAATTATATAATAAGTTTTTGACAGAACTTATGACCTGACTAAGTAATATTTACAGCTCGTCATAAATCCAAAGCGAAACTTAGGCCTCCTCGTGTTTACCAGAATTAATATATTTCTTGTATGTCTTAACAAGGTGTAAATATATGATGCAACTTATATACACCTAGTATCACCAATTTAGTCTCTGAAGACTTGGTTAGAATACCTTCTTACTAGTAAAAAGTTCTTTTTTATACAAAAAGGATAACAAATGAAGCAGTGTACTCGATGGGATGTGGATGCAGTGACCCATAGATACCTACAGTATAGGCCATATTTATCCGCGATTGAGAATCGAAATGCTGTTACCACCCCAAAAGACTGCCTCATTTAAAAATATGTACTAGGATAACAAGGTAATGTACAAGTTTCCAAAACTTCTACAAAATATCTGCTTTCGTTTTAATGTGTTTTAGCCGCAGCTTTAACTAATTATTTGTAAATGATTACTGTAGATAAGTATTCGAATTTTCTTTAATTAAAGCAACTAATGCCTTATTTATAAAGCACTTAACCTGTTAACTCTAATAGGGAGATGAAATAAAATGAATAAAATAAAATATGAAATATATTTAAAAAATAAGAAATAGAATATAAGTTTTGGGAGAGCGTGTTTCTTTTCCGGTCGATCCAACCCAATCTGCTGGTTCTTACGCGAAAAAATCAATGAATTGAATATGATTTTTAATCCTTTGCCGATCTTTTAACTATTGTAAGTCGGTGCTTGACAACAATCCCCCCTAATTGTAAGTGGTGATTCAGCCGAATATGCACTATAATTGTGCAAATTCGGTCTTTATTCCATGTTTACCAAATGAACGTTGAATCATACGTTGTATTTACCTAAACTGTTTTAGTATTGAAGGAGATTTCAAATATCGTACTGTTATAAATGTAAGGTCACCTGTACTAATAGGTGTCCCTCAGGGCTTCATTCTCGGTCCATTCTAATTTATAGTCTAGTGTATATTAATGACTTACCTTCTCTTCTAGAGGATGATCATGATACAGTATTATTTGCTGATGATACTTCCTTGATTTTTAAACTTAAACGTCAATCATTTAAATGTGGTGGAAGTGGTCGCTTCCAAGCTGTTTCTAAAATATTTTTTTCCAACTATTAATGTAAAATATGCTTTAAAAAAAAAGTCCCGCTGGGTTTCTTGCTGGTTCTTCACAGGACAGAGGGTTTTTTTCGAACTAGTGGTAAAGTAAAAATGACTTTTTATAAGAATTACATATGTGATCTTTATTGAATAAAAATTATTCTATTCTATTCTATTATTTCTCGCACAACTTCTCTGTGGAATTGTTTACCACCGGCGATTTTTCCGGATAGATACGATTTAGGGACCTTCAAGAAAAGAGCTTACACCTTTCTAAAAGGCCGGCAACGCATCTGCAATTCCCTTGGTGTTGCGGTTGTTCATGGGCGTCGGTAGTCTTTTACCATCAGGTGAGCCGCATGTTCGTTTGCCCCCTCTTCTATTAAAAAAAATGACATAATTCTTACGCGTGTAGTACTTACCCTTAAATCCATTATGTCCATTATGTTAGTGCGTCGATCCTTTCACTATGAAGCTGTTCTTCCCTACCCTATTAGAAATTGATCTGCATTTGGAACATGGTAGTTGAACATCGCCTATTTTAACCTTTATCGTTAAAAAATATTTAATTAAAGCCACGAAAATACTAATTAGATAATTGATGTGCTTTAAAGAAACGCCCATATTATAAATATCTCCTGTATATTGTTGGGGCATTTTTTCTTACATAAATTGCACATGGAAAACATGAAGACAAAAAAATTAATTGTACACCTCACAAATACTTATTCCGTACGGAATTCGAACGCGCGGTTTGCAACGCTGCACCCAAACGGTTAGTTAATGCGCTACCGTCAAATTATGGTACAAGGTAGTTCTATAATAGGTTCATAAGAGTGTGTTTACGTTCTTTATGTTTTGTGAATTAGTTCTATATATACTAATTTAATGTTTTCTTATTTTCAACAAAATTGCACTTTGCACCCCACTTTTCGACCAACCTGAAGGCAGACGGGAAGAGAATGCCCAGCGACTTTTTATACGGGTTTGTGTAAAAACAAAGCACAAATAAATATAATTTTATTTTAATTCTCTTTATAACTCGTAAAATATTGTTTCTCTTTCTTTTCTTATATAATATGGGCCTTAGTGATAAGAATTAACTCTAATCGTAGTAATTGGCACGCCGACTGACGATCTTAGAGCCAAACATATCGTAAAATTGATTTTGATTCTTGTCATGGCTTTGGATATTTACATACATGGGTTTTTCTTATAAAATAAAGGTGACAAACGAACACACAGTCCACCTGATGGTAAGTGGATAGCCGATCAAGAATCAAAATGCAGATGAGTTATCACTCCTGAGGACTAAGATGGAATGCCTCGTTTCCAGTAAAACGGATATTCCGTTCTTTCCACTCACCATACGAAACACAACAGCATTACACTTATAAAAACATTCATATGTAGACAAATTAGGATGATATCCGGCACCAAAATGAAATTGCTGCTATTTTAAGATTTTTTTTATTGTCCTTACCAAAAAAGGAAATCATCTTGCGGAAACAGCCTGTCTGAGAAACAAAAATATTTCAGAGATATATTATGAAGTCCGCCAATGTACCTGGGCAGCGCAGTAACCTTAATTATGCAAAGCCCTATCAGAAATTAAAGAAGTTCTGTGCAAAGCTTGGTTTCAATGGCATTGCCTACTTGTTGGAAAATATGAATTAGTATGATATATTAGGCATATATAATTGTCTGCTTAATGTATACTATAATATAATAAAGCGGAAGAGTTTTTTGTTTTTTGTTTGTTTAAACGCACTAATCTCTGGAACTACCAGTCCGATTTGAAAAATTATTTTTGTATATTATAGCCAGATTCATGTGGAATAGTATTAAGCTTTGCTTTTTTTTAATTTTTTTTTATTTTATTTATTAATTGCATTAAGCTTTATAACTCAGCTAGCCTAAAATACGGATATTTGTTAAGCAAGTCAGAAGAAAAAGCACTCCCGAAATTATTTATCCGCGTACGCTGGTGTTATCGTCAGGGATACGTAAATACAATGTTCTAGAAAAATAAAGATCTTTACTCCGTCTAAAAAAAATTTGCGATACCATATGTCTATTTCTTATACATAAGCCATAATAAGGTATTTTATGACAAAAAATATTGAAAATTATTAAAGTGATTTTTGAGCGTTATTATTAGGCATGGCCTATTTATCCTTACGACCGAAAGTTACTTCGTCATCAAGACAATTTTATGAAGATAAACTTTGTTCTTTATACCATGTTATTTGGACGCATAGTTTAAAAGATAATGTAAAATTAAAATAATTCAATACTTGGCTGAACGCGCGAACGACACATAAACCTTAGCCGCCCGGTTAGAACTGCGAGAACTGCTCAATCGAGAGGGGGAAGGAAAGTGGATAAAACTTAACTTTGCTCTACATCATACATAATATGCCTACAGATAAAAGTACTCCATTAATTATGCCAATTTTTCCATCCATTGCTATCAAACAAAATATTTAATTGCAATTATAAAATGCTTGAACTAGGTCATGTCGCGCACCTCCAACACGTGATGACGCGGGTGAAACCGCGGGGCACAGCTAGTTTCTAATATATTGCCAAATTGTTCGATTCAGAAAAACTTCGGTCAAAGGCGTCCCTCGCCGAGTCTGCTACTCACTTCTCTAGCATAAATTTGTTTTTTTTATTCCTCCCTCGTTTATTCTAAACAATATAAATATTTAAATAAAAGTAAATACTAATTGTTCCCCGCGACTTCGTCCGCGTGGAATTTTGATTTCATGGGCTTAAATTTGTTTGCGCGGAACCCTTATCCTTTTTTTCTTAAATAAAAGTAGCGTTAATTACTCCTTATAAAATCAGCTATCTGGAAGTCAAAGTCCCGTCAAATCGGTCTAGCCGTTATGAAAATTAGCCGGAACAAACGGACAAACAGACGGACAGACACAGACAAAAAATTTAAAATTGTTATTTTGCTATACGTAGCGTATATACTTTCATATGCATTTAGTAAAATGCTGCTATTTTAACATTACAAACAGACACTTCAGTTTTATATATTTGTATACATATAACCTATAGGATATAGGATACAGGATTCTGTATTCGATCTCCGGCCGTCTGTCCGTCCGTTCGTCTGTCTGTCGGCGGGCTGTATTTTATGATCCGTAGTAGATAGATACTTGAAATTTTTACAGAATTTGTATTTATGTTGCCATTATAACAACAAATAATAAAAATAATATAATTTTCTACATTTATATTGACACAACTTAAATGGAAGCAGTGTAAATTTTGTATACTGTATACTTTTGTTATAGTATTTGTATTTATCTTATTCTTTCAGTTGTGCACCAGATGGTGAATTGCAGTGCCACTAAATTTCTTTATTGTTAACATCTTATAACCTGTGAATATAATAAAATTGATTTCATTTGATATTGTCTAACCATATCTCTGCTCTTATTATATGAAAGTTATATAACGGGTTGCTTGCGTCTATAAAATTGTTAGTGATTTTTGGTTGGTGATCCTGTTCAGTGTTTTGGTAACTTATTATGTTACAATGATTAAACTATAATCTTGCACTCAAATCTCGTTCTGGTCAATCCCGGTGATTCCCTTTATTAAAAATATTTAAAATTAAAACCTGTGATGGTAAGCTTATGAACATTAAAATAGATGAATTTTAATTTAAAAATGGCACAATCGCCACTTTAATAGTTTTTTCATAATACGTTATTGAATAGATAATTAAACATATTAATAATTACAAATAACTATAATTTAAAATTAAAAATTTTGTACAGCCGAATTCAATATAAGTTATATAAGAATAACTCAAAAATAATTGGTCAGACCTTGATCAAATTCATATAGGACAACTATCAGCTTTCTTATAAAAAAAGAATCATCGAAATCGGTGCACTCAGTACAAAGTTATGAGGTAACACACATAAAAAAAAACATACAGTCGAATTGAGTACCGTCTCCTTTTTGGAAGTCGGCAGAAAATACTCTTAGGTTAAAATTTTACCACAAGATATTCTTGAAACATTTAAATATAATTTATATAAATATTTTAAAGTGTTTAAAGAACACCGCTAAACTGTGTGAGAATATCTACTACCCCATTCTCCATATCGCCGTAGTACACCATACCCTATAGACCGTGCACTGGTGGTGTAAGAATATCCACTACCAAATATCGTCCCGTGTGTGTCGTAAGAGACATAAGAGGGAAACTGAAACAAACGGTGGACAGCAGCATCTTCCTGATAACAGCTTAAAATAATAATATAAAATAACAGCATAACATAATAAAATAATAATATAATAAACCGCGGTTTCCAATCCGCCTGCCAAGCGTGGCATATAGGATTTACACGTGGCAGAGCCATGCTACAGCTATATTAGTAGTATAGCTGTGGCCCGAATGGGTTGGCTCGACCGGGGAAGGACCACGCTCTCGCAGAATACCAACGTAAAATAGCAGCTTAACACTGCTGTGTTTCGTATGGTGAGTGTAGAGAACCGGAGACCCGTTTTGCTGGAAAAGAGGCATTCCATCTTAGTCCTCACGGGTGACAACGCATCTGCATTTCGATCCGCAAACGAGGGTAGATGTAGATGTCTATGGGCCACAGCAACCACTTTCCATCAGGTGGACTGTGTTCTCGATTGTCATCAAATCCTATAAAAAAAGGACAAAATCGTCCCTATGAGGCACTCCATGGGGGAGACCTATGTTCAGCAGTGGACTTATATAGGCTGTAATGGATGAACGTACACCCCATATACCGATACTGTTCCGTAGGTATCGTAAGAGGTGACAGAGTGAAACTGAAAATAACGATGGGCAGTCCAACGTCCAAATAAAAACTCAAAATAATAAAAAAAGCTACACAAGTGAATAAAAAAATACTATCATATTATACTGTTTGTCAAATTTAATTAGTACTTTAAAAAAATTATGAATTGTAGTAATTGTTTCTTTCTTTCTTTCTTTCAACAATAATAATTTCAGGTCTAAACAAAGGTGTTTTATAACATTACTAGCTGATCCCCGTGACTTCGCCCGCTTGTAATTTGAGGTTTTAATTATTTTGCGCGGAATCCTAATTCTTTTTCTAAAATAAAAGTAGCTCAGGTTACTCCTTGTGACATCAACTATCTTCCAGTGAAAATCCCGTCAAAATCGGTCTAGCCGTTTCGGAAATAAGACGGTACAAACAGACAGACAGACAGACAGACAGACGAACAGACTGACGGACATACAGACAGACAGACAAAAGCCTTAAAAATTGTATTTTTGTAATTAGTACCGTATATCTGTGCTCTCAGAAATGAGCATTATGCATTTTTACTTTACTTTACTTTTACCGTATATTATACTTTCATATATATTTAGTAAAAAGCTGTAATTTTCACATTACAAACAAACACTTCAATTTTCTTTGTTTGTATAGATATATTCAGTTTTTCTGTATTTAGTCACGTGGCATGCAAATAATATTCATTGGATAAAAAATTATACATTAATGTGAAAAATCATGGTTTCAAATCATTAATTACATTACATTCTTAAATAATCATTTAAGTTATTTCACTATCTGAGTGGGATAGGATTATAATCCCTGCTATGACCAAAATTCAGTTCTGGAAAACATTTTATATAAAGCACGTTCTCAAAACACCAGTGCATAATAACAGCTATTTTGTATAGTGTGTGAGGTAACATCGCCGAACATTTTTAAGAAAATCGTTGATAAACACAGATATTGATCGGAATCTCAAGCACATAACTTATTATCTATGAACCCATTACGAAAATGCTTAAGCTTGTGATCATAATATCAAGTTTCAGTTGTATAGGAATTTAAAACAAGATTTAATTAATTGACTCTAACGTAGATGAGCCACGTTGCAAGGTATTATGACTATGGATCAGGTTACTGTGGTTCGGCTCGTTCAAGGAAGGAACACGCTAGCACAGCACACAGGTCTAAAACAGAAGTATAATGCTGCTATGTTTTGTATGTCGAGTGACAAAATACGGAGACCTCTTTTACTGATAGAAAAGTTTTTCATATTAATCCTCTTGATAATAATCAGGAACAGATAGTTTCTGTCTCCAGGCATTCACTTACAGTTCTCATTTTTACCCTTACGATTTGCTTTCAACGCCATCTATTGGAAGCCATAAGAGCTGTTTGGTATTTTGCTACAATTGAATTTTACGATACCCAGAGGTAAGATTAGAGCATGGATTCTTTTACGCCGCGACCTCATGACATTCAATATAATATACATGAATATACTTTTACATCGCTTTGAAATTATGCTGTAATCTAATTTTACGACACCCAGGGGTAAGGTTAGAACATGAATTCTTTCACACCGGAATCTCATAACAATCATTACATCTTTAAATACATTATTCTTCTGTACGTGTGTATTTTACTGAACTTCTAAACGGCTGGGCCGATATTAATGAATTTTATAGTGTGTATTTGAGTGGGTCTCTGGATGATTAAGATCACAATTAGATCCAGTAGATGGTGTTGCTACACATATAAACGTTTATCCATTGGTAACCTAATGTACGCCAGTATCAAGTTCCATTTGTAGTAATAATTTGAACGTATAGTGACACTCAGCATTATTAGATGATCCAGTCGTCAAACTCAGGCAATAAATGCGAAAAGTGCGTCCATTAAACAAATGGGCCACTATATGTATCGTAAAATGAAAATACTAACGTCATTTGCTTTCAAGTTAATATAGGGTACGTTCAGCTAAAAGAATATTATGTGTTAAAACGACTTTAAAACGAGAGGAGTTTCTAAATTTGATGCGCATGTTTTTATTTATAATTACAAATTACAGATTTCTCGGAAACTGTTAAACAGATTTAAATGATTCTTATTTACTTATATTTAGCTATATCCCAAGGATGATCCCAATTTGAAAAAAAAATACACTCTTAAAAGAAGGAAAATAGGGTATGAAATTTTTATTATAACTATTTAAATCACATACTTGTTGTAACGTTATGCTTGTCATGTTGTTAAGTCCATTCAATAGGGTTATATAATAATATTTCTACGTTATAATTTCAGAAGACGGGGTTTTAATTTTTCGTTAGTCTTAGCGTTGTCTTAGCAACGTAAAGTATGGTTTTTATATATGTTCGAAGAGTAGAAATACAATTTTATTTTATATTTATATAATACATTTTTCATATTTATATAAATATAAGAAATCTTTAAATTCTTTTTATTATATTTATTAAATTTATTCTGTCCGGTAATACTTAGCCAATATTTAGTTTGTATTTACTTATTAAATTTTTTCCATGTCTTCAGATGGGATGGTGGAATCATCTTTCAAAAAAATGTGCATGTGGACAAAGTATACATGTAAGAAGTAAAACTTCATTCATAAAGCCCTTCATAAGTAACTACTGAACATAAGCTTTACTTCATTTCTATTAACACACAATAATACGGAGCATGCAATATGTTATCTGCATAATTTGGTTTCTGAAAATGTGATTTATTACCAAAATAAATTAAATTAAATGTAAAGTAAATTACAAACCTTTATATTTTCTTAATATATATATATATATATTTATTTCAAAAAACATTATAAATAAAATATACTAACTAGAATATCAATTACCCAGTTCGGCTAACAAGCGTAGCAATTAAGGAAAATCCACCCTTCAATGAGAGAGACTCAATTCCACCTGTACACTTACGCACTGCTGATTTTTATAGTATACGCACGGTCACGAGATTTTCTGCTTATATACCCCATCTGTATATACACATTTGCGACACCCACAAGACGAGAATTAGGAATTCTCTTACTCTGTTACCGTATTAATTTAAAGTTATTTTTATAATATCAGAATAACAAGCCACCTGATGGTAAGTGGCCAATGTAGCCCCATGAGACTAATATGGTATACCTCACAGCATTTTAACTGACTCTTACTTTCAAACCGAAACATAACTTTTCATTCACCAATCCATCTGCACAAAATATTTAAAAAAAATCAAAATGGTATGGCGATACTCTTTTAGAAAATCTATGCCAGAAACTACATTTTCAAAAGGGCTTTTTTTAATAAAATAATAAATAATTGGCTAATCTATGTCATAGTAAATTACCAATAATTCTTAATTCAATTCAATTCAAAATATTGGAAATTGACAAAATTTATCACTGTCAAAAGCTACGTATATATTTAACTTATTTTATTTTTTTATTTTGAGGTCAATTCTACAAAAAAATCACCCAATATATAAGACAGTTATATACTAATATTTTTGATTTCAGACATAATACTCATTTATAAAGTAAAATATTCCTTGTGCGTCGTTGTCAACTGTCAAACCATAACGACTACGTACAATTTTTATCAATATGGGATTAATCCACGGAAGTACTGTGATAATATTTAGTAAGAGTAAAGAGATTTTATTTAGGCCGTCAATTATTGTTTTTCAGGAAAAAAATGCGGGTTACGGCACATTTCACGTCAATGTGATGCCATGTAATATAAAGACTTTAATTGCTGTAGAGACCTGTTTAGATTTTTTAATGAATATCCTCCGCTCCGCTACAATCACAGCCAGAATTCCTACAGTGTCAAAATTGTATAGACGGTAGGGTGTTTGAAGCTTAAAGGTAGTATACATATTAAACGATACAATAGTAAAACTTACTTTGGCTTAGCCTACCGTAGAAATTCATAACTCTATTAGTAATTCCTCTAATAACACAAATGTTTCCATTTTTTGGAACAAATTTACAATTATCGTCGTAATGTACCAGGGGTTAATAGAGTTGACAAATATTATTTACTTTCGCCTATTCCCATGTTCATTTGGATAAAAAATAAATAAGTCAATTACGTCAGTAAGTCAACTAAAAGAGATATCTTTTCAAAATTTTGATAACCCAATTAATTACCCAATTAATCTGGGGGCACGGCAGTGCCCCCGCCAAGTCATTGGCGCTGCGAAGAGATGTTGCATCTCTTTGCATTTTCTTTCGCATCTACCATGGGGAGTGCTCTGAGGAATTGTTCGGATTAATCCCAGCCGCCAAATTTTACGAACGCACATCGCAGCAGAACTCCCGATACCATCCACACCATCTGGATGATTGGCGGTCCACCACTGTGCGATTTAGAAGATGTTTTCTTCCTCGCACGACTTCCTTATGGAATCGATTACCATCAGCGATTTTTCCGGACCGATACGACTTAGGGACCTTCAAGAAAAGAGCGTACTCCTATTTAAAAGGCCGGCAACGCATCTGCAATTCCCTCCCTGGTGTTGCAGTTGTTCATGGGCGGCGGTAGTCACTTACCATCAGGTGAGCCGCATGCTCGTTTGCCCCCTCTTCTATAAAAAAAAAGTCGAGCAAAAAAAGCGGCACGGCCGTACCATCCTTTTCTCGAAGCAGTTCAAGTCATTTCCGAAACCCTATAACTTCGTTATGGATAAAATTAGAAGCCTGAATTTTTACTAACCAAGTAGGCATTGTATATACTCGGTATATTTCAAATTTCATTAAATTTGAACCAGTAGTTTAAGAATTATAACTAGTCAAAATTTCTTAATTTTGTCACTGACTGACCGATCATCAAAACTCTAAGGCACTTGTAGCAGACATAGAAACTTCAAATTTGGAATACAATTATTGTTTAATATATAAATCTAGGAAAAATTAAAATATTTTACAATTTCGTTCCAGTTTTCGAGATACACCAACTGCATAAATGACTTCGTAATCCCATATAAACATATAGTATTACAAAGTTGCCGTGTAGTGGCGGTCAAGAATATCCACTACCCCATATCCTCCCGTGGGTGTCGTAAAAGGCGACAAAGGGAAACAGGCAGGAGATGGGCAGCAGCATCTCCCTGATAATAGCCAAAATGACAATAAAAAAACTGCGGTTGCCAACCCGCTCGCCAAGCGTGGCAACTATGGCAAATACCCCCCTATGAATGTAACATAGAGACGGCCCCCAGTCCCCGGCGGCCCCGCTATTCCTGGCTACGGTGGCGACCACGGTAACGGCGGGGCAGGGGGTGCTAAGAATCTCCGGTGGAGGTTCGGTTGCCACCTACGACGACTCGACCTGGCAACGTAAAACGCACGCACCCTGAGGACTCACGAGAAGATCGTGGAGCTAGAAGAAGAGATAGACAAGTTGCGCTGGCATATTATAGGATTATCGCAAGTCCGAAGAGAGGGGGAGGACACGGTAATCCTCGAATCCGGCAGCTTGCTTTATCACCGGGAGGGCGACCATCTGTCCCAAGGAGGTGTCGGATTTATCGTCCACAAGTCTCTCGTTAACAACGTTGTAAAGATCGGGAGTGTGTCGACGAGCGTTGCGTACCATATACTCAGAATCACCAAACGGTATTCGCTGAAGGTCATACAGGTTTACGCACCAACCTCGGCACACCCCGATGAGGTGAGGAGGTGGAGGAAATGTATGAGGATATCTCTAGAGCCATGCATTCCTTCAAACCCAATATACGGTGTTAATGGGAGACTTCAATGCAAAACTAGGCACAAGAGAGAACGGTGAGCTGAAAGTAGGGAAATTTGGAATACGGCAACGGAACCCAAGGGGCCAACAGCTGGCCGACTTCATGGAGAAAGAGGGACTCTTTATGATGAACTCCTTCTTCAAGAAGCGGCCCCACAGGAAGTGGACCTGGTCGAGCCCCGACGGTTCGACAAAAAATGAGATTGACTTCATTATGACGACCAGACGACAACTGTTCAGTGATGTCTCAGTGATCGCGAGGGTGAAAACCGGCAGCGATCACCGAATGGTTAGAGGCACACTGAACCTAAATGTTAAGTTGGAGAGGTCTCGTCTGATGAATTCAACGCTCCGTCCCCCTCGTGCTCTAATCCAAAGTCCCGAAACCTTTCAGCTCGAGTTACAAAACCGATTTCAGTGCCTAGAAGACTGCAATGAAGTGGATGATATGAATGACAAGCTCGTGGAAACTGTCCATGCGGTCGGAGCTAAGTTCTGCAAGACCCACCGCAGAAGAACACAAAAACTCTCCGATCACACTCTTAATCTCATGGCTGTTAGACGGGAGATGAGGCTACATTCTTCAACAGATTTGACAGCATACAGGCAACTGAACAGACAGATCTCCAAATGCATGCGGCGGGACTTGCGCAACTTTAATACAGCTCGTATTGAAGAAGCGATCGAGCGGAACCAAGGCTCCAAAGTCTTTGCCAGAGATCTGTCTGCCAGAAAGAGCCAACTGTTAAAGCTGAAGACCGAATGTGGCAGCATCGTTTCCGGGGCACCTGAGATTTTGAGTGAGATTGAAAGCGGGTGGAAGACCGGTACTTGAAGTCCTTCAGAGGCTCTTTAATTCCGTCTTCCATGGTGGCATTACACCGGAGGCGTGGAGCAAAAGTGCGGTGATCTTGTTCTTCAAGAAAGGTGACAACGCTCTCTTGAAGAACTACAGACCGATTTCCCTTCTGAGCCGCGTCTACGTGCTGTTTTCGAGAGTCATTACGAATCGTCTCGCGCGCAGACTTGACGACTTCCAGCCTCCCGAACAAGCCGGTTTCCGAAAGGGCTTTAGCACCATAGGCCACATACATACCCTACGGCAAATTCTACAGAAGTCCGAAGAGTACAATTTGCCACTATGTCTGGCGTATGTGGACTTTGAGAAAGCCTTTGATTCCGTCGAAATTTGGGCGGTGCTGCAGTCCCTTCAGCGGTGCCAAGTTGACTCTCGGTATATCGAAGTGCTGAAGTGTTTGTATAGTAGAGCTACGATGGCTATCCGAGTACAGAACTAGAGTACGAAACCTATCCAATTGCAGAGAGGTGTAAGACAGGGTGATGTTATATCCCCGAAACTCTTCACCGCTGCATTGGAAGACGTTTTTAAGCTTCTGGACTGGAAAGGATACGGTATTAACATCAATGGCGAGTACATCACTCACCTTCGATTTGCCGACGATATAGTCCTTATGGCAGAATCGCTGGAGGACCTAAGCACTATGCTCAATGACCTCAATAGTTTCTCCCAACGGATAGGTCTTAAGATGAACATGGACAAAACAAAGATTATGTTTAATGTCTTTGTCACACCTATGCCGGTAGTTGTTGGGAGCACTAAGCTCGAAGTTGTTGACGAGTATGTTAACCTGGGACAAATAGTCCGACAAGGTAAGTCCAACTTCCCGTGTGGAGTTGCCAGAGCTCCCATCGGGCGCGTCCCCAGGTGGCGGATAGGGGAACGCCACTCAGATATGGGTGGTAGCGGGAAACCGTCGCGGACCATAACTGGCTGGCTGAGGGCTTGTCTAGATAATGGAGGGCCTAATAGTTGCTTCCCGTATCCTCTCCGTTGAGAGGAACAGAGAATGCGACATGCGCGGTGAGGTGCCAGGTGCACTCGGCTTTTGCCGACGCCGGGCAACCCGTAATTGCGGGATTTTCAGGGACCACACCCTGTAAAAAAAGGAAACCGAATGGGCTCAGTGTTCCCTCACCCGGTCACTGGGCAGGCATGGGAAGAACCCGTATCGACTCTGCCACCGTTCGAACCTCGGAATCCCTCTGGCGTGTCGTGGATCACGTCTCGCGGCGCCTAAGGGGCCGAGGGCTCTTGGCTTAACTGCCTGGAGTCGCGAGGATGTTAACCTCTTTAAAAAATCACCCGAAGCTCAAGCGTGGCACGCCGTGAGGAGCTGCATGGCTGATGGGTAAATTTTCAGTCGTTAGCGTTGCCCCCGTCGGGGTACCGGCTGACACCCTTGACGGGCTACACATAGGCTTATCCGGGCACAGGAGGTGCTGCTCGGATGGACTGCTATTTCCTCCACACTCGTGGGATAAAAAATGGAAAAATATAAATACTATAAAAACGTAGAGGTTGAAAAGGAGGCAGGATCAGACACTGCAAGCGGTGGAAATCGGTCGCGTGGGACATCTTTCGCTAGGAAACGTCCAGTGTGCCGATCTTCAGAAGAGGAAGGCCTGCCGGCCCCCAAGTTGCCGACTTCGGGGAGGGGTCGGCAAGCATCGAGAGGGGCGAGTGCTTCGCAGCCGCCGAGGGATAAGCACGGACGGTTCGTGTGCTCCAATACCTCGGCGGCTAGTGAAGCAGAAAGTGACATGGGGTTCACTACGGAGGACCCTGGCGATGGCGGTGAAAGCTGTACCTCGCTAGGTAGCTCAAAGGCGGAGCTCAACGCCGCCAAGAGGGAGCAGCGCAAAGCCGTCGCGGCCGACGAAGTGTCGGAAATGGCCCGACGTGCTCGCGAGCGACGAGCTGCTCTTACGGCGGAAGGGGGAGAGCCATCTGCGTTGGCCTTAAGCCAGCTGGCTCTGGATGGGGTAGACTTAGTCCTCAAGGTTGCCACCAAGTCCGGCAGCCTAAAGGGCACGTTCACCCGTGGCTTAAAGGAGGCCGCCGCGGATATTAGGGAGGCGGTTGGCATCCTCCTCAACAGAACGGCCTCTGACGAGGTCGCAAGAAACCTGTTGTGCATGTTCCGCGGTCCAATGCTGTGACGCTTACGTTACAGCCCGGAGCTGTGTGACGTACCAGTCGGTCATCGCTGAGGCCAAGGCCAAGATCAAATTATCAGATCTTGGCCTTCAGTCCGTCACCCTCAGGCAGGCTGCCACGGGTGCGCGGCTGTTCGTGGTGGCCGGTACTGTGAGCGGCAGTGCCGAAAAGGCGGACGCACTGGCCGCCAAGATGAGGGAAGTCCTCAACCCTGAGGACGTCCGGGTCTCCAGACCAATTAAAACCACAGAGGTGCGGATTGCTGGCCTGGACGACTCCGTGACCTCTGAGGAGGTAGTGGTGGCCGTTGCCAGAAGCGGAGAGTGTCCGCCGGACAAAGTGCGGGCTGGCGATATACGCAACGACGCCACCGGACTCGGCGCGGTCTGGGTTCGGTGCCCTGTGGCGTCGGCGAAGAAGATCGCTGATAGCGGCAGATTGCTGGTAGGCTGGGTGGCGGCAAGGACCAAGCTTCTACAGCCCCGGGCTTTTCAGTGCTTTCGGTGCCTAGAAAAAGGGCACGTCCGGGCGAAGTGCACCGCCGAGGTTGACCGTAGTGACCTCTGTTACCGCTGCGGCCAGCCTGGCTACAAGGCGGCCCTGTGCACCGCGGCGTTCAACTGCAGCCTTTGTTCTGCTGCGGAAAGGCCTGCAAAGCACAGAGTAGGCGGAGGGGCCTGTGGGGCGCCTGCCAGCAAGGCCCAAAAGAAAAAGAAGAGGAGCACTAAGCCTGCCGGGTTAAACTCGCTGCCTCCGCAGGCTAACAGCACCGCGGCTGACTCCCGGCCCAGGACCGTTGCCGAGGGAATGGAATGTCAGTAACGGCACAACTCCATTTTCTCCAGGGCAACATCAACCACTGTGCCAGAGCTCAGGATCTCCTACTCCAGAGCATGGCAGAGTGGTCGATTAACGTGGCTGTGGTCGCCGAACCGTACCTCATTCCCGCCCGTGACAACTGGTTGGTATGCGCTGACGGTTTGGTGGCCATTATCGGCGAGACTCTGATCGACCCGTCTCGGGGCCGCGGCTGGGTTGCTGCGGTATCGGGCGGCATCGTTATTGTAGGGGCGTATTTCTCCCCCAACAAGAGTCTCGCCGACTTTGAGGGTTTCCTTGTCGAGTTGGGCGCCGTCGTAGGCCGCTATCATCCTCGTCCCGTTCTGGTGCTCGGGGATCTCAACGCCAAGTCATCGGCGTGGGGATCTCCGGCCACTGACCCTCGGGGCGAGGTGCTAGAAGAGTGGACGGTGACGACTGGTCTGGTCGTCCTGAATCGGGGTTGGGAATACTCGTGCACGTCTCGTTTGCTAGCCCTTCTGTCGCCAGCCGAGTCCGCGACTGGCGTGTCGCCGCAGAGGTGGAGACGCTGTCGGACCATCGATATATCCGGTTCGACGTCTCTGCCCAGACTGCGAGCGGCCGCCATCCAACAACCCCGATTAACGACGGCCCGCGTTGGGCGCTTAAGCGCATCGACAGGGAACTACTCGAGGAAGCAGCCTTAGTCCAGTCCTGGATCTGGGAGTCGACGACGGACGGCCCCGTCGACGTCGAAGCGGTGGCGCTATGGTTTCGCGGGGCGATGACGCAGATCTGCGACGCGTCCATGCCCCGTGTCCGCCAACGGTCCGCAAAGCGCCACGTGTACTGGTGGACCGCCGAGTTCGCGCAATTGCGCATAGCGTGCGTTGCGGCTCGTCGCCGGTACACCCGATACCGGAGGCGGCGTCGACGGGATTCCGCCGAGGAGGACGCGCTGTATTAGGTGTACCGCGCGTCTAAGGAGACTCTGTGGCTGGCCATTGGCGACTCAAAGTCGCGTGCCAGGGAGGAGCTGCTGGGGTCCCTAGATCGGGATCCGTGGGGGCGCCCCTACCGTTGGGTACGGGGCAAGTTGCGTCCCTGGGCGCCTCCACTAACACAAACGATGCAACCCCAGTTGCTAGAGGCGGTGGTATCGGCTCTCTTCCCTGAGCGAGTGGGACACGTTCCCCCGGCAATGGCTTCGCCCTCAGCCACAGACTCTCCAGAAGAGGAGAGCACCAAAGTCACCGAGGTAACGCAAGCAGAGACGAGAGCGGCCGTGTCGCGACTCCGGGCTAAGAACACAGCGCCCGGACCCGACGGAGTTCCTGGTCGAGCTCTCGTCCTGGCTCTGAAGGAGCTAGAGCCCCAGCTGAGGGGACTCTTAACGGCAGGTCTCGAGCAGGGTCAGTTTCCCAGTGTGTGGAAGGAGGGGAGGCTGGTCCTGCTCAGGAAGGAGGGGCGCCCCGCGGACTCACCGTCCGCGTACCGGCCCATAGTGCTGCTCGACGAGGCGGGCAAACTTTTTGAGCGTATTATCGCAGATCGCCTCGTCAGCCACTTGTGCAGAGAGGGGCCGGACCTAGACGAGAACCAGTTTGGTTTTCGTCGCAGGCGCTCCACCATAGACGCTATTATGCGCGTGAGGGCCCTGGCGGAGGAGACAGTGTCCCGGGGTGGGGTGGTGCTGGCGGTGTCTTTAGACATCTCCAACGCCTTCAACACCCTACCCTGGAGTTGTATCCGGGAGGCGCTGAACTACCATCGCGTGCCTCCCTACCTCCGCCGCACAATAGGGGCTTCCCTTGAGGAGAGATGCGTTACGTATCGGGGACGTGACGGCGCAGCTCGGCGCTTCATGTCGTTCGGTGTTCCGCAGGGATCGGTCTTGGGACCGCTTCTGTGGAACATCGGCTACGACTGGGTGCTGAGAGGTGAACTCCCGTCGGGCGCCGACTTGACGTGTTATGCGGACGACACGCTCGTCACTGCCCGGGGGAGCTCGCACAGGGAAGCAGCGTTGGTTGCCACGGCTGCGGTGTCACAAGTGGTGAACCGCATCCGGCACCTGGGCCTGAAGGTGGCCCTAAACAAGTCGGAGGCCATGGTGTTCCATGGCATTCGACGCGCGCCGCCGCCGGGATCACACATCTTGGTCAGCGGGGCCCGGATAGCTGTCGAGTCCACCATGAAGTACCTAGGATTGGTGCTCGACAGCCGATGGGAATTCGGACCCCACTTCCGGCGGCTGGCGCCCAAGCTGATGGGCGCAGCGGGCGCGCTATCAACGTTGCTTCCCAACTTGGGGGGCCCGAGCGCCGCCTGTAGGCGGTTGTACGTGGGAATCGTGTGGTCCATGGCCCTGTATGGGGCCCCTGTGTGGGCGATGGACATGACGGCCAGCACTCTCGCCACTCTGCGCAAACCGCAGAAAGCGATGGCCGTCAGAGTCGTCCGCGGGTATCGCACGATTTCCTACGAGGCGGCTTGCGTCCTGGCCGGATCCCCGCCCTGGGACCTAGAGGCGAAAGTACTCGCGTCATTATATCGATGGCGCGAGGAAGAGCGGGCACGGGGCTCGAGGCCGGTGCAGCGGCAGATCGCGCTGCGCCGAGAAGTGCTCCGTCAGGTCTTGGTGGCGGAATGGCGGCAAAGGCTTCTGCGCCCTACCGCCGGCCTCGCTACCGTCGAGGCGATCCGGCCAGTACTCGACGACTGGCTCGGGAGAAGGCACGGCTCCCTATCGTTTAGGGTGACACAGGTGCTGTCGGGGCATAGCTGCTTTGGCAAGTACCTGTGCCGCATAGACAGGGAGCCGGACGCTCGGTGCCACCACTGCGTCCATTGCGGGGAGGACACGGCGCAACACACGCTCGCTGAGTGTGTTGCTTGGGAGGAGCAGCGCCGTGTCCTCAAAAATAAAGTAGGAGGCGATCTGTGGCTGCCGGCCTTAGTGCGGAAGATGGTCGGTAGCGCAGAGTCGTGGGACATGGTGGTGTGCTTCTGCGAGGACGTGATGTCGCAGAAGGAAACTGCGGAACGGGAAAGGGAGATCTCGACTCCCTTCCCCGGCCGCAGAAGGCGCACCGGGCGCAGGAGAAGGGCGGACAATGCCCTTTTCCAGCCCCCATGAATGGGTCCAGGGGCGAGGGACTTGGGGAAGCCCCCGCCACCCCTTTTCGATGGACCCGAGGCAGAGGCGCGCGTGGGTGTTGGCGCGCACCCCTGAGGCGATACACGGGGTAGTTGAACACCTCACTACCCCGTGCAGGAGACGAGGCCCGGACTGACCGGGCCAGCACTAGTGTGGGGCTGCGAAAGAATTTGGATTCCCGTGGCCCCACCCGCATATGCGAGGAGACACCGGGGTGGTTTTAGCCGGTAAGAGTCCGGCACGCCCCTCCGCCTTTCCCCAGGTGGAGGTAGTCCATGAGGATTTCCCCCCGTAAAAAAAAAAAAGGTAAGTCCAACTTCAACCGAGAGGTCAATCGACGGATTCAACTCGGCTGGGCAGCGTTCGGGAAGCTACGACACATCTTCTCGTCAGACATACCTCAAAACCTTAAAACGAAATTGTACAACCAGTGCGTGTTGCCAGTGATGACTTACGGAACTGAGACGTGGTCCTTCACTGCTGGCCGTATGAGGAAACTCAAGGTCGCTCAGCGAGCTATGGAGAGGGCTATGCTCGGAGTTTCTCTGCGTGATAAACTTAGGAATGAGGTTATCCGCAGTAGAACCAGAGTAACCGACATAGCCCAACGGATTAGTAAGCTAAAGTGGCAGTGGGCCGGCCATATAGCTCGAAGAACCGACAACCGATGGGGAAGAAAGGTTCTCGAGTGGCAGCCTCGTACCGGTAGGCGAAGTGTAGGGCGCCCCCCACGAGATGGAGTGACGACCTGGTAAGACATGCAGGAAGTCGATGGATGCAGGTGGCTCAGGACCGTGCTTTGTGGCATTCTTTGGGGGAGGCCTATGTTCAGCAGTGGACTTGTGAAGGGCTGTAATGATGATGATGATTACAAAGTTACATTTGCAGTGAATGAATTAGTGAACCTATATATATATAATGGAATAATAGGTGTTAATAGCTACCTAGATATAATTATCTACAAAAAGAAATGAGATGCCATCAAAAACATAACTTGTAAAAATAGCCAAGTCTCGCAACTCACTTCTTCTACCGTAAAAAGTTGTGAGATCCATGTTATACAAATTCGGTTAATTAATTCAGTCCATAGATTGATACATAGATTGACTTGGCAATCGCACTAAACAATCTAATTTAATATAATATGTATTACTTGTGAGATATATTGTGTTTTCATGCGATTGCCAAGTCAATCTATGTATCAATCTATGGACTGAATAAATTAACCGACTTGGTATTACATGGATCTCACAACTTTTACGGTAGAAGAACTGAGTTGCGAGACTTGGCTTTTTTACAAGTTATGTTTTTGATGGCATACTCATTTACCTCGACCACGTCCTAAT
Source organism: Parnassius glacialis (assembly GCA_033319125.1). Taxonomy (NCBI): domain Eukaryota; kingdom Metazoa; phylum Arthropoda; class Insecta; order Lepidoptera; family Papilionidae; genus Parnassius; species Parnassius glacialis. The sequence goes on along the minus strand of JAVANC010000001.1, from coordinate 57,013,455 downwards.
TTTGATTTAAAAAAAGTAGGTGAGTCGAAAGTAATGGATGGCGACTTAAAAAATGCATCAAGTATTTTATTCTCCGACGACATCCTGGCTCCTCGTAATGTCGAAACTCTTGAAAGCCTTCCTGGAAAGCATCCTACGGTCAAAACTTCTCAGGGTTTACCGCTGCCTCCCAAGACTTCTATGCAACCATTACAAATTTCTGAAAAAGACACTTTAGAAGCAATTATGTCATTTTCGAATGGCTCTGCTGGCGGCATTGACGGAATTACGCCTCAACATTTTAAAGATCTTGTAAGCGCTTGAGCCGGTGATAACGGCGGAGTACTTCTTAAAGACATTACAAAATTATGGAACTTTATGCTTTCTGGTAATGTTAATCCAAAGTTCATTGCATTCTTATATAGAGCAAGATTATGTGCCTTCAAAAAAAGGGACAACGGTGTCAGTCCTATTGCCGTTGGTTCCATATTTCGACAATAAACTTCCAAATTAGCTTGCAGGCGCATAATCTCTAATCTTAAGGCAAAATTTCAGGCTACTCAACTAGGCTTTGGCACTAGAGGTGGCTGTGAAGGGGCAATACATTCAGTGCATACATTTTTAACAAACTCTGATGTAGATGTTCTTGTGAAGGTTGACCTAAGGAATACTTTTAACTCTATCGATAGGGTAACCTTGCTGAAAAAAGGGGCTAACAATACCCCCGAATTTTATCATTACGTTTGGTAATGTTACAGTCAAAATACTAACTTGTTTTACGAAAACCATGTTATCGATTCTGCTGTCGGTGTTCAGCAGGGTGACCCATTAGGTCCAGCACTTTTTAGTTTGGTAATTCAACTCATTATTACAAATTTGAAATCCAAGCTGAATGTCTGGTACCCCGACGACGGTACACTAGAAGGTAGAACGGGTGACGTATTCAGTGATCTTACTCATATTTTTCGAAATTCTCAAATTATTGATCTTGAACCAAAAAGCAATAAATGTGAAATATTTTTTGCAATAATTTATCTTATACCAACCACATACTTTAATTTAAAATTTCAATACTTTTCCATGAATAAAATCTGTCAATTTGAAATCACTATACTTGCTAGGTGCTCCGTTTTTTTATCGATGGTATTAAACCTGTTTTAAAAACAAAATATGATCGGTTTTTAAACCACGTTGGTAAATTGTATAAATTTAACCCCAAATTTCTCTTACTATTTTAAAGTATTGTCTCCTTGTACCTAGATTTACATACTTATTCCGCTCGAGTACAATTTGAAAACGTTGGGATATTTTAAAAGATATTGATAATAATCTTAAAATAGATATGGAATTAATTCTAAATAAAACAACCTGGACTCAAGCTACTTTACCTATAAAATTTGGTGGTATTTTGTAGTGAAACTTTGTAGCGTTGCGATGCCTGATTTCCTTGCTTCGGTGCATGGTGTCTGAGACTTATGTTACATAATTTTAAATAACAAAGTAGCACTGTGCTTTGCTACGGAGGGAAGGCAGACATGGCAAACGCTCTGTCTCGGCGGAAATGTTCCACTGGAATATAACCAACAAAAACAGTAGGATATTGCGCTGGTACAGAACGTGCAAAACGACTTGTTTAATAATTTCCATAGTGACCAAGATAAAGCACAACTTCCAGCTGCTTTGACTAAGGAATCTAGTCACTGGATACACGCTTTACCATCAAATAATCTCGATACGTAACTTGATGGGGAAAGCTTGCGCATCGCCGTAGGAATCCGACTAGGAGCGGCGATTTGTCAACCTCATCAGTGCCCCTGTGGTAGCAGCGTCGACAAGTTTCGGCTCCACGGACTTTCATTTAAAAAAGTGCTGGTAAGTTTTCACGGCACGGTTCTTTGAACGATGTCATCCGAACTAGGATTGGTCTCCTTTTAAGTATATTAATACCTGTTATAGGGGACCCCACTCTTGCATAAGAATTTTTTTATACTTATAATATCGCATACATAAATATTAAACGTGTGTGCGTCTGTGTGCGCGTGTATATGTGTGGCGAGTATGTGTAGTGAGTATTTGTAGTCCATGCGTGCATGCGTGCGTGCGCGCGTATGTATGTGTGTGTGTGTGTGTGTGTGTGCGTGCGTGCGAGCGTGAGTACGTGCGTGCGTGCGTGCATGCGTGTGTGTATGCGTGTGGGTACATGGATCTATTTATTTTCATAAATTTTCAATTTCATCATACTTATCGTATTTAACCACACTGTAACGTGTTTTTTAACATTGGGTAAATGCATGTATGTTAAGAGTTTTATTAACGTAGTTATAGAGATGAGCAGACTGACTTTTAAATTACCTTCTATCAAATCTCGTTTGCATAGGAACTACTGTGGCCTCAGCATATCTTCTTCTTCAATTTCTAGGGTTGTATATCAGGGTCTTGTGCAATCTTAAGACAGAGTTAAGGATATATAGCCTCCTGACCGAAAGATGGTTCTATAGAGATTACAGATCTTTAGTAGGGAAGCTATAGGGCTTAAAGTGCATCAGCTTTAATAACAATCTCTGTACTCTTTCCAGTTCCAGAAATTTCATTTTAGTGGCCCCTCCCCAAACCGGGATACAGTACGTTAAGATGGATTGAGATAATGAAACATATATTTGTCTCAGTAAGTTATTATCTCTTATATGTCTAAGTGTTTAAATATTCAATATGAGTTTCCGTATCCTAGTTATCATCAATTCCAGATGTGCATGCCAGTATAGACGCTAGTCAATAATTAAACCTGAACATTTTGATTTGTGTACTTTTGATATTTTGTTACAAGTAAAGTCAGGGTTTAGTAATTCAGAACATGTGTGAATTTTGATTTCAAATTTGGTTTCCGCTTGTGAGTTATTATAATTTGAAAAAGCTATATAATTAGTTTTGGTGGTATTGAGAGTTAAGAAATTAGAATTTTTCCAGCTGGGCTTAATGAGACCTCTCTCTGCTATTGAAAAACATCGTCCCAGTTACGTCCCTTAAAAGCAACAGCCGTGTCATCCACATAATAAAATATTTGTCTACTTCTGATTTTCATATAACATAGATTGTCAATATACGAGTATATAAGGAAAAGGGTCGGACCACATCAATAGTGCTCACACTTATAGGGTCCAATTCTAACGTATTGATTACGCCCAGTTAGATAGTCAACTAAAAGTTTTAAAGGGATTGCCCTTTTACCTGTCTTCGAGTCTTCGTACTAAGGTAGGTACCGACATGGTATTGAAAGCTTTTCTAGTAGGATATTAACCGATTATTTTGAAGTTTTTCTAGGACTTTTGAGATGGCTGGTAAAACAGAAATAGGTTTATATTTTGATGTATCTTCCATGTCACCAGACATATACTGGTGTTGTTATTGTTCGATTTTTTTTATATGATGAGGGTGACAAACGAGCACACTATCCACCTAATGGTAAGTGGTTGCTGCGGCCCATAGATGTCTACATCTATCCTCTATTACAAATCAAAATGTAGATGCGTTGTCACCCGTGAGGACTAAGATGGAATGCCTCATTTCCAGTAAAAAGGGCCTCCGGCCACTCTACTTCCCTCTACTTCACGCTGGTTTTCTGTGAGGTCGTGGTACCACTCCGGTTCGAGCCGGCCCATCCGTGCGACAGCAAAAGCTGCCGCGTGGCTCTACCACTGTTAAAATTTAAATTTAAATTTAAATTTAGGGCAGTTGGGAAAATGCCTTGACTAAAGCAAAGATTTGCCAAATGATCTATCACAGGAGCTTCATGTTTCTTAGCGAGTTTCAAGAATCGTTTTGATATGTCATCGCACCCAGCGGCACTCTCAGATTTAGGGTTCGAACTAAAACTAAAAGTACGAACGATGAAGCTATTGAGTTAAGTGGTACACTAATAGTATGCTGTTGTGAGTATTTTAAAGTTATGTTTTCATCTAGCTTTTTACCAATATTTGCAAAATATTAGTTCACGTAATTCGTCAATTCTTGGGCATATGAATTTATTTTTAAATGTTTAATGTTTTGTGTCTTATTTTTATTTCGCTTTGTTATATTATTAATTGTTTTTCATAGTGCTTTAGAATCTATTTACGCTTATATATTACAATAATTGCGATATCTCCTGTATGTTATTTTTAAATTTTAATTTTCCGGATCATTTCGTAGCTTTTTTGCATGTCGTTGCTATTTCTGATACACCGCAATATGCCTAACATCATCCATGATTTGATTGGGCGATTTTTACATGTGATTATTTATCTTTAAGTATTTTCTACGAAACAATTTAGTGTACTTATTAATAGTTAAATTAAACTAGTTGGGTTATTTATCGATATTAAATTGTCTATTTTACTATTTATTAAACTAAACAAAGCAGTTTCATAGTTTATTTTTGTTATAATTGTGGGACATTTATTTGATTTACCTACATAAGACAGCCTCACGAATATCATACAGTGATCTGTAATCGTAAAATTTAAAACAAATATAGACGCAGTGAAATAATCCTTACTTATATTCAGAATAAAATTATCAAAAAATTTTTTGTTCCTTGTTGACAAGTAAGAGCCCGGTAACAGTCCATAACTCACCAACATGTTTAGATAATTCTGTCTATTTATGCGTTCATATGTTTGCTCCATATCTTTAGTGATGATATTGATGTTTATGTCACCAGTTATAATTAATTTTTTTCACGACCCTATAGTTATTAGGTAACTGTTTAAGGAGTTTATAAAGTCATCTACATTATGGGTAGAAGAAGAGTGTAGTCGAGTATAGATATTTGTAGGCAAGATGCCTTCATCAGTTTTATTTCTTTGACACAAACTTTTTGGCTGCTTTTGATACATATACTACCACTCCGTCAAAGCGATTGGCATGATTTACCGTAGAGTTAGAGGTACAATTAGGTATCAATGTTATATATTTATTCTCGTTAAGTCTACACTCACTCAAAACTTTCACATAAATTGTAAAATTAAAGTATATAAGATTAATAATCAAGTCAACTATGTTACTGTAAATGCTTTTAACGTTTTGTGATACGATAGTGTGATCGATATTTGTTACATGTATGTATTTTGTAACATCCTGAACTTCACATACTCTTAATTGTGCAATTTTTGCATGGTCTATTTCTTTCGTAGATGTAAGGGACACTATTCATTAATAGGGTATTTTACACCATGTAAAAAAAAGTCAAAGAATAAATATTTATGATAGATTTTGTAAAAAGTAAACGAGAAATATCGATTTCTATTTATAAAAATGCATTATAAATTTTATATTTCAAGTTAAAGAATATTTTTTTTACTTGTGCCTCAAATCTGCAAAACAATGTCCGCCATATTAGATAGCGTCGTGACGTCACTATGTCAAAGAACTAACTTATGTGCTGTGTACTAAGTAGCTAATTTCGAATTTTTTCAATTTATTATTACGATTGTTGACTTTTATTCTGAATTTTATTCAAAAGGCATCATGGAAGACGGATTCGTAAAAGCGAGTTTATTACTTCGCTTTTAGCACTAATGTTATAGATATTATAATATAAGCTTAGGGGTAAAAAACATTTTGTTAAATTTTTTGTACAAACTCTCAGACGAAATAAAAAGTCACTTTTTTATTTGGTCTGAGTACAAACCATGTCTTTATTCCCATATAATAGAAGAAAACAGGAATTAAGTAAAACACTGCACTGCACTTGCAAGGGCCATCAAAATGGCCCACAAAGGGCGGGACAGACGAGCGATAAACCTAATCTATTCCAAAATTTGACTTGCAATAGGTACCTATCATGTTATGATGTTTTGTTTTGTTTAATTCTTAGTTAAATATAAGTCATAATTAAATCAAAGTGATCTTTACAGAAGTATAGTTTAGATTTTGTAGACAATGCATTCGGGTCTCTTCTTGCCAGTTTTAACCAAGTATTTCTCATATTTAAATCAGTTGGCACTTTAATCCATAACTTCCCCGGCGTTCTTGTGCTCGTATTTTTGCAATTAGGCATAACACAACAATGACATAAATGATAACTCATTATTAAACATTCAAAAGTATATTATTCCTTTGCAAAATTGTCAAAATTCTACGACAGTGACGTCACGAGTTGAACAGTATGGCGGCTAGCGTTTTCACGCGAAAATTGAAAATGATAGATTAAAAGCAAATTTTATGTCACTATTCGGTTTTAAAAAAATTAAATAAAAATTATAGTGGTTCATTATCACTCTGGGATTCATTTCAAACACTTTTTAAAAATGGATGTAATACCCTATTGAAATAAAGAAACAGTACAATTGCATTCCCAGATATATATATATATATATATATAATTTGGTCCTTATTTGGTAACAATCTATAAAGTAATGTGTGAGTGTGTCTGAGTAAATAATGTTTATTATAGGGTTGTGCTGTGGTTTTATATTCAATTAGTATTTTATTATTATAATTATGTTCAATATGTGTATGTGTTTATTAGTAAAAACTGTATAAGAAGCTGACAAATTAATTATAATTAAAAACATAAAAAGTACATTTCGACTTAATGCATTATTTTTAAAGAAACAATTAATACCTAGTTATTTTTCTGCATAAAACTGTGTATTTGTCACTTGTATTTAATAAGAATTATAGCTGGTGACACTTATTATAAAATATAATTATTTTATTATATTTTATATTCACACTTTCGCTGTCCGGTTTTCAGACACAATAGTAAAACAATAGCAATGACCTATATGTAGTACACGGGACAGCGAAAGAGTTAGGTGTACTTATTATTTGTAGAAATTAAAAATTTTTGTGCTGATGATTAGTTTAGGAATTAAATTCTCACTTGAAATATAATATGTCAAGGTACTCACATTTTCTACAGAAAAAAAATTATATTACGTCCTATAAACTTAAGATTTAAATAAGGATAAACTTATGTTTGATGTTAGTTAAATCAAAACTTTATTAAACCTAATTTCATCTTAAAATTATTTAGTGCTCTATAAACTTAGCTCATTCGTTCTTATTGTAGGAACGTGCGTAAATGGTTTAGTGTAATTTCTCGTATATGTGAATGTTTCCATTTAGAAAAGTCGATCCTTCTACGTAAAAGCAGTTTCCTCTGACCATTCTATGGGATTAATCAGAGTTACAGAAAATTGCGGTTTTCGCAACGTACATTGTTCCTTTCGTTTGCAATTAAATTTTAACTTTAGGTATTGTATCGAACCTACGTAACAAAAACCTAAAAGCTTGCCAGCAATATTTATGATGACTTCTGAATTTTAAATACAATCACGCGCAAAATACTGAGAGTCTGCCAATTGTAGCTGAATTTCCCAAGGTTCAACAATAGACTATTAACTGACCGGAACCGCACTGACTGTTCTGTACATACTTAGTATTTAACCGACTTCAAAAAGGAGGACGTTTTCAATTCGACTGTGTGTCAATTGTACGTGTGTGATGCAATATCTTTGTGAACTGATTTTAAGTATTCATTTTTGATTGAATTTACTAATTGTAAAAGGTGGTCCCATTTTATTTGGATAAAGGAACATTACACTCCTAAGAGTAACAAAACGGGGTTGAAATTTTTTATAAATTCATCGTCATTCAGTCGTAACGTCATTTTAGTTGTTACCTTTAACTATAACGGTTCAAATAAAACGTACTAAAATAAGTAAATTCCCCTTCAAAAAACTAATAAAGTTCCATATAATTTAATATCTTCTGAACCTAGAGCTTTAATTCTCGATATAATTAAATACACTTTGTCTATACACAGACTTTAGAAGCTGTTAAATTATGAGGCAATAATTTTATACTTATTTGTTTTTGAATTCGAATTTCAGGTTTTAAAGCTTAATTATATTATATCTCGCTATTAATGCTTTATTTGCATTGTTAGTGTTCTCACTAAATGATGCAGTGCAGTCAGGCGTGCCTTTTCCACTAGACTGCATTTTGAAATTCAAATTAATTACACAGACATTAATTAAATCTGTCTTAATATAAAAATTGATTTATTATAATCTGCTCTACATTAATTTGAATTAAAAACAGCGTAAGTTATAGAAATTGAATTCACCATAGCTTAAATAGCTTTAAGCTATGGTGAATTGAAATTTCTATGAATGCATGAATTGAATGAACCATAGCCTAACATGATTAATATATTTAATATTGTTCAGTAATTGCGAAAATAAATGTAACACAACATAAACTTTCACGCTTGTTATCCAGTGGAAAAGGCAGCGACTGCGGAGTTTCGTTTGTTGTTTTATTACAAAAGGGTTTCCGGCCCTCTATAATCACCTCACTCACACATTCGTGCTACAATTATAATAAAGCTGCAGCATACATCTCCCACGTTAGTACACACCTGCCTCGCTTCTTTCAAAGCCATATATCGTATACATGCTCGTCGTTTAAGTGTATTCTTAACTTGGTCTCTTTTTAATATATCGCCAGTATGGTCAGAAAACTTCTTCATCTGCGATAATATAATGCCTATTGTTCCAGCGATACAATATATTGAGCCCGATCAAATATTCCCATAGACGAAATCAAATTATGGAAATTATTCAATATTCATCTAGGATTGATTCGTGAGATGTTGCTTCACTGATTTTTCCCCTACGCAATCGTATTAACGTTTATGACGTGGCAGTTTTCGTTATTGCGAAACCTGTATGACGGGGCAGTTTGAGAGAAAACCGTTATCTCCGAATTAATTTAGAAAACTAGTAAAATCACGGCGCATAATTTTGCATGATTTATTTTTCAAGGAAATTAATAAATATGAACAGTAGTGTTGTAAATATTGACAATGGAGGTACTGTGTTTTAATTAGCTTGTGAAATAAAATTGAACTTAAGATTTAATAAATAAGTAAATCAAAAAACGATGTAATATTATAAAATTCCATTAGTGGAAATATCACGTAAGATTTGTTTTGATGTATTTACTAGTTTTATTCGGAATACTACCCCAATTTATTGCAATAGGTCCCAAGCGAACGAGAGGTCAAACGACGGACTCGTCTGGGCAGCTTTTGGCAGACAACTATCCATCTCTAGTCACTTACCTAAAAACTTGAAAACAAAAGTGTACTGACTAGGGCTTATTGCCAGTGAGGATATATAGATCTTAGTTCTAGTCCTTCACTAATGGCCGTATAAGGAAGCCCAAAGACGAGGGAGATTGAGAAAAATAGAGAAAGAAAGAGAAACAGGAGAGAGAGAGGGAGGGAGAGTGATAAGTAGACCGCGTCGCTAGTCTGGGCCTTGTCATATATATATATATATATATATATATATATATATATACATATATATGGGTCTTTTGTTGTAAGGTATATTTTAGCTTTTTGTACTTATCGTCTATATAAAGCTTAGCTATATAAAATCTTACACCTATTCGTGAGCGCACCATGCTAAAAATATTTTTCTCCCCGTATTAATATAATTGAACATTTTAAGTAATTGCGCGATAGAAACACTCTGTACCTGTATGATTGTTACAGTAATGAAACACATACAAGAATGGTGAATAAGAAATATTTTTTTAACTAGACTCCGTACTCAATCTTCGTCTAGTTAAATTATTGTCATCGTTTTACTTCAACAGTTCTAGTTTCGTTTCACGACCTGTAACTAGTGTAGTTACAGGTCGTGAAACGAAACTAGACTTTCTTAAGATTACTACTCCTTTCCCTTTGAATCTTAAGCAACAGTTCAGCCAACAGTTATAACTTTTGTTTTGTTTAATTGGCTGGCTAATTTGGCTAACGAGTAATCGGGCTAAAAGTGAGTAGGTACGTGATAGGTAGTAGCACCCAAAGCACCCACAACCAACTATAAACAAAGAAGACTGCAGGGTTTAAATGGAATGCCTTAAGGTCTGTAATTACACTGGCTTTCTCACCCTTTGAACCTGAGCGCATTAGTCGTCCCTTTACTATGCAAATTTTAGTCCTATCACTCAGGCTCAGCAGATCGAATAATTTAACAATTATATAACATTTATTTTTAAGATTTAAAAGTTCTGAATCCGTAAATATCACATAAATTTCACATGCAAGCAACCCTCAAAAATGCTAATTTCTTCGGCGGTGAAGGAAATTTCATAAGAGAACCTACATGTAAAAGAAATAAATTATTTCTAGGACATGTGCGGTGTGCCAATAGCCACCCAAAGCCTGCACACGTCTCAAAGACGTCTGGGCAGATTAAAAAATCTCAAATGCGTATTAACGGCCTTTAGGAGAACTTGAAATATTTTAAAACATCAACTATACAGGTTTCTTGAAGATATTTATCTCCCTCGCCGACCAGGTATTGGACCGGTACTTGGTGGTTTTGATTCTAGAACCAGAAACTAAATCTAAATAAAAACGAAAGGAACCTTTATGTTTGTACTGATAATCGAGCAAATCAAGTATATCTTGCATGATTTCATCGATTAGAGTCATAAAATGATGTTTTCGATGAAAAAGATAGCAAACAGTAATAAACATATTTGTTGTACTGTTACGATCGAAGTAATAATATAAAAATAAAGTTGAACTACAACACCAAAAAAAAAGGCTTCCCCATCGAAACAAAACAGCCCAATTTAACAACAGTATATTTTGTGTGGCCCCACGAATTTACAACCACACATTTTGAGATGCTCCAATATAGATAAGTTTAAAATACTATTGAAGCAATTTCTTGTTAATAGGGCATACCAAAGTGTGAAAAAATATCTCGAAGACAAATATTAAATTCAATAATTGAGTTATGTAACAAACTCAGAATAACTAAATTGACTTCACTTATTATTTTTGATTTTGTATCATGTGAACTCCAATTATAACCAGAGTATGTTTAAGTAATTTAATATAAAAGTAATAAAATGTGATGGACATTGCATGCCAAATGGCAGAATATATTTGTACTAAATGTTTGTTCTATAAGTGCTAAACTACGTAAACACCAACTGTATCAACCTATATTCGCAGTAAATGATTTGAATTTGAATTCGACTAAGAAACTGAAAAAGATCGGTATTTTAGAATCGGTATCTTCAAACCGATATCTTAATCAGAACCGTACGGAAAAGTAAGCCTTGAGTCCCTTACTAACGAACCGAACCAAAATTTGTCGTCCGTTTTCCCCCTGCTGCCAATTACGTAGTAAATTGAAACTTAAATTTGTAATTCAAAATTTCATTGGTGCCAGCCGAACTCGGGTTTATATCAATTACTAAGATATTTTATAAGAGCACATATCCCCTGGGTAATATATAATATATATATATATTTTACATCAATATTTTACTATTACTAACGGTTTAGGTGTATTTTTAGGGTTTCGTAGTTACACAACAAGGAACCATTATAGTTTCTCCATGTGCGTCCATCCGTCTGACCGCGGTTTTGCTCAGAGACCCTAGGTGCTACAAATCTGTAATTTGGCATAGTTATAGATATTAATCACGCCTAGAAAACTGTGAAAGAAAATCTAAAAAAAAACAAACAACATTTATATGTCATACATGTAAATGGAGGACGATTTTTTTTACCCATCTATTCCATCATGCCGTTGGATAGGTCTTTTAAAAACATTGGGAGTCTGAAACAAAATATTTTCGATCCAGGGGTCCGTTTGCGTATTTAGCAGTAAAATATTTTTGATTAGAGTCACGTGTACTTTACCAACTAAACGGCAATTTTTGGAAATGTGAAAAGTACACATAATGGTATATATGTTACTGTAAAAGCCCGAATTTTGGTGAATCTTAGGTTTTACTTTTAAATCTTAGGATTTACCAACATGAGCTGGTAAATGCAAGGATTGATATAAAATGCGATGATTTTCCGCCCTTTTACCGTTAGAGTTTTGTACATCCTAGGTTTAACCAAAAACTACCAGGAAGTGTTGGTTTTGGTAATGAAACAATATATTTATATAAGTAGAAAGTATTTTTATTAAACATTGAATCATATTACCTGCACAATTTTAAAACATTTTATGGATATTTTTGAAAAGTAGAATATAGAAATAAATAGATGATGTATCGATTCACAACAAATCGCTTTCTAAAATATCTAATTCTTTTCACAGACTGGCTCATTGAAAATTCTTGGCGAAGAAAAATTAAAATAGCGCATAAAGATTTTTTCGAAGAAATAATTAAAGCAATACAACATGTTGGTATAAAATTGATTAATAAATTATGTCAAAGAACCGAATTGATTGACCCCGACTCCACCTGGTACGAGTCTGTCCTACGCCTAGAGTGTTTTTATAGAGCCGGAGGCGCGTAGGGGGAGCAGCCTCCGCCTACTGCGATTTGTTACGCAAAGGCGTAGAGGCTGCTCTTTCCGCAGCGCCGGAGACGTTGCAGTCTCAAAATATAAACAAGAGGTGACACAGGTAGCGGGGAGGGCTGCACACTGTCTGCAAGTATGATAAAGCGTCGAACACGTCTAGACATGACTATTTTTCAACATTTACCGTGTCTTAGCGGTAAAACCGCTAAGACTAAAAAAAGAGTGAATGCTTGTAAAAGTCCGACATAAACGATTACCATAGAACACTTCGGACTTTTACCTTATGGACTTGGTAAATCTTAGGTTTTACTGCAAAATCTTAGAATTTACCGTACTTCTAGCTTTTACAGTAATATATATAATGTTACTTTAAAAGCTAGAAATAGAAATATAGAAATTGAATTAAATTAAAAGGAAAACTATTAACGAGTAATAGTCGATCAACTTCAAAAATGCACTTAGATTATTGAAAAATACGTTACAACTCCATAGAAAATGATCCAATTCTAGCTGCATTAATAATTTTGTAATGTTATAGTAAACTGTTAAAAATAAACATTTTATGAAGAAAACGACTTATATGCATAACTACGATTAGCTTTACTTTTTCACTTGTGGGATAGATAGAGTATTGATATCAAAATCGAAAAGTCTTTTTAATCTTATTTGAATATATATAAGACTGATTTGAAAATTATTCCTTCAGTTACGATTTTTCTTTGATTATTATGCTCATTATCAAGGTAAGCCCACGTATTGTGACGGGCAACTACGAAACCCTAACTCTACATTTTGCGTGGCCTGACACGCACTTGGCCAGTTTTTTTTTAGTTTATATAACTTAATTACTATTGTAATTTTCGAAGTAAGTAAGGTAGCCTGGTGGTAAACGCTTTAAAGGCAATTTGTTGAGATACGAGTTAGGTTAGTCAGTTAAAGATAGGATAGGAAATAAGTTCGTTCCTGTTAAAATGTATGAGTGGCAAAGTGACGAATATGTATTTAGTGGTAATTTAGAGTCCGTCATCGATCTTATAATGAGAAAAGTTTAGTTATTCGGGCTTTGTCGTAATTAAATGGGAAATAGTGTGTTGTGGATAGTGGAATGCTGTATAATGTTATGATTTCTTATATTTACGCGAATACACTTTGTACAAAATTAATTTTACGGGTTTATCGCGCATAAATATAAATTTAAATCGTAAAATTAATAAATAAATAATTTTATTCAAACTATATAATGTAATTATTGTTATTGGCTCGTGTATCGTTATTTAAAATGAAATTTTGATTAGTATAAGACATTTAAACTTGCTGGTAAATTTTAAAAGAAAAACTATTAAAGTTGACTGCTATGAAATGCTTGTATCGTCAAGTCATATATTATAGTCATAAACAAAATAAAATATGTTTTATTAAAGTAAATAACACAACATGCTTTATTTCTACTTTCGCTACGTTTAAAAAATAAAAATATCGTCTTAGTAATGCGTCTAAATAATTATACCAATATACTCGTATCTATAGATATTTACATTATTTATAAATTAACTGAATTTTTTTATGAATAAAACTATTAAATGGTAACATCCAATAACATTGAAATATGATTGGCTGTATATAGATCGAACAATCATTAATAATAATTAATTAGCAATAAATATCGCATAAATCATCGTAAAGTAGCGGCTTAATAGAATCAATTACCGCATATCATCTCGTGGGTGTCGTATAATATGACTGAGGAAAATTATATAAAAGCTGAGCACTGAAAATATTTCATAATAATACAATATTGCGCTTGCCAACTCGTTTAACAAGCTTAACAACAATGGAAATTAACCGCCTTTTGAGGAAATCTATTCGGAAGGCCTATTTATATAGTCTGTAATTGATCTTTGGAAATTTTGTATTAGTGGCCAAATTTAGTAACCGTGATAAATAATATTTCTTAAGAAAATGAAAGTGACGAACGCACTTAAATTCCGCCTGATGGTATGTGGCCTACTGCATTCCAACCTATTTCAAACGAAGAAGGCTACAGCCACGTCTCTACTGATGACAAAATAAGCCTGTAATGATAGTGAATATCTTCATCCTTCACAACGGAACAGAGCAGTGCAACACGCACTACTTATTGGTGGCGGAAATTGTTAAGAGGATAGACCTTAGACAGAGACCTTAGCTAGAAAAACCGAACCGAAACCGAGTGTAATAAAATATTACTGACTAATGTAACACTAGCGGACTAGTCTCAGACGACCTTCAATTGGAGGTAGATGCAAATAAGACAGTCAACTTGAAAACCACCTTTATTGAAGTCAGTTGAAAAATGTGTTCTTATTCTTTCCAAATTGTTTTCTCCGAGTATGTACGAGTATTATAAATATTCAAATCACCATTTAAAAAAAGATTTAATGGGTTTTTTTTTAATATTTAATTGAATATTAGTGAGTGAAACATATAAATAAAATCAAGAAATATCACTGCTTTAATTTGACAACAACACATTTTGAATTTTTTTTAGAAAAATAGTTTAAATAAAGGTTAATAATAAATTTCTCATAATATATTCCGTGCACATTATAACGAAGTGGAAAAATCTCACCATGTTTCAAGTCACTTTAAGTATTTACTCGGTTCACTGCGTTCTCCTATTTTATATCGCAGCGATATTTCATATTAAGGTGCTTTTATTTAATGATAAAATAAATACTTATGTGCTCTCGTCGGCAGGGTTATTTAAAATTGAGCGGAGCTTTAAAAGAGCCTGGCGGTACCTCGTTTAATGTTTAGATTTGTGAGTATTATCAATATATACAATTGCTTAATAACCATTGTATATATTAGCAATATATACAATGGTTATTAAGCAATATTTTTAACGGTTAATTAATTATGGCAGCCTTGTACCGGTAAGTGAACTGTACGGCGGTAGGCCGCTACTAGATAAGATGACTAACTTAAATTTAATGATCAAACGAACTTACCAAGTGAAGTTCGATCCTAATTATGCGAACAGCTTCATTCTAGCGATTTATGTTAACTTATTGTAGCTCCACTTCCAAGCCTTCCAGCCTTGCACGGTATTTAAAGGGAGGAAAAAAAAATTAATGGCAACACTGTCAGATGCCACTCGCTCCTGCATATCCCGCGGTACTCGCTTCATTAGTTTAAAGAAATACAAATAGAAATGCTGCTGATTAATTCGTATTTATTTTACCATTTTTGGAAAATAGAAGAATTAAGTTTTATTTTTACGAATATTAGGGAGGGTTTGTGTTAACTGATAGAGAAAACACAGTATTAAAAAATAAATAAGGGAGGGCTCTACTAAATCGCTAGAATGAAGCTGTTCGCATAATTAGGATCGAACTTCACTTGGTAAGTTCGTTTGATCATTAATTATGCTTCACAGCTTCATTCTAGCGATTTATGTTAACTTATTGTAGATGTTTAGAGTCTAAATGTAAAAATAAAACAAGGAATAATAATTTTCATAGATTATAGTTAGACGAGAATACTAATTTTCATCAATATTAATTTTGATATATTGTATACATTCTGTTAATCATTTGCAATTAATTTAACTATCACTTGACAGTATTGATCGCACAAGGTAGCTTTGAGTCTTTTTTATAGTATCTAGCAAAAACGCTAGAAGTTTCACTCCACCCGGCGGTCTTTCTAATTACATCAAATTACATCGATATTCACACCTAATCTATTGGCACACGAAGTAGACGCATGACGAGTGGTGTGAGCCTTAAATATTGATGTGTCAATGCCACTGTTTGATAACGTTGGTTTTACCTAATGGCTTAACGTTTGAGAAGAAACCGCGAGGTGTGGTGTTTTGAAAGTGATAAATAGTGAATCTTGATTGTTAATGCGTACAGGGTTAGTCCTATTTTTGTACGTAATTAAACAAGATGCCAGACAGATTCATCGTTTAGGAGTGAAAGAAGAGATCTTTAACACGGTTTGATTTACGTTTAGTCTAAAAGTCTTAATTAAATCAGAAATCTTAATCACTATTTTAGACAACTAAAACTTTGGCTATTTTAATTAGGGAAAGAGTTTCAACTCTATGTGCCGTTACTAACGCCAATAATGTGACTGTCTTTTAGATAATACCTCGAGTGTCAATCCATCATTTGGCCAAAACGGTTCAAGATAATTTAAAACTATTTTAATGTCCCAAACTAAGTCATATTTAGGTGGTCGTAACCTGAATACTCCTTTCATAAATCTCTTAATTCTATAGTCTTCTAATGTAAAAAAAACTAGAATAAATGCAGTCTTGTGACAGTTATTATTGACTTGACCGTACTTCATCCATGATTTTGAGCACCCATCATATTGCCTGTATGTACTATCTGTGAGAAAAGATAGCATTATATCTACCGTTCTTGGGGAGAGGTGTCGTTCCAGCAATGTTTGGCGGACAACCTCACGGAAGTCAGACTGAGCGATCTGTACAGTCTGTGCTGATTCCTGAAAATGAATTCCTGAAAGGTGATTTAAGCAGAGTTTTATTAGGTTGAAAATAAGTTGTCTCAGAAACTTTCAGTTTCTGTTGCAAAGGGAACCATGACTAAGTTGGCCAATCAGGTATAACTATACATTCGGCTTTGTCTTGAATAATCTTCTTAAGCATTCTTAGTACTAGACAAAATGGCGGAAAGGCATAAAAGTTTAGATTCTCCCAGGAAGTAGTAATAACATCGGAAGCCTAAGAATCTGGTTCTTGTTTCCGGGATACAAAGTTTGAGCATTTTGCATTGTTACAGCTTGCAAATATGTCAATAGCCTGAATGCTAAAATTGTCGATTATTTCTTGGAATGCATAATCAGCAAGTTAACATTCAGTATCCATAAAAGTTTTTCTAGAGTTTTTCGGCGTCTAGATATTTCTTCTGTATAGGTACAAATAAAAAGAGTTCCCTCCTTTCACACCAATACCATTTTTGACGAGTAACATCCTCAAGATGTGTATTTTGGACACTACCCATTTCATTAATGCAGGCGATTGCAGTTGTATTGCCGATTCTAAGAAGAATCTCCATATCGCTGCAATCTCTGACAAATACTTTTATAGCAAAAAACGTTGCTTTAAGCTCTAGTAAATTTATGTGCAATGTCCTTTCCTTCTCTTTCCAATAACCAAAAACTTTCTGATTATTACAATATCTTCCCCAACCGGTAAAAGAGGCGTCGGAAATGATTTGTAGTTTATAGGCGTGCAATTTTATAGAAGCGTTACTGTTACTAATGTTATTAACCAACCAACCACGTCATCTTTTAAATTATCAGGAACTGTAATAGTCTGATCATAAGATGGATCGTTCAACAGACAAAAATTTAAAATGTTCGAACCGTTTTGTGTATAACGATGAATAGTCTGTTGCTGTTCCTGGGCAGATTGATATTAAAGTCCCCAGAAATTTTGCATACTCTCTTAAATTGCAATATATAGTACTCAAAATTTTTTTTTAAGAAGGTTATAAACTTTTGTCTTTTATCGTCAGGTAACTATAATATCATATTAACTGAATCAAATATAATACCCACGAATTTGTATTTAGTTGAGGGTACTAAGCAACTTTTTTCAAAATTAATTAACAAACTTAAATTTACAAAAACATTTTTTACAAATAGTATGTTCTTATTGCATTCGGCATAACAATTCCCAAACAATAGTAAATCATCTAAATAAATGACTGTAATTATATTGTTTAATCTAAAGTATTCAACCACAGGTTTTAATAATTTAGTAAGTAAATAAGGGGCTGTGGATAGTCTAAAAGGTAAGCAATTTTAAATCCATAAAGAATACCATTTAATTTAAATTTTAATTAAAAATATTTATTTTCTATGTAAATAGTAAATAGGTATTAAGAAATATGCATCCTTAAGGTCAATAAATGCTATATAGCAATTTTGTGACATCAATTTTAAAGCCGTACGGTAGTCTTCCAACTTAAAGTGGACTGTCTTTACATATTTATTGAGACACTTTATAAATCGCTTTTGGCCATTAGATTTTGGCACTACGAACATACTAGAAAATCACATTTTGGTGACTAGACTCAGAAATAACACCGATAGGTAATAGTTTTTTAATTGAGGTATTAAAAGCATTTAATTCCAGTCGATTTTGCAATAGTGTGTGGGATATCGTGACGCACTGGATTACAAATAAAAGGAATTTTGTACCCACTCAGCCGTGATAGTACGAGAGGGTCTCCCGTGATAGTCTCCCATTGTTGAGAGAAGTGAGACAAGCGACAAGCATATCGTACCTCAATTTTCAGCGACGATGTTTACTACGAGGCGCATAACGAGAGCGCATTGCTGGAGGGTTGTGATGCTCGTTGCGTCTGTTGTAGATGGTCGTTGCCGTGGTTGGGACTGTTCGAGGCTGTGGCCGCGGCCTGCCCATGTCGGATCGAACACCAATCCTCCGAGATGGGCCCTTCTGGTTTACATTCCTATTTGAATTAGCAGATGGTGGATTCCTAATAAAATTATTCTTATTAAACGGGGCTCTATGGGTTAGTTTTAAAATATCACTCGATTTCTTAATATTTTGAGCCACTTTTAATTTGTCACTAATATTTTGTCCAAATAGATATTTATCAGGTATGTCTGTAATTGCGTTTCTAATCTGAACTTTTATCGTATTAATAATAATGAGTCTTCTTAAACGAGTTTCATTATAAAAATTATAACAAAGAAGTTTAAATTCATCGCTTAAAGACTTTAATATAGTTTGGGGTGTGTCTTGAGTTTTATTTTACAATATTATATCCATAGGTGAACTAAGCGCAGACAAGGTTATTACTATTTGTTTTTGTCGTTGTTGTAAGGAAAAATCACGTTTAACTAATGTCAGTAAATCAGGTAACGCAGCTTATACTTCAGCATTTAAGGTGGGCGGTATAAGTCTGTGAAGATTGCTAGGTATTACATAATCACTTTTTCAACTTCGTATCTTTTTTACGTCCTCTTAATAAAATGTCTTGCCATCAAGATGCGATATCTTTGTGTACTGATCGCGCTAATTGAATCGCACTCTGCGGAGCATCTCCCAACAAACTTAAAATTGACTCATCTAACTCGACCTCTCCTCGAGCTAGTGTCAGGCACAGACGACGGCCCTGGTTCGGGGGTAATTTCAGTTATAATGGGCACTGCTGCCGTCATGCTCGGTGAAAGCAGGTGGTCAGGCTGACTCAGAATACAGTCATCAAAGGTGATGTCTTGCATCTCGTTATTTATTTTATTGCCGCTACGGTTTGGGTGACACCAGTAATTAAATTAGTTCTGCATGTATTCAATTTTTATAATATGTATGGTAGTCATAAAAATATAATTTAGTATTATGTAGTTAATATTAATTTATTTTGGCGTGACAGAGAGGACCCTTATAATTCCTCGCATCACATTTTTTATATTATGTACAACTTCTCCATAAAGTGACAGAGAGAAACCTAATAGTTCCTCGCATCACATTTTTTATATTATGTACAATTTCTCCATAAAGTGACAGAGAGAACCCTAATAGTTCCTCGCATCACATTTTTTTATATTATGTACAATTTCTCCATAAAGTGACAGAGAGAACCCTAATAGTTCCTCGCATCACATTTTTTATATTATGTACAATTTCTCCATAAAGTGACAGAGAGAACCCTAATAGTTCCTCGCATCACATTTTTTATATTATGTACAATTTCTCCATAAAGTGACAGAGAGAACCCTAATAGTTTCTCGCATCACATTTTTTATATTATGTACAATTTCTCCATAAAATGACAGAGAGAACCCTAATAGTTCCTCGCATCACATAATTATAGATTTTACAAATTAATTTAAGAATAAACATGTAGACGCTTACTGCAATCTTCGTCACTCGCACTAGACGGTAGACGTAAAACACGCTTCTTTTGTGATAGTTTCTTCTCAAGTTTCCTTATCTTCTTTAGAACTTTTTCATTTGTACACTTTTCCACTTTTATTTTATTTTCTATTATAATAAAAGTTATTACAATCTTTACTGAGCAGGAGTGATGCGAAAACGTACGTGCGAAGGCTTGAGCACGGAAATGTCGAATGAAGCGAGTACCGCGGGATATGCAGGAGCGAGTGGCATCTGACAGTGTTGCCATTAATTTTTTTTCCTCCCTTTAAATACCGTGCAAGGCTAGAAGCTTGGAAGTGGAGCTACAATAAGTTAACATAAATCGCTAGAATGAAGCTGTGAAGCATAATATAATATCAAGGAATACATGAATGAAAATAACCCCTGGGAATAAGGTCATCGCCACCATGCTGGTTCTATGAAAAATCATTTAAAAATTGTATAAACGAAATTATTGTTAAGGGAAATATGTTTGAAAAAAAATCCCGCTGGGTTTCTTGCTGGCTCTTCCCAGGACAAAGAATTTTCCGAACCAGTAGTAGATAAAAATTTACTTTCAATAAGTATTATGTAATAATCAATGTTGAATAAAAAAATTAAAAAAAAAAACTTGTAAGATTAAATGCAGCAAGTCGATGGATATAGGTAGCTGTGACCATTCTTTATGGCATTATTTCGGGGATGTACTTGTTCAGCAGTCGATTTGTGACGCTGTTATGATTGACAAAAATATAACTAGATACATATTATTATTATTATATTTAGCTTGCCTTATACAATTGGTAATCTGGAAGTTGCTGTGACCTGTTTCATTTTCGTCTGTCACCGATCATGATATCCATGGGATAATACGAGTTAGTGGATTCTTACGCCACCCGTACAAGGCCAGAAATTCTTACCTTTTATATTATTTACTGAGTGCAGCCTATGATTTCTAAGACCACGTAGCTAAAATTTGATAAGTTATAACTGGATAATAAATTATTTTAAAGATTATTAAAATTTTAAAGTACAATAAATGCAAGTAGAACATAAAATTGTGTTTTAAATAATATATATAAATAATAGTTTAATGCAACTTCATCTTGCAGTACAAAGAGAGCATACACTGCACCGGTGGTAAAAGATTAATTTACAACTCGTTAAAACTTTCCGCCAATACAGTTCATGCACGATTTCAATATAGTGTATCCAGTTTTTATCGTAGCTGACTATATTACAAAAAAAAGGTATTGGCATTATATTGCCGTGTGGTGGCGATGAAAGAATATTCACCACTCTCTATTAATAGAACCAGGTATTACTTTGCGGAAATTCATTATGTTAAAGATCTTAAAAAATAATTTAATAAAATAAAATTAGTTTGAAGAGCACCTCCCGCTCTCTCTCAATTGCCTGCACTATCTCCGTCACCACTTATCCCCGTCACCACTTATCCCAGCACCACTCTACTCCCAGCATCACTACTCTCAACATAACAACTCCCGACACCATTACACTAGGAAAGACATACCACCGTCAATATACGACACGTGTTCCACCTCCACACGAGGCATCCTCAGGTGAAGTAGATTCTGCGTTGGCTGACCTCTTAATGTCTCTTCAAAATAGGTAAGACTATTAGTTTAGTCAAAATAGGTAAGAATAATAGTTTATTTTGTAACGCGGATCTTAGCAGATACATTTTTAAGATCTTTAGTCAATTGTGTTGTCATCTGTGGGGATTAAGATGGAATGCCTCATATCCAGTAAAAAGGGTTTCCGGTTTTCTACACTCACCATAAGAAACACGCTGTATTTGTACGCAGGTATTCTGTGAGAACGCGGCCCTTCCCCAGTAGATCCGTCCCATTAACGCTACTATATAATTAAGCTGCAGCATGGCCCTACTAGATACAAAATCAAAATTAATAATTAATTCATACTGTGCGGCTATCAAATCCATATTGCTCACGTAATGATACATACATTTATGATGTGCTCCTAAGCCCCTAACTACCACAGCTCATTTATAATATTCCTAACCATCTACGTATTATTTATAATTATAATGTAAAATATCAATAGTTGGAAAATTATCAGGATTGCATTGTCTTAACAAATGTCGAAAGTGTCAAAATTATCTAATTTGAAATATCTGCAAGCACGAACATTTTTTATTAACAATCCTATCTAATAAAATGTAGGTGTGGAGTAATTGAGTGTAAGAAAACAATATTTGATAAAACAGAGCTAATGTACCTATATCGTATATATGCTGCATTGGTTCAAGCAACTGCTGAATAATATGTTCAGGTGTTTTTAATATTCACGTTGTGATTTTTTTATTTCAGTACAAGTGCGATAGTGTGTCGGACGCAGGGTTGTCAAATTGAAAGTAAATATAATGAGTTTTCTCTTACTCTCACTTTGATAAAATATTAATACATAATAGTGACCATCTTTATGGATTCTAAATTGGTTTGGCTTCATTCGTGCCAACTGTGGTGCCTACCTAGCATGTCGTAAAAACAACTAATATTGGGTTTGCAATTATGTAGGCGTTGGGCTGGCCGACTACCTATTATTTCTTTAATAATTTTTCATCTAGACATACTTGACAATATTACTGCGATTTTTTTACAAATGTTTTTTACACATATTAATTTTTGTAATAACAAGTTATTATCTAAAATCTAAAAAAAGCGAGTCAATGTGAGAAAGTCACACAAATTTTACTACTACTCCTAATGTACGTAAATAAGATTTATACAGTTTTCTAAGATAACTGAGTTATTCCAGTCAGCATTTCATATTTAATTAGCTTGGAGTTTAGCCACGTGCAAAGCTTTGAAAGATCTTCTATTAGAGTAAAAAAAACTGCAAAATTGCAGCTTTATAAGTAATAAAGTGGAATATAATGATTTCTTATACTTACACGGATATAACACATTGAGAGCCAGTCCCCACCGTGACTATGATTGCTGTGAAGTGCTTGAAACTTCATAAATTAAGAGATAAAATTAAACGTCATAATATCCATAAAATTAGTTCTATTTAGAATGAATGATGTTGATAAATATGGAGCCATTTATATAAACGACGCTCTTTCACTATAATAAAAAGTTATAATGTTATAATAAACCTAAAATATATGTTATAGTATGTATGTAATACGTATGATATTATTGTTTCAAATTATTCTATACGCATCCTACAGTTGCAATACGAGTTCATATTGTAGAAACAAAAGAACGAGATCATGATTTCAGCGAAGCAGAACGGAGCAAAATTAAAAATAGGTATGAAAGAAATAATCTGGATCAGCTGTCCTTTGAATGATACTTTTATAATAAATATTCTACTCTAGATAAATTAATACTTCCCATATTCAACTTATGTGTTTTAATGTGAAAAAATATAACCGTTTGTAGGGGGAGGTTTGTGAGTTGTAACCATCTACATATAATTAATGTGTAGTATGTCGCTGTAGGTTGGTTCTACGTTACGGGATGTGGTAAATAAAACTGTGTCCGATTCCGTAGAGAGTCATTTATAGCACTAATAATACTTATCAATAAAATGTAATATACATAAATACTTATGAATGTTATTGCAATGAACGTGACGCGCGCGCAGGCGCAATATCAGCATATTTCCTAAACTGTAGAAATACCATGTACTTGCTCGTACATCTTGTCAATTTCTTAATAAGAGAAAGTTTATGGCGATGAATCCCTATTGAGTTTACGGGCAGCCGTTGTGATCACCGCATCCACAATATCGATGTCCGAGACCCCGCATTCGGGTGAATGCCCTTGGGTTAGCTGCTCGACATTATTGGAGTCTGGCTTGTCGCGGAGATTCACGCTGCAACTTCGACATCTTCTTTTCAGCCGAATCGCCCCCCATGTAATGAAGGCTGCGATGATAACTCCGATTATAGTGTACAACGCATAGTTGTGTGTGTCATGTGTAATTTATTGTACACTCAGCGTTTGTTGCTGTTCCTTGACCTTATCAATGTTGTTTTACAGCTCTCGTACTGCGTCTTTATGATTTTCAGGAACAAATGTATGAATGAAGTGTGTCAGTATGTGGTTCAGGCTTGATTCGCGCATGTACATTCTTTCTTCACTGCCTGTTAGTTTCAACTCGCTTCGATAATCGTTGCGAGCATGAATGATGAAGCTTTTTCCATTGATTATACACCCAAGATCAAGTGACATAATCCCCGTGCCGTTTAAGTGCTGTAACGTCACTCTAGCTGGGCAGAAAATGCGCATCGTGCAGTCTTCGCAACAGGAGAACAGCCACGCGCCACGATTGTGTAATCAAACTCACCTGTCGTTGCAATCCAATACTCTTGTGTCATGTTGATAAGTCGCCATTGTTTAATATTTGCGCTTCACATAATGTACCGAATTCCTTGATGTTGTACATAGTTTATAGATAGATAGGTACATAGGATTAATAGCTCGTAACATGTTTTTTTCTTGAAGACTTAAACATGATGATACATCTCGGTCGTCTACGGGCACTATCATGTCCCTTTTTAGGTTTACAGCGATGTATTTAGGAGTGAGTACAATAGTTTTCTCTGTATGTTCAGATATTTGCGGATAGGAATGATGCGGTGTGATGAAGTTCATATTGTTCGTTGTTTATTTTCATTGGAAGTGTGACTGCATATCGTCCGTCTTCTTGTCTTCTTGTTGTGGTTGAATAAACAGATTCTTAGTATTCTTCCTCTGATGTTAGTTATTATTGGTTTCGGTTATTTGCTCAATCCCCCAAAATCAAGATACATCGTCAAGATTAAGAGCACGTGGCAGTTGAAAGTTTTTGATATTGCAAAGTAGTACCCAGCCCACCTTTTGAGCCACGGGTGCGTGTGTGGGTGCTAGTAGTATACAACTCATTACTATATTAGCATACACTCCAGCGTCCAACAGAACGTCCACTAGTCTCGAGATTTTGTTGTCGGGATCCGCCAGTTGTATGTTCTTAATATGTGGCCAGTCTTGTTTTCTTAGGTGTAATTAGGCAGGTTGCTGAGCATATTGGCCATTACCATCGCTTCGATTGTAATTGAATGGCCTACGTACAAAGACTCACAGTTTAACTGTACGGTTCCCGTTGCTATGATGTGCTGACGTTCCTTTGCCTAAAACTGTGGCGTTTTGATTTTGTCTTTGCAGTCCCAGCCGTTGAGAAGCATTCGCAGTTATTAGATTTATCTACGACCCTTGGTCAAGAAGGCATCGCAATTGAACAGGCGATCCAGGAGCTGCCATCAACTTTAGTTGAATTTCCAGCCACGTGGTTTGTCTTTTGCTGTGACGTATGTGGCTTGATGTTAGGTTAGTTAGTTATCACGTTATTTGAGACCGCGAATTCAACATTGCAGTTAATATCGTGCAATGCTGTGTGGTGTGCATTTTTGCACACGCTGCATCTTTTGTTGGAATTGCATTTATTGTCGTTGTGTAAGTACAGGCAATTGCGAAAAATATGTAGTTTCAAAATTGACCTCATTTTGTCTTCCGGTGGCATGTCTTGAAACGACTTACAGTAGAGTAAAATATGATTGTTTTTACACAACGGGCAATTTTTTCTGTGCCTGTTTGATATTTTCTGGGAAAACTACGCCTAATGGTGTTGTTAATAAAGTCCTTCTTAAATTGAGCTGTTACCTCCTTGATGGTCGACTTGTTTGACTTGTTAGATGTTTGTCTCTTCTTTTGAACAGGTTCAAGTGCAGTAAACTTGTTTTCCAAGTAGGTTATCAGCTCATCCAAGGAAGGTAGCTCTCTCGGAGCCTTTTTGAACTCCATGTAGGTTGCATACGTGTCTGAGTCCAACTTGCCAGTAGAATGTGCACCAGGATCGGATTCCAAGTCGAGAGGGATGCAGGTGATCCAGGACCGTGCAATATAGCATCACTTGAGCGAGGAGTATTTTCAGCAATGTACTTTTGAAAAGATTAATGATGATGATGATGATTGGTAAATGTTCTAGCTTCAACTGGAAGCTTTTTCGTTATTAAAGATACAATTTTTTATTTTATATACAATTAATCTCTAACTTTTTATAGCAAATCGATATCTTAATCTAAGATGGCAATTTAAATTTTCTTTCGTGAAGTTAAATAAAAAAAATATGCCGTGCCTTATCTTCGATCGAAGGATAAAAACTCAAGTTAAACACGAAACTGAGTTTTCGGATAATGTAATCAATGTCCAAGCACTTAAAAAGCCTTATTTGAAAAGAAACTTCGTAGCAATTTACGGGGGCCGGCGAAAAACGAAACGACTGAATGATGGAACTCGGGCCCCTTCCAGTTAATGACGTAGAAATAGCTGACAACGGCTTTGCTCATTCGGAAAACGGCAAAAGTTTTTCCGATACATTGGATATTTATTTATCTGCGATAGACGCAAATGAAACTTTGTGAAAGGAGAAAAATTTATATTGTGATATTTTTTGAAATTATTAGTAGTGATTTAATAATGAGGAGCAATTTTACAATAACAGCTGTAATATGAAAAAATCAACATGGTGCAAACTGCAATGCATTACATGAAATATATTAACCAATAATAACCAAGTCGAGTTGGGCATCGCAGCTGATATAATTGCGCTTATAAAAGTGCTCTAAATTATCTTTGAAAAGTTAGGTACAAGAAGAGATTGGATATTTAAAGGGAAAATACTAGAATTATATTCTTTTATAGTAGAATTGATTTCGTTCTGTGTTCTAAGTGAGTTCTTCGGAGTCAAAAAGTGCATTGTGTGTAAATATGTCATCTGTACTAAAAACGAAATTGCTCAGTCATTCCTTTAATTATACTTGTTTTTTCCTGTGGTTTTCATTTTTCAATGTACTTAAAGTTAATGATATGTTATAAATAAAATATAAAAAGCTATGGTAGAAAAATAATAAGCAGCAAAACCCAATATTTTCTTAAAAAATTCTCGATGTTATTTCAAAATTTATTCTATGAAAAACTGGAAGCAAAGAGTTATTTCCAAGAGAAATACTTAGAACTTTCTCACACAATTCCGTTACAGATGCTTCAAATTTAGTCACACTATGGAACTTTATCAATTACGTGGGAATAAACAAATGAAAAACGAAACAAACGAAAAGCAATTTTGAACCCTGGCAAGTACAAATGTATTTTGAACTAAATTGTTTTTCACAGACACGTTAGCCTGATTCTAGTACAGATATTGAAGACCGTGTCCTAACTTAACGTATAACGCTGACTTAAGTGAAAGTTTTAAATTCATTTTTTATGAGTAAAACAACAACTTTTATGTATTCCTCCATTCATCGTTCCATGGGCCTAGCATAGGGTTTCTCTCATTAATAACGGTTTTAGAGCAGGAAAGATTTTACCACACTGTCAAGATTTTTGCTGGTGAACTATATTATTTTATATATAAAAACATGCACGTTTGTTCACAATATTGTCCTTCACCACCAATTAGTGAATCAGTCATTGCTGCCCTGATACGGAAGAAAGCGGCCAAGCCACAAAAGTATGTTTCGAGAAAAATTGAAAAAAAGCGCGAAATCAATTTTCTTGATAGATATCTCTGAGAAAAATATTTCAATTAATTTAAAATTGCTACTGACAATTTTATTGTTTGCGTAAGAGAATTTTAAGCTTAGCGTTGCTGAGTTTCTTATTATCATTGTGAGTAACGGAATCGAAAATCCTTTTAACTGGAAACGAGACAATCCATCTTATTTCTTATGATGACAAGACATCTACTTTTAGTTTGTTAATTAAGGATATATTCTGTAGATGTCTATGAATTACGGCATCCATTTTCCATCAAGTGGGACTATGTGCTCATTTGCTCGTTTTGTCCCTCTTAAATCTATTTAAATGACATGATACATTTTGATATATACCTTTTACTTTACTTTTGCCATTGTAGGTATTTTTTTATTTACACCTATATTTAATTTAAAAAATGCACAAGCATTCAATCACTGATAACTTCTCACACATAATCAACTTTTTCTAATTTAAATAGAGTAGTAGTAAATACGGGATAATATGCTTCTGCGCAGTAAAAAATATTTGTTTATATTTGGTACCCCAATAGAAGATACTAAAGTTTTTTACGATAAAAATCTAACTGCTAGCTAATATATTTTTGTCGAAAAACCTATAAATACGCATTTATATGCATAGAATAATATTTATTTATTAATCTATTAATTCACTTATATATTTTTTTCTGACAGCCTATCAAATGGTGGGGTCAGGGCTTACGCGCTAGAGCCACGCTTGCGCGAGGCTTGAAAACGTCTTCCAATGCAGCGGTGAGGAGTTTCGGGGGACATAACGTCAACCTGTCTTATACCTATCTGCAATTGGATATGTTTCATACTCTGGTTCTGTGGTCGGAAAGCCATCGTATTCCTACTGTTCGAACACTTCAGCACTATTATAACCGACAGTAAACTTGGCACAACTGAACGGACTGCAGCATCGCCTAAGTTTCGACGAAATCAAAGGCTTCTCATAGTTCTCATACGCCAGACATAGTGGCAAATTGTACTCCTCAGTCTTCTGTACAATTTGCCGAAGGGTCCGTATGTGGTCTATGGTGCTAAAACCCTTTAAAAAACCGACTTGTTCAGGAGGCTGGAAGTCGTAAAGTCTGCACGCGAGACGATCGTAATGACTCTCGAAAACAGCACTTAGACGCGGCTTAGAAAGGAAATCGAACTCTAGTTCTTCAAGAGAGCGTTGTCGCCTTTCTTGAAGAACAGGACCACCGACAGAACCGACCACTTCTAATACACGTGTACGGTGTAATGCCCCCATGGAGGATGGAATTAAAGAGCGTCTGAATGACTTTAAGTACTCGTTTTCCATCCGCTTTCAGAAGCTCTGCTGTAATTCTATCCTCGCCTGGGGCCCCGCCGTTTTTAATGTGCTGAAGAGCCATTCTTATCTCGCTCAGACTCCGCGAGATCATTGAAATAGTGTCGGATAAAACTCGCTCATGGATCGTTACTCACACATACGTGGGGCTCCAACGATGATGTATACAGCTGCCCATAAAACCTCTCAATCTCACTCAAAATCTCAGGTGTCTCGGAAACGACGCTGCCACACTCGGTCTTCAGCTTCGACAGTTGGCTGTTTCCGGCAGCTAGATCTCTAGCAAAGACTTTGGAGCCCTGGTTCCGCTCTATCTGTTCTTCATTACGAGCAGTATTAAAATTGCGTAAGTCCCGCCGCGTACATTTGGAGATCTGTCTGTTCAGTTGCTTGTATGCTGTCAAATTTACTGAAGACTACAGCTTCATATCCCGTCTAACAACCATGAGATTAAGAGTGTGATTTGAGAGTTTTTGTTTTCTTCTGCGGTGTGTCTTACTAAACATTGCTCCGACCGCATGGACAGTTTCCACGAGCTTGTCATTCATATCGTCCACTGCATTGCAATCTTCTAGGCACTGAAAATGGTTTCGTAGTTTGAGCTAAAATATTTCCGGACTTTAGATTAGAGCACGAGGGGGACGGAGCGTAGGCTAAATTAGACGTGACCTCTCCAAATTAACGTTTAGGTTCAATGCGCCTCTCACCATTCGGTGATCGCTGCCGGTTTTCACGTTCACGATCACTAAAACATTACTGAACAGTTGTCGCCTGGTCGTCGTAATGAAGTCAATCTCATTTTTTGTCGAACCGTGAGGGCTCGTCCAAGTCCATTTTCTGTGAAGCCGCTTCTATAAGAAAGAGTTAATTTTAATGAGTCCTTTTTTCTCTATGAAGCCGGCCAGCTGCTGGCCCCTTGGGTTCCGTTGTCCTATTCTGAATTTCCCTACTTTCAGCTCACCGTTCTCTCTTGTGCCTGATTTTGCGTTAAATTCTCCCATTAACACCGTATAGTGGGTTTTGGAGGAATGCATGACTCTTGAGATATCCTCATAAATTTTCTCCACCTCCTCATCGGGGTGTGCCGAAGTTGGTGCGTAAACCTGTATGACCTTCAGCGAATACCGTTTGGTGATTCTGAGTATAAGGTTGTCGTGAAGCGAAAATTAAAAAAAAAAGAACCTAACCTAACAATAACGAAACAACAAAAAAAATAGAACAAAAAATAATTATTTATTTAAAATTTAAAAAAGATATTTACATTTTTATATAAAAAAATGAAGTATGATGATGGTGATGGGTGACGTGAATTACAATTATTATTTCTTTTTAAAAAATAAAGATAGATGAATACTGAAGCGGAGCCTGAAAATCAAAGTGGCACACCGCACTTGGCGGTGGTGGCACGCAGCGCCTGGTCTAGGCACACGTAGCGCCTGGAGTAGGCACACGTAGCGCTTGGAGTAGTCACACGCAGCGTCCAGAGTAGGCACACGCTGCGCCTGGAGTAGGCATACGCAGCGCTTGGAGTAGGCACACGCAGCGCCCAGAGTAGGCACACGCTGCGCTTGGAGTAGGCACACGCAGCGCCCAGAGTAGGCACACGCTGTGCCTTGATTAGGCGCTCTCAGCGCCTGGAGTAAACGCTCACAGCGCCTGGAGCAAGCACGCACAGTGGCTAAAGATAGCGCGGGCACTAGTAGGTGGAGGCGTAGGCGTGGCTAGGCGACGACTTCAGGTGAAGGCAGAGGCTTGCAGGATCCCGGAGCAGTGCGGTCCCGAGATAAGGCCTTTAGGAGATGCTTCCAGTTTAAAAGCTGAAGCGAGACTGCCTTTATTGGCCGATTGTTCGGCTTTTATACCTTTTTGGAGAGCTCCGCGCTCGACGACGGATCTGGGATAAGAACGGGAAATTATTTAAATTAAAAGCAAATTTTTGTAAATGGCCAAGAGGAAAAGAATATTTTTGTGGAAGTATTGAAGCAAAAACATCAGACCGGTAACGAATTTTTATAAAAATTGCCATGACAACCAGATAAACAACGATGTCAAAACATGTCAAATTTTGGTTTCAGGCTCGTAATAGAGAAACAGCAAGATTTAAGTAAAAATGAGATATTATTGATATAGAAAAAAAGGTAGCGCAACAGCGCGCACGAAACCCGAAATTGCAGAGTTACGGAGAACTAAATAAAAGATCGAAAAAGGTAGACTCCATCGACACCGATTTAAAAAGTGCTGATAGTGTAAAAATACGAAGTGAAAATGATTTGTTATTGTGTTCTTGTGGTCTAAAAACGTAACAGGATCCTATGGAAATAAAGGTGATGCAAAATATCCAGTGAATGCAGAAAATCAAAAACAGAATGGAAAAATAAATTTAAAATAGTGTAAAATGATATGTAAGTAGCATAACACTACAAGGTACGCAAACCTCATCGACACACTCCCAATCTTTACAACGTTGTTAACGAGAGACTTGTGGACAATAAATCCGACATCTCCTTGGGACAGATGGTCGCCCTTCCGGTGATAGAGCAAGTTGCCGGATTCGAGGATTACCGTGTCCTCCCCCTCTCTTCAGACCTCGGATAATCGTGTAATATGCCAGCGTAACTTATCTATTTCTTCTTCCAGCGCCACGATGTTCTCGTCAGTCCTCAGGGTACGTGTGTTCCAGTTCGAGGCGTCGTTATTGGCAACCGAACCTCAACCGGAGATTCTTAGCACACTCTGCCCCACCGTTACCATGGTCACCACCGTAGCCAGAAATAGCGGGGCCGCTGGGGACTGGGGGCCGTCTCTTTGTTACTCTCATAATTGGGGGGTATTTGCGATAGTTGCCACGCTTGGCGAGGGGGTTGGCAACCGCAGATTTTATTGTGATATTGAAGGCCCAAGAAGGGATGAGTTGAAAGAATTAGCTAA
The DNA here is from genome assembly GCA_033319125.1 of Parnassius glacialis. Lineage (NCBI taxonomy): Eukaryota > Metazoa > Arthropoda > Insecta > Lepidoptera > Papilionidae > Parnassius > Parnassius glacialis. The sequence goes on along the minus strand of JAVANC010000001.1, from coordinate 56,981,390 downwards.
AGGATTAGTGATGCCTCTTATAGACCGCAGATTGCAGGTTGTTAGTTTGCCACATGAACTCAATGATTGGCAGCGCGAAGTACGCATCTAGACGTGCCTTGCACTGTTCAACAGGCACACAAACGAAGGAATTTTGAAATGCATTGTTACCGCCCGACTAAAAATGAATGCATTGAAATTGTATATAAAATAAGAAGAAACTTATACCCCGACCTAATATATTCGGGAGTGTAGAAGATATTAAAGAAAATGTGCTGCCGATTTAGGAAAAGGTCATGAATTGTTACGAATGTATTGGATTACAACTTAAAATTTTGCAGGAATACTATCAAAGAACCATCATTTTGATGATGATTTGATTTGAGATGGGTTACTACACGGTTTTACACACGAGAGTCATTCAGTTACTAAAGGCTTATAGTTATAGTGCACCTTATGAAATCACTAAAAATATTATTTGCTGATCTAAAAAATATTTTTCTACATAATAGCAGTTTTGTTTAAAACTTTTTCATGTAAATGTAAAGAAATTGGAAAGAGGAGCAGTAGTTTTCGTTAGATCAAAGACAAAATGCAAATGGGTGGAATAGAGCGTAACAGTAAAAGATATATAATGTCATATGACGATGATTAGCAAAAGCAAATAGAATATTGCAGCTTTAAATTTCCACATCAAACTCATCTAATAAATTAAAACTTAGCGGCATATTGCGTTAAAGCATGGTTTCAAATAAAAACAAATCCGCCTAGCAAATATTGGCCTTAATTTTTTTTTGGAAACTAATTAAATGTTCTCGATACCGCCAATTATTTGATATGTCGCAGATGAATATATAAACAAGATTATTGATTCCCAGGGCAATGAAAACTTACTTTTTTAAAGTTACTATGTCAAGTAAGTCATAGTTTCATATTTTGAGTTAAAACGCAGAAAAAAACTGTCTTCATACCTCTCTCTATGCGAAAACCGCCTCATCAACTCCTTTGCCTTCTCTGATTGCGCATGATTGCAGCAATGTTGATGTATGCCATTGCTCTTCACTGACTGCTATCAAAATGGTTAAATATCTTGGTATTCTTATAAATAAAAATCTTTTATTCCAAACTCACGTCAATTTAGTTACTGCGAGGTTGAGATATCTGATATATGGTTTTAAAAATATAAGGAATGTGGAAGATCTAAATTAGTTAAACAGATCTACCTGGCTCTTGGATAATCTATAGTGGGTTACGGCCTTACCGTATGGGGAAGTGCACCTAAAACCATTAAACCACTTTAAATAGCTCAAAGAGATATTCTTAAAGCAAGCACTTTTCGCACCTATTTGTTTCCTATGTACCTCCTGCATCAATATTGTGAAGTCCTCTCAGTTCGCCAACCGTTCATCCTGCTCACTATTATGAAACAAACCTCAAGCTCTGATAAAATTGCTATTTTCAAGCGCCGCACGGATATAACTTTCCACAATAGACCAACATTTGAACACCAATTCGCACATAAATATTTTCCCTTCTCCCTCTTTTGCTGATATTAGAATATAGATATGGACCCACCATATCTATATTCTAAAATCAGCAAAAGAGAGTACAAAAGGAAACTATTTGAATATATTTATAAAGTGAACTTTAACAAAACCGAAAAATTACTTAATGTGCCACGTTAAATCTTATACTCAACCTCGTACACACATACACACATTGTCATACTACACAAGGAGGATTACCTACACTCTACAACTTTAAATAACTTATTGATAAGTTATCTGTTTTGTACACAGTGAAAGGTATAATCTTAAAGGGAAGAGCGCTGTTATCCGAAAAACAGACATTAAGTTATCTAGTTTTTTTTTTATAGGATAAGGGTGACAAACGAGCACACAGTCTATCTGATGGTAAGTGGTTGTTGCCGGCCCATAGACATCTACATCTATCCTCTATTACAATTCAAAATGTAGATGCGTTGTCACCCGTAAGGACTAAGATGGAATGCCTCATTTCCAGTAAAAAAGGGCCTCCGGCCACCTGCACTCACCAAGCGAAACGCAGAGGTAAACCTCTACTTCACGCTGGTATTCTGTGAGGTCGTGGTACCACCTCGGTTCGAGCCAGCCCATCCGTGCGACAGCAAAAGCTGCCGCGTGGCTCTACCACTGTTAAAAATCTAGTTCAGACAACTAGACAGATGTTCACTGAATTGTATTTATTGTTACGCTGTATCTCAGAGTGTTGGTATCCTAGAAATGAAGATATTTTTTGCTGGAAATAATAAATTATTATTACTGCTGCACAAATATATAAATGGAAATGATAAATATACGTAAATATATTAATATAGTGAATTAAATACATAAAGAATACGCAAATAAATAAAACTCCAACCAGATGGAAGCCCTCAGCAGGTGTGATCAATCAGCCGACGGTTGTACAGTTGTGTACAGTAGAACCAGGCGCGGTCATTTTCGAGCAAGGCTTCCGGCAAGTACTTGCAATAAGGCAATTTCCCGGTCCACGAGACTGTATTTCAGAGCGAGCTCCTGATGTAGAATTCTGTCTTACTAGTTTGTGCCTGTGCAAGTACTCAGAGCTAGAAAGTGCCGAACAACCGGAGATGACATGCCTAAGTGACTTTCCGGCATGGCGAAAAGCTCGACAAATGTCGATGGTGCCATCCATTAAGATGTATCTCCCAATAATTGTTGATCTTAATAACCTGATCCTGTGTGATACATACAAAACCCTCGGTTTCCCCAAAGAGGTCACCAAAACGTAACTAGTGGAGGGATGCAACTGTGTCTACGAAAAAGCTCTAGAGCCTTGTAGAACTTTCAGTAGAGCTCCTTCTCCTTCCATACCGTCTCCCGGTCGGAAATTCTCTGTACTGACGGGGTCTTGCCATTGCTCGTTGGCTAAAGATAGAGGTGTAAGTCCTTTATCACAAAAAATGACGTCCCTTACGAAGGTTGCTCACTTCGGCGATTCTACATGGTAAGCGCGCTTGAAAAGCGACGCCCACCGTGTGTCCGCGGCAAGTACTGCCTTGGGTACGATCTCAGGTTAATCATCCTAAGGGGCGTTATAGTAGTGAAGACTTTTCTATCCAGGGTCGTTAAGTTCAGTTTGAGTCCACCTAGGTGTGCCAAAGGTATACATATACTATAAGGTATATAGGTATACATATACCCAACCGTTATACTCGTATGTGCGGAAAGTAGAAGGTTAGCTATGCTTTTAGTATAAAGGTTTTTTCATATGTGCAAACGGATGTTCCCATTAATCTCTAAAACGGTTTGACGGTTTGGCCGATTTAGATACGTTTTCTGTAAAGGGTAAGTGATTCGTTGGCGATGGTTCTCAGATAGATATTATGGTGTTTACTCGGCAGGAGGTGCTGCAATAAAAAAGTCGATCGTAAAATGGCTTTTAGCGCATTTTCTCCCGAGATGGCTTGACCGATTTAGATACGGTTTTTTTGTAAAGTGTTTAAGGGGACTACAGGAGCTAAACGCAAGTTTTATATTGACTTAAAATATATGATACAAAGCAGTAAACTAAATCAGAAAAATATATGATATTTTTTAGTATATATGCTAGTTAGTTAGTGTGTTGAAAACATGATACTACTAATTTTGATACGATAGAAAAAAATCATAAAGATACCTCTAAAAAAAATTTTTTAACGAGTAAAAAACCCATACTAATATACATGCAATTATTTTGATTATTTCTCAGATTATTCTACAAGCAACACATTAACGTAATACTGTTTTCATTTTTTTAATGAAATTAATAGATTTTATTTTAAATCGCATTTTCTTATTTCTGAAATAATACGTATGGATGTGTGCGTAAACGCCTGTGTACCGACACTGCTGGCCGAGGCCCGGTGCTATACAGACGTGTCGCTCTTTTTGCCGCATTATTTACGTAAAGATTGTTTAATGGTTTTGTATAATTTTATTTTTAAATTCGTTGTTTCATATTCATAGATATTATTCTTTCGTGTAAAATATAAAAGATTTTAAGTTTAGATTCATTGAAATTAAGTTAATAATTTTAATTGGTAAATATGGAAAATAAAGTTTAAACCCGTTACGAAGAACGATATTAAACAATAAAAAACATATGAACGACATTAAAAGTTAAGAACATTTTTATATTACTAAATATTTATTTTTATAACAATAAACTTAATGATTTGGAAGGGTAGTGTATACCTGGAGTACCTGGGTTCTATTCCAGGAATATGAAGTCAAATTTTATTTTTTATTTGAAGTATTATGTATTTAGATAAATTTATTGAATATTTATTATAAATAATAACTAATAATATATATTTATTTTCATAACAATAAAGCTATGAATTTAGGAAACTAACTGTATTACAGTAGTGCATTTTGTAGAGTTATGGATTTGCAGCTTTTTGCACTCGAGAGTACCCGGGTTCGATTCCAGGAATATAAAGTCATATTTTCATTTTTCTTTTTTTATTTAAAGTGTTATATATTTATAAAATGTATTAAGTGCTTTTATAAATAATAAATAAAAAAAATATTTTTATACTAATAAACCTATATTTGCAGTTTGCACTCGAGAGTGCCCGGGTTCGATTCCAGGAATATGAAAGTCAATTTTTATTTTTTTATTTTAAGTATTAGTATTTATTAAGTATTTTTATTTATTTTATTTTATTAAGTATTTATTTATTTTATTTTTATATACATATTTATATAAATTTATTATTTACTTTTATAAATAATAACTAAAAAAACCGTATGAAATGTAATAATTGTTTACAGGAGAAAGAAAGTAGAAAATATCAACACGGAAGTTAATATTTCCAATATGTACCCTACAACTTTTCTAAGCTATAATAACATTAAAAAAAAAACTAAAAATACATAATGTTTTGTTAAAAGACCGCGGCTTATTCATAAATAACAAATAGGCATGACGAAAATATAGAATCATCTGAAAATTGCGATGCTACTTATCACATGTAAGAGTTTAGGTTTATTGATTTTGTTTATAATTAGGAATTATAATTATATATGAATGTTAGGTATTTTACTTGTAGCTTAACAATTTTACAGAGGCAAATACAAAAAATATCTAAATAATTTGAAATATTCATTTTTTCCATAGATTTCATTTCGTGAATCCGAATGAAACCCAAATCCGGGACTTATAGGTGAACAGCACCAAAGACCATTGTTGTACAAGGAAATAGGTAAACGCCAAAAAGACAATTTTTTGTTCTTTTCCACAAGTTCGCTTATCATTTACTAAAATTTCTCTTATTTCCTGGGTCTCTTTAAAATAAATAAGCGAAAATGTCCAATATATGGGGTTATCATTATATAACTGCAAGAAGCATACCTTCAAAACAAATCTTATGACGAAACAGAAAAATACCTTAACTGATTGTTTAATAGCTTATTTGACTTACATACTCTCGCACCCACAAACACACGCGCGCGCACGCAAACGTACATACACACGCACACACTCACACACAGACACACATACATATACATATATTTCTCAATTTTATATTTAATAATTTGAAAACTAGATTTTGTTGTCATTGTAGCACTTAAAACTGTAAATATGTATTTAATATATACATACCTAGTGGTATTACGGGCATTGAGACTGTTACTCCCATAACCACAGATTATTCTGTAACCCTTGCTAGGAGAGCAGAGCTACATCCACTAGATTGAATATAATATTTTATAGATAGTACAAACGATGTAATGTCCTACATGTGTACTACAATCACTTTTATATAAATAAAGTTTATTACTATTTCTATATAAATTTAAATGTTTTAAGTTTCATCGAATCAGTTTCATTTCAGAATCACCCACATCCTTAAATTATTAAGTAAAATTAAATTAAAATTAAAAATAATTTCGTTGTCCCATCTATTTTTTGTCAGATCTTTATCTCACTTGCGTTTCGTCTATTATAACATTCGGGCGTAACCCTCGCTAATCCTTTAGTGTTTAAACCTCACTGTCGTTAGATGGCGCTCACATTTTTCTGTAAATGTGTGCGTGCATCATTCGAGGTCATTTCGGTCTTGTAGTCCTCTTAAGATTTATTTGCAATTAATCTTAGATAAGTTTGTTTGTGATAAATTGCTAAGGAATGTTGATGAGATTTTTTTTGAAGTACCCAAAATCTCTCATTTTGGCCCATTTGATATGGCTGTGGTGAATAGTAATCTGTATATGAACTCTGAGGGTCTAAAGATGGAGAAAAACAAGATCGTAGGCAATTTTGCTCAGGCACATTAGTGGTAGACTGTGTTTGTGCTCTTTTGATGGTGTTAAGTGAAAAGCTTCTATATATGCTCTGCTGAGGGTCGGATAATGAAACAGGTTAAACATTGTCGCAAATTATGTGAAGTAACGTAGTTAATAAACCACATTTGGGCTCTTTTTAATAGGATTTATAATATTGATGTCGCTGCATTAATTTTTGGTTTCTCAGAGTAATATTCACAATGTTAATGCCACAGTAATAGATCTAGATCGAAGATAACTTTGTAGTCTTTCTTAAGCTTCCTTGTATTAAAGTTTTATAATTGTTGCTGGCCTTATTTTATCGTGGGCGTTTTTTGCCTATATTTATGCGACAAAGATGTTTTAAGGCGACGTTGCAGTACTTTATAACGTTTATGGACCTCTATAATTCCACTGGAAAAATAAATTGCTCAAGAACAATTGAATTATTAGACATTTTAAAAGAATTTAACATACGTTCAAGTGATGCGATAGAACAGAAACTCAAATTATAATAATTGGTTTGACTGAAGAAGATGGCAATAATCTGAAATTTAAACGTCAATTCGTCATATCATTGCAGATATACCATAATGATTCCATGTAAAAGTCATATCTACTAAAAAAACATATAATTTTTTAAGTTATGTAAAAATATATGTTAATATTTATTATAAAAAAAAAACAAACAGTTAAAGCCCTCACACCGGAAAAAGCCAGTTCTCGTCTAGAAATGTCGTATATACATATACGATTCAAATTTTTGTCAGATAAAATGGAGCGTCCTTCGATTTAGATTTACAAAATAATTTTCGAGCCTTGTGCGTGTAACAAGTGTGAATGTAAAATTTCATCTATTTGAAAGCGTGATTATAGAAGCTGGTTATGGTCCATTTCTTTCATTTATTTTATAAATAAAATAAAATGAGATAAATTTTCTTATCGATTTTGGATATTTTATATTTATATTGTGTAAAATATATAACACAATTTAGATATAAAATATATTTACATCTTATTTTTCGCTAAAGCTTACTTTTCGCTTGTTTCAGACGCGCACAAAAAATTGGAATAAACGTTTTGATTTTAACTTCCACGATAACGACTTATTTGAAATTCGAAAAGATTTAAAACGGATCTCATTGTTACACATACTTCGCTCGGGAAAGAGCTTTTGTTGAAAGAACGGGAGGCACTTAAGCCTGCGTCGCATTCTCATTATTTACTTTCGTCGTGAAGAGCCTGTGCTCCTCGCTTAATACTTTAAACACAAAGAAAATAAGAACAAGATATTATGTATATTTTATCATGTTTATATAATACACGATTATCATATATTGCATACAATAAGCCATGTAACTGTAATAAGAATTTGAGAAGACTAAAACCGATCTTGTCATGTTTAATATAAAAAAAATACAATGCAATGGGGTTATCCCATTGCATTGTATTTTTTATTACTGAGGCATTCATCTTAGTCCTCACGGGTGGACAACGCATCTGCATTTTGATTCGCAAACGAGGATAGATGTAGTTGTCTATGGGCCGCAGCAACCACTTACCATCAGGTGGACTGTGTGCTCGTTTGTCACCCTTATCCTATAAAAGAAGGGGTTTAAAATCTTGATGACAGTTAACTCGGACTAGTTTCAGCTTTTCAATATTATTTCTAGATCTACACAAATACTTAAAGTATATAGAAGTCTTGCAGTAGTGTGCTTTGGTTTGGATTAAATTTTGTTAAATATGGGATCTTTAGTTAGAATTCAAATATCTTATCTGTTGAATTTGAATGATTTTTTATTTCTATGGCCTCGCAAATCATTGTTGGTAGCAATCAGTATTGACTGGGTGTATCTTTTAACAGCTTAACTTTATTATAAAATTTCCAGTTTGTTGCTTCTAATAGCTGTATATACATTAATTATATTCTTATTTTTGATAAATTATTTTTTACACAATTAGTGGCCGAGTCGGTAAGGGGCATCTAGATGGCAGCTTATCGACCAAATTAGTGATATGGCAATAAAATAAGGCAAATGGCATCATAAATATCCACATATCCCATAAGGCAATGAATGCAGGTGTTTCAAGGAACAGAAACAGTATTATCAACCCGTAACCATGGTGTAGTAAGTTTAATCAAATATATTTCGCAAAACAACTTATTATTTCAGACTATTTTCAGATCTTTATTTACACTTTTTAAAAAACTACGAGAGTTTAATATTGACTTCTTTGACGTTTGACTTATAAAAAATCATGCTTAATTACCACAAACTCTAAAAAAATGTAGATCATATATACCTATTTGTAAAAAAAATCTTATACCATCGGGACGTATAAATCCTGTCATAAAAGTGATTACATAATTTGGTAAAGGGAGCGGAGTCAAAGATGTGAGAGATCTGCTTTTTCAGAGGGTATGGGCAAAAATAAATTAAATTAAATTAAATAAATAAAAATACCTAGATTATTGTAATTCTAAATTACGACAAATTGATTTCCCTACCGAATTTCGTGACTATGCGCATGATTTGTGTATCAATGTTGAAGAGTTTTTGCTAATAAACAAAATATATCGAGAGATAATATGTATAAAAGAGCAGAATTTTCGTATAGTTTTAAAGAACAAAACATACATACCGGGTTCACTGTGAGGCTCGATTACATTATATAAATTTGATATTTTATTGTAAAACGAGATCTGGTTATGTGTATGAAAAAATTAGTATTTCAAGAATTATTTTTAAAAATAAATTAAAATCCTTACAGGATAGTCAAAGACAAATAAAAAGGGATAAATTTGCTTATTTGAAACTATTTTAAATTAATTGTCATTCGGGAAAATATTTCAGTAAATTTTGGAAATATGCTAAAAATTTTAACCACAAGACGTGCCTACCTGTAAGCGTGGAAGCGGTGCGCGGGCCATCTGAAATTGCTAATGCATTTTGTAAGCATTTTATGGTCGAGCCTCAAGTAGTTAGTATTGATCAGGTGTGCAATGCTCGGGCCACCTATCCTGGTGGCTCCCAAATTGAAAACACTATTAAGAGCATTGGAAACAATATTCAACGGATGGTTAGAGGTAAATCACCCGATTATGATGGTTTGAGCATTGAACACTTGAAATATGCTGATGTTCACTTACCTCCAATACTTTCTATATTTCAAGTGTATGTGTAAGTCACAGTTACTTACTAGCTGAGGCCTTTTATTAGAAATAAGAAGGGGGATGCCTTTTTATATTACAAATTATAGGCCAATATTCTTGGCCACTATTAAGTTGAAAGTCGTCAGTCTGCTTGATAACATATAAGCGGAGCGTGTACAACTAAATTATATCCAATTTAAAAATTCCATTGTGTGGGAAATCTTTGAAGCGGGTCGCGAGTTTTAAGTACCTAGGCCACTGGGTTACAGTTAATTTGAAAGACGATATAGACATGGACAAGGAGCGTAGAGCGTTGACGGTTCGTTATAATATGCTGGTTCGCAAGTTTGCGCGTTTTGTTAAAGAAGAGGAAACAAACGAGCATGCGGTCACCTAATGGTAAGTGACTACAGCCGCCCATGTTTAACCGCATCACCAGGGGAATTGCAGATGCGTTGCCGGCCTTTTAGAAATGTGTAAGCTCTCTTTTTGAAATTCCCAAAGTCGTATCGGTCCGGAAAATTTGCCGGTGGTAAATAATTTCACAGAGAAGTTGTATGGGGAAGAAAACTCATAGTAAAAGGCACAGTTGTGGACCGTGAAGCATCCAGATGGTGAGGATGGTACCGTGAAATTTGACGCGATGTGCGTTTGTGAAGTTTGGTGGCTGGAATTAATCCAAACTATTTCCTCAGAGCGTTCTCCGTGGTAGATTCGATATAAAATGTAAAGATATGCAACATCGACTACGCCTTAGGAGTAGCTGCGAACCGAGCGCTGGGTGAACCGCACATCCAGCATGGAGCACTCACACCATAGGATGGTAGGCGGTGTGTTCCCCACGTCATCGAGAGCCGAGTTGAAGGCAAAGAGATAGCCTAACAGATCGGTTTTATCCTTTGTGGCATGGGTCTGTAAGGTGATGGAGAAGATGGCTGACAGAAGTTCCCTGTGACAGCCTTGGTGAGATACTAGTTCCCGAAAGAAGGCGAACTAGCTACTCGCCAATTATGCTGATGTGCTCAGACCTTGCCTCGGAAATTACTCTTTTGAAGGACCTGGAGGCGAAATTATACTTCTATTTAAGAGCGCTGGTGCTTACATCCCGGGAAGTTGATGTGTCAGCCCAGACCCGATAGCACTCCTGCCTACAGCGTGATGCTATCTTACAAGAGCGACCAAACCATGGCTGGATCTGCCTCCAATGGGTACCACAGAGGATGGAATAAAAACTTCCATACCCTGAAGTATCACATCAGTAACAGAATCAGCAACAACGCTGCAATATTTCGGCAAGTAGCAAACTCGCCCTCAAGGGTAGGGTGCAAAAAAGACCGCATCCTATTCCAATCGGCCGACCTATGGTGCCAAACACGGCGGAAACCTGCAGAATGCCACCGCGATTATATGTGAGTGGCACCACACTCCGGATAAGACAATTGTCTGACGTGCCTAAAGGAGCGTCGATGGAAACCTGATATCCATCCGGATGAGAGGGGTTCTTTGGAGGAGGCTTGTTCAGCAATGGACTTTTGAACTGCTGTAATGATGATGATGCTAATTACATTGTTTTGACCTGTAAAATCAAGTATTTTAGATATAAATGCCAATTCATAAATAAGAAAAAATTTGTGTGTACTAATATGGCAAACAGCAGTGCAGACCGAGTTTTGTGGTGCTGTTACCTATTTAAATCTTAAGTTATTCTAACTTTTCCACATAAGTGCTGAGCCTGCGTCAAGCGTAAATCAACGAAATATATCCCCACTTTTTATTCTTTATCAGGCTGTAAATACGCAATACTAAACACGAGCCCCTCCTAAAGAGGGAAGATTAATCACGGTTGGCAGGTGGATACTAACCCCAGTACAGTTTGAATATTTTACGCCTAAAAGTAAACAAGATGGACGTTATTTATCGGAAGTCACGAGATATCTCTGATACATCCCTTAGTCGACTCTTACGATATCCACGGCATCCTCTTTTCATGAGAGGGTAATAACTCGCCCTCTTTATTTTGTTAATAATAGGATTATGATAGTTAGGGGCAATCGCCGTTAAAGAACCCTTCCCTGACAAGAAATGCGCGTGCATTGCTAGTCTTTTCGAAATAAGTAGAATATTTCCTTGAAGGCCACTAAGTCATATTGGTAATATTCGGAAGAGGAGTATGACTAAGCACTGGCTTGAAAGATCTAAAAATAATAAAATTATATGTCACGTTATCACTTCTGAAGTCAATTTAAAACATAGGGTATCCAAAAACATAGACCCATGTCTGATGTTTTTTTTTTCATATAAGATACATTTTTTAACTTTTTTGGTGAACTAAGAAATATCAGTGATATTTTATCACAAGCTCATGGTAGCAATTAGAATGTCGTTTAAACAGTTACATAAACTTTATTACCTATTTCTGAAACCTTAGGGTTGGAACTTTTTCTTAATATTTATATGAG
>JAVANC010000001.1:56918635-56969384 GCA_033319125.1 Parnassius glacialis | reverse complement strand
GTTGAAATCCGTGTTCTAAAAAGATCAAATGCGCATTATTTCCAAGAATGCTACAAGTTGCACCCGAATCTTCTCGTAATAAGCCAAAAGCTTATAAGTTCAATATTTTTAATTTTAAGTATGGTCTTATATCACTAGTATATTTTTTAAACAGAACTACCCTCTTCATTATTGGACGTATAAGACATATTTTTATTAAAGGTGTTGGATAGTTTCGTGTTAACTAGTTTTTGAATTGCAATACTACAATCTGTACGCTTAACACCTTTTAATCCACACTTAAAACACACTAACTCTTTCGAATTGCATTGATTAGTGAAATTAGTGTTTAATCCACACCTAAAGCATTTCCTATCCAATTGCCTCGAAGAGCCAGCTTCATTCAGCACAGAGATTTGTTTACTGTGAGATCGCGGCGTTTGTTTATTTAAGTCCGCTGTAATTTTAAGTCATTCAAGTTAGGTTCACTAAATTGTTCCGCACGCGATCGCGCCATTCTAACTGCTTACAATAAAGTTTAAGTTTGTCTACAGAGCTTATATCATGTAAGCTAAATCTTTCATGTACTCTGGTCTAATGTTATGCATCAAGATTTCGAGTTGTTGTCTACTCGACAACGGGTGAGTGAGTCGCGAGAACATTCCCTGCATTATGGAAAGATAGACTACTATCGTTTCGTGTCTGGCCAGTGTACGCTGCCTTATTTCATTTAATAGTTTATAGTCTAAATCGGGAATATCAAAGTCGTCCCTTAAGCATTTCAATTATTGTGGATATGAGTGGATATTATCCTTATTACTTCTAAACCAACATAAAGCAGAGTTTTCTAAAAGATCAGAAAAAGCTGAAAGTATGCGAGCTTCAGTAATGTTGCGAGCCTCTTTAAGTTCCTCAAGCCGTTCAATAAATACACGAACACACGTGGTTCCGTCAAATTTTAAGTTAAATGTATTTAGGTTCAAGGGTTCATCTTCACATAGATCACGTTACTTTCCACTTTCTGGTTAGACGGCTGTGCCTGGGTTTCCTTGGATTCACTATCCGTGTCGCTATCTTCACCGTCTATGACACTCAAAATGCGAATCAAACGACTACGAAGATCTGACAAATGCGAACTACTTTCAGAGATACGAGCCAGCCTATCCATCAAATAATTTGCACGACGAGACAGTTTAAGAGTCAAATTGCGATCATCTACTTTACCCGCCTGCAGCTGGGATTCCAGAAGTTCGACCTTTGGGGTGCAGATCTCTAGTTCAGAGGCTATACTGGGTGACTGGAGTGGTCGCACTTCATGCTTCCACGGCGTGCGAGTTTGTACACCTGGCGGATCTGCCTCCTCACTGCGTCGGTGGTACATTTTCATCTGTGGAAGCACCAATAATGGCGAGATCATATCTGATTTCATCTTTATGTAATGAGTCTATATACTTGTGGATCGACATTTTGTTAAAATGTACTGACGGTCACAAAAAAGTCTTAAATCGGTTGATATTAAACATATCTACTTAAAATAGCAGAAATATTTTTATTATGTTAAGTTTTAATACATATAAATCACATTCAAGTTAAACTTTCTTTGTTCTCAAGCTTACTTAAATCTACCTACATCAAAAAAATGTTAACATTAAATTTCACTAAGTTTTCATATTAAATGGGCTTTTAACAGCTTAAATAGTTACAATAAGGTTAATTCATCTACTAACATCAGCAACTTAAGGTTCAACGTTGGGTAGCCCACTTTATAACACCTTTTTTTGGGCGTTACTCACCGGCTACGGTCATCGGAGAGTTAAGAGACTCGAGTATCAAAATAAAAGTATCCCAGGGCGCCTGTTGTTGGATGATTAGTAAATGAAATTCAAAGTTACATATACAGACAAAAAGTAGTTTATTTCCTTCTAAAGTTCATACGGATAGCCCCAAATATCAAGTTGTCACTTTAAAATACACTGGGAACTGAGGTTTTGACTAACCTGGTGGATTACACAATATTACACTGTTTATGGTCAATCCCGCGAAGCAGTGAGGTAACAGATGTCCTCCAGGTGTACTCCGGTCGTGGTCTCTAGACCGCCCAGTCCCCAATATAGCCACCAGTTGAAGCTGCCTCGCCTCGTTCACATAGTAAAACTTGATAATGGACCATACTCAAAGTAAGGACTAAGGGACCCCTATGACAATATCAAAAGAATCTATGAAATACCATATACCGTTAATTAGAGCACATGTGCTTTTAAGAAGACAAAAACATTAAGTACTTACAATTTATGGGATGATGTGTTTCAACACATTAAACTGCCTGTAGACATTGTGTTTAAGGGGCCGTACGCCCAAGTACTCGTCACTTTAAATACATGTTCCGGCGTTTCGATTCAAAAATTATATATGTGCGTGTCCGATCATTACAACGGCTCGCTCAAAAAGACCAGGCCTCCCTTGGGCTACGCGCCATCGTCGATCCGTGGTAGGATTTCGAACTAACACGAAAGGGTCAATTGCATGCAATTAGCTAGTTCGATTCGTCAATATATGTTTCTAGTTACTTCGGACTAATGACGTTAGATGGCGCACTGATGTCTATTCATCGACTGTAATAATATAAATATGCTAAAATAATGTACACGAAAAATTTTCGTGTTAAACATCCCCTTTGCTTGGGTTAAAAAGTTCTTCGTAATGAAGATACTTATTGCGAAGACATCTCGTGCCACCTGCAGAACAACGCCTGAATACCAATACAGTGAAGAAGTTGTAATGTGTCTCCTAAATTCAATCTGACTAAAAAATTTCGCACGGATAGTAATTCCAAGTCACCCATGCACCAACAACTAACAAGTACCAAGCCATCACTTAATCACTTAATTACGACGTTTAATCTTACACAAGGCTCATTATTGCTCTACTTATTACCTAATTTTCATTTCTGTATCTGTATACCTAGTAACATTATATTCCACTAACAATTTAACCTCAAAATGTAATTACCTACTTGTGTTGTAATTTTAGAAAATACTACACTAATTGTTATACCTATATTAGTCTAATGGCATGCAACTTTATTTACATTTATTCCTACATTTTTTTTTTTTGCTATTAAAATACAACTACCTATGAATAATTATGTTCCCGAATCCTACGCGCGAATAGTCTATTACCATTCATGCGGTGCGTGACGTAACATCACGAGACAGAAACGAATACCTACAGTGCACTAAGCCTATACACGATGTTTACGTTTCGACTTGCCTTTTCTCTTAAGTAGTCGAAATACGAACGTGTTCTTGTTTATTAAGTTGAGTAGTTAAGTGATTGCAAATCATATTAAGTATTAAGTTAGTTAAATATCTATCTCGCATTAAGTTAAGTGAATTAACGCTTAATCATATTAAGTTAAAAGAAACGGCTTAAGTAATGCTACGCACTGCCTGGTAGGCATTTTCTTATAAAATGTCCAGAGTGCGGGCATAAAAAACAAGTTTTTATCTAACTCGCGCCGATGTTCACAACATAAGGTGACCTACTAGTTATGTATAGCTCGTTCATCAATACAATCACAGCTTATTTATCTCAGAAAGTTCACCGGTGGAATAAATTTTGAAAAATGTTTATATTCTTACATTCTTTCACTCAATTATACTCTTCACTCACATTCTACAAAACTATTAGTCATCTTGTTTAAGGATGTCTTTTATCTGAAAATTACCTAGTGTCTTACCTTCCATGCTGGCTAAGGTATACACTAAAGGTGATAATTTCGCTGTTATGACACATGTTTGAAATTTTGGTGCTAGTTTAACCGTAAATCTCTTTGAGGCATTAGATAGGTAATGGGTACGTTTATATACAATCTGACCTACTTTTAACTCAACATGTCGTTTTCTTAAGTTATAGTACTTTTCCATTTCTAGAATGAGCATTTTTAATATGCTTTTGTACCTTTTTAAATATGGTGTCTAATTCCGCTAATTTTTTACTGTATGCTTGTGGTTCACCGAGAGTTACTTGTGATCTTTGAACTGGCTGAGTGCTATCTAAGCTGTGTAACATTCCATCTATTATGAATTCCCGTCCATGCACAAGAAAATACGGAGTAAACTTAGTGGTATCATTCACGCTGAATTAAGTGCGCATTGCAACTGTGGGATGTTCTCGTCCCATCGTTTATGCTCGGTACCTACATAACATGATATACCGTTAACTACGTTCCTAATCGCTCTTTCGGCTTGATTTACCTGTGGGTGATAACGCGGGTTATAATAGATATTCGGTACGTTATATTTATGTAACAGTTGCCTGAACTGATTAGACCACATACTGTGGACCATTGTCAATATAGATAGTCTTACATACGCCATGTACTAGGAACACTTTCTGTTCTATGAACTTAGTAACCGCAGCGCCTGTTGCAGTCCGTATAGGATGCAACATGACATACTTGCTAAAATAGTCCTGTACATACAATTAAGTGAATATTCCTATTGCGAGAAACCGGAATGGGCCTAGCAAATCGCAACATATGGCCTCCTAGGGTTTGTTAACCTCCTTCGAGTTTCCCATTAAACCAGGTCTAGCCGTGTTGACGGGTTTGTATTGTTTACATATCTCGCATTTCTTAACATATTCTTTCCAATCTTGGTACATGCTGGGCCAGTAATAATTAAGACTAAGACGCTTGTGGGTTTTAAAGACACCCAAATGAGCACTAACTGGTTCATCAAGGACATTTCTTTAAAATGCCTAACCTGTCTTCCTCGGGTACCACTAACTTCCAATTAAACTCCTTCGTTAACTCATATTTATTTTTAGAGTACCTAAGCAATCTATCGTCTTTTACCATGAAGTGGGGATATTTGCGAGGGCTGGCCTGACAATCCTCATATACATGTCTATACCACGCATCACTGGTTGCCGGCGTAGCGATTGCATCAACTTGAATCCTACTTAGTGCGTCTGGAATAACATTTAATTTACCTTTTCTGTGTTTCTATTTCGAAATCAAATTGACTCAATCGCATGCTCCACCTGGCTAAGCGACCTGATGGGTTATTTAATTTATAAAACCATAATAACGAGGCGTGGTCGGTTATTATTTTACACTTTGTACCTTCTACATAAGATCTAAATTGACTCTAATGCGTAAATCACGGCCATAAGTTCTCTCTCCGATGTGGAAAAATTAATTTAATTTTTGGCAAGAGACCGACTGCAGTATGCTATGAGATGTTCTACCCCGTCATAAGTCTGGGTTAAGACTCCGCCCACAGCCACTGAGGAAGCGTCACAATGGATAGAAAAAGGCAAATCAAAGTTTGGACATTTAAGTATCGGAGCAGACACTAAAGCGGTTTTTAAGTGGTTAAATGACTCATCTGCCTCCGTAGTCCATTCAAAGCGGACATTTTTGCTAGTTAATTTATTCAACGGTTTACTAATTTTCGAAAAATTGTTAATGAACCTCCTGTACCAGCCTGCATGCCTAGAAACCTTTTAACCTCTTTAGCGGAAGTTGGAGTTGGATAATTCAATATAATATCTACCTTTCCCGGATCAGTTCTAAGTCCATGTTTGTCAACTAAATATCCCAAGTACTTAAGTTCTCTACGGCAAAAGACAGACTTATCCATGTTTATAGTCAAGTTTGCGTCCCTGAGTTTTGCGTAGACCATATGCAAGAGCTGCACATGTTCT
Organism: Parnassius glacialis; assembly: GCA_033319125.1. Classification (NCBI taxonomy): domain Eukaryota; kingdom Metazoa; phylum Arthropoda; class Insecta; order Lepidoptera; family Papilionidae; genus Parnassius; species Parnassius glacialis. The sequence continues at coordinate 56,963,693 of JAVANC010000001.1, read as the reverse complement.
GAGAAAGTGCTGGATATTATGATTATGTCATCTTGGAAACAGAATACATTGTTGTTAAATTCTGGACAAATAGGCTATCCATTAATCTCTGCATTGTGCTTGACGCGGAAACAAGGCCAAACGACATAAATTGAATCGAAATAATCCCCGGCGTGGCACTGTGAACGCGGTCTTATCAGCTGATTGCTCGCTATCATAGGGTATTTGCCAATACGCAGCGGAAATATCTATTGACGTTAGGTATTTCGCGTCGCGGAGGCTGATCCAATATGCTGCTTATATAGCGGAGAGGATACGCAATCAGGTTTGGAAACTGCATTTAATTTTCTACAATCTAGACAAAGCCTTATGTCCCCATTTGGCTTCTGAACCATTACTACAGGTACAGTTCCAAGCTGACTGTGAAGGTGACACAACTCCCAAACTAAGCATTCTATCCAATTCTTTTCAAGTGCTTGTTGCTTAGCAGGTGATAATGGATAGTATCTTTGCTTAATAGGTTTACTATCCCCTGTGTCTATGACGTGATGAATTAAATTGGTACGTCCCCAAACATACTTTAATTGTGTTATTTGTATCAAACTGTTGGACTAAATTATCCATGATTTGTTTTTGTTCTATGGATTAAGACTCGTATTCTTCAAGGCATTTATTAAGAGAAACCGAATTTATGCTATTACTTATTGGTGACTCCGACTTTCGGTCAAACTGTACTTCGGATACAAGGTCACTCCTTAAGTCAAACACCTGCCAAAAATCAACACCTAGAATTATAGGTGAAGTTATTTGTGCAACAACATAAAAATTAATCACTCTGAAATTATTGTTAAATTCAATAGGTAAGGATATATACCCTAAGCAAATGCAATCTCGTACCATCAGCAGTTCTTACGTAATGCTCAGTGTCAAACCGGTTGAGTTGAAATCCGTGTTCTAAAAAGATCAATTTCCAAGAATGCTACAAGTTGCACCCGAATCTACTCGTAATAAGCCAAAAGCTTGTAAGTTCAATATTTTTAATTTTAAGTATGGTCTTATATCACTAGTATTTTTTTTTAACAGAACTACCTCTTCATTATTGGACGTATAAGACCTATTTTTATTAAAGGTGTTGGATAGTTCCGTGTTAACTAGTTTTTTGAATTGCAATTACTACAATCTGTACGCTTAACACCTTTTAATCCACACTTAAAACACACTAACTCTTTCGAATTGCATTGATTAGTGAAATTAGTGTTTAATCCACACCTAAAGCATTTCCTATCCAATTGCCTCGAAGAGCCAGCTTCATTCAGCACAGAGACTTGTTTACTGTGAGATCGCGGCGTTTGTTTATTTAAGTCCGCTGTAATTTTAAAGTCATTCAAGTTAGGTTCACTAAATTGTTCCGCACGCGATCGCGCCATTTCTAACTGTTTACAATAAAGTTTAAGTTTGTCTACAGAGGTTATATCATGTAAAGCTAAATCTTTCATGTACTCTGGTCTAATGTTATGCATCAAGATTTCGAGTTGTTGTCTACTCGACAACGGGTGAGTGAGTCGCGAGAACATTCCCTGCATTATGGAAAGATAGACTACTATCGTTTCGTGTCTGGCCTGTGTACGCTGCCTTATTTCATTTAATAGTTTATAGTCTAAATCGGGAATATCAAAGTCGTCCCTTAAGCATTTCAATTATTGTGGATATGAGTGGATATTATCCTTATTACTTCTAAACCAACATAAAGCAGAGTTTTCTAAAAGATCAGAAAAAGCTGAAAGTATGCGAGCTTCAGTAATGTTGCGAGCCTCTTTAAGTTCCTCAAGCCGTTCAATAAATACACGAACACACGTGGTTCCGTCAAATTTTAAGTTAAATGTATTTAGGTTCAAGGGTTCATCTTTCACATAGATCACGTTACTTTCCACTTTCTGGTTAGACGGCTGTGCCTGGGTTTCCTTGGATTCACTATCCGTGTCGCTATCTTCACCGTCTATGACACTCAAAATGCGAATCAAACGACTACGAAGATCTGACAAATGCGAACTACTTTCAGAGATACGAGCCAGCCTATCCATCAAATAATTTGCACGACGAGACAGTTTAAGAGTCAAATTGCGATCATCTACTTTACCCGCCTGCAGCTGGGATTCCAGAAGTTCGACCTTTGGGGTGCAGATCTCTAGTTCAGAGGCTATACTGGGTGACTGGAGTGGTTCGCACTTCATGCTTCCACGGCGTGCGAGTTTGTACACCTGGCGGATCTGCCTCCTCACTGCGTCGGTGGTTACATTTTCATCTGTGGAAGCACCAATAATGGCGAGTTCATATCTGATTTCATCTTTATGTAATGAGTCTATATACTTGTGGATCGACATTTTGTTAAAATGTACTGACGGTCACAAAAAAGTCTTAAATCGGTTGATATTAAACATATCTACTTAAAATAGCAGAAATATTTTTATTATGTTAAGTTTTAATACATATAAATCACATTCAAGTTAAACTTTCTTTGTTCTCAAGCTTACTTAAATCTACCTACATCAAAAAAATGTTAACATTAAATTTCACTAAGTTTTCATATTAAATGGGCTTTTAACAGCTTAAATAGTTACAATTAAGGTTAATTCATCTACTAACATCCAGCAACTTAAGGTTCAACGTTGGGTAGCCACTTTATAACACCTTTTTTTGGGCGTTACTCACCGGCTACGGTCATCGGAGAGTTAAGAGACTCGAGTATCAAAATAAAAGTATCCCAGGGCGCCTGTTGTTGGATGATTAGTAAATGAAAATTCAAAGTTACATATACAGACAAAAAGTAGTTTATTTCCTTCTAAAGTTCATACGGATAGCCCCAAATATCAAGTTGTCACTTTAAAATACACTGGGAACTGAGGTTTTGACTAACCTGGTGGATTACACAATATTACACTGTTTATGGTCAATCCCGCGAAGCAGTGAGGTAACAGATGTCCTCCAGGTGTACTCCGGTCGTGGTCTCTAGACCGCCCAGTCCCAATATAGCCACCAGTTGAAGCTGCCTCGCCTCGTTCACATAGTAAAACTTGATAATGGACCATACTCAAAGTAAGGACTAAGGACCCCTATGACAATACAAAAGAATCTATGAAATACCATGTACCGTTAATTAGAGCACATGTGCTTTTAAGAAGACAAAAACATTAAGTACTTACAATTTATAGGATGATGTGTTTCAACACATTAAACTGCCTGTAGACATTGTGTTTAAGGGGCCGTACGCCCAAGTACTCGTCACTTTAAATTCATGTTCCGGCGTTTCGATTCAAAAATTATATATGTGCGTGTCCGATCATCAAAATGAAGTTGCGTTGTCACTCGCGAGGACTAAGATGGAATGCCTCTTATCCAGTAAAAGGGTCTCCGGTTCTCTACACTCACCATACAAAACACAGCAGCGTTAAGCTGCTATTTTACGCTGGTATTCTGTGAGAAAGTGGTCCTTCCTCGGTCGAGCCGACCCATTCATGCTACAACTATACTATAAATATAGCTGCAGCATGGCTCTACCACCTTACATAACCATTATTTTGTAAAATAAATATAATAAAAGAATTAGCTAAGGAACTTACAGTCTACCTTATGGTACACTATGTGTCACTTCTGAAATCTAAGATGAAATGCCTCGCAGCATGTAACTACTACGAGTAGCTCAGTAGAACAGTTTAACAATCACAAGAAGCACTGCATTTGGCGGCGAAATAGGTAAGAGTATAGCACCTACACAGACGTATTCCTGGGCAGAAAAGTAGTCCCATTACTGAGTAAAAGTTTTGGATTATAGAAATTTTGTGATTACAATGCATCACACAAATAGTATTGGTCTTTTCCAGAACCTGATGAATTTCACGCAACAAAATATGAAGTTAAAATGAATAAATTTAAGGGCATTAAGTTATGTAATATTATATAACAGTCATATTATTACGGTGATGAGTCATTTTATGCTGACAACGTAAAACCATTACTAGACCTATTTTTTGGTATTAAGAAGAGTGAGCTACATTTAATCTGACAGACTAAAATAACCGCGTAGATATATTTTATAAAAAATAATTAATGTAATATTATGTTTAATGCTGCAATATAATTTTTTGTAATATATTATAATATACATACATATATCCGAATTAAAAAAGGTGAAGGTTTTCAATTCGCCTGGCAACTCATTTTGTCTTTGTATTTTTGTTATTAACTGCTATACTATACATCAATTTTAAGGATTAATTTTTAATGGACTTTAAATCATGGGAAATCTCATATAAATATTAAGAAAAAACTCCAACCCTAAGGTTTCAGAAATAGGTAACTGTTTAAACGACATTCTAGTTGCTACCATGAGCTTGTGATAAAATATCACTGATATTTCTTAGTTCACCAAAAATTTTAAAAAATTTATCTTATATGAAAAAAAAACACCAGACATGGGTCTATGTTTTTGGATACCCTATGTTTTAAATTGACTTCAGAAGTGATAACGTGACATATAATTTTATTATTTTTAGATCTTTCAAGCTAGTGCTTAGTCATACTCCTCCTCTTCCGAATATTACCAATATGACTTAGTGGCCTTCAAGGAAATATTCTACTTATTTCGAAAAGACTGGCAATGCACGAGCATTTCTTGTCAGGGAAGGGTTCATTAACGGCGATAGCCCCTAACTATCATAATCCTATTATTAACAAAATAAAGAGGGCGAGTTATTGCCCTCTCATGAAAAGAGGATGCCGTGGATATCGTAAGAGTCGGCTAAGGGATGTATCAGAGATATCTCGTGACTTCCGATAAATAACGTCCATCTTGTTTACTTTGTGCGTAAAATATTCAAACTATACTGGGGTTAGTATATAGCACCTGCCAACCGTGATTAATCTTCCCTCCTTAGGAGGGGCTCGTGTTCAGTATTGCGTATTTACAGCCTGATAAAGTATAAAAAGTGGGGATATATTTCGTTGGTTTACGCTGGACGCAGGCTCAGCACTTATGTGGAAAAGTTAGAATAACTTAAGATTTAAATAGGTAAGAGCACCACAAAACTCGGTCTGCACTGCTGTTTGCCATATTAGTACACACAATTTTTTTATTATTTATGAATAGGCATTTATATCTAAAATACTTGATTTTACAGGCCAAAACAATGTAATTAGCATCATCATCATTACAGCAATTCAAAAGTCCACTGCTGAACAGGCCTCCCCCAAAGAACCCCTCTCATCCGAATGGATATCAGGTTTCCATCGACGCTCCTTTAGGCACGTCAGACCATTGTCTTATCCGGAGTGTAGTGCCACTCACATTAATATCGCGGTGGCATTCTGCAGGTTTCCGCCGTGTTTGGCACCATAGGTCGGCCGATTGGAATAGGATGCGGTCTATTTTGCACCCTACCCTTAAGGGCGAGTTTGCTCCTCGCCGAAAGATTGCAGCGTTGTTGCTGATTCTGTTACTGATGTGATACTTCAGGGTATGGAAGTTTTTATTCCATCCTCTGTGGTACCCATCGTAGGCAGATCCAGCCGTGGTTTGGTCGCTCTTGTAAGATAGCATCACGCTGTAGGCAGGAGTGCTATCGGGTCTGGGCTGACGCATTAACGTCCCGGGATGTAAGCACAAACGCTCTTAAATATAAGTATAATTTCGCCTCCAGGTCCTTCAAAAGAGTCATTCCGGAAGCAAGGTTTGAGCACATCAGCAGAATTGGCGAGTAGCTAGTTCGCCATCTTTCGGGAACTAGTATCTCACCAAGGCTGTCACAGGGAACTTCTGTCAGCCATCTTCTCCATCTCTGCACAGAGATAACGTTTCAGAGGCCCATGCCAAAAAGGATAAAGCCGATCTGTTAGGCTATCTCTTTGCCTTCAACTCGGCTCTTGATGACGTGAGGAACACACCGCCTACCATCCTGTGGTGTGAGTGCTCCATGCTGGATGTGCTGTTCACCCAGCGCTCGGTTCGCAGCTACTCCTAAGGCGTAGTCGATGTTGCATATCTTTACATTTTATATCGAATCTACCACGGAGAACGCTCTGAGGAAATAGTTTGGATTAATTCCAGCCACCAAATTTCACAAACGCACATCGCGTCAATATTCACGGTACCATCCTCACCATCTGGATGCTTCACGGTCCACGACTGTGCCTTTTACTAGGAGTTTTCTTCCCCATACAACTTCTCTGTGAAATTATTTACCACCGGCAAATTTTCCGGACCGATACAACTTTGGGAATTTCAAAAAGAGAGCTTACACATTTCTAAAAGGCCGGCAACGCATCTGCAATTCCCCTGGTGATGCGGTTATCCATGGGCGGCTGTAGTCACTTACCATTAGGTGACCGCATGCTCGTTTGTTTCCTCTTCTTTAGAAAAACGCGCAAACCTGCGAAACAGCATATTATAACGAACCGTCAACGATCTACGCTCCTTGTCCATGTCCATATCGTCTTTCAAATTAACTGTAACCCAGTGGCCTAGGTACTTAAAACTCGCGACCCGCTTCAAAGATTTCCTACACAATGTAATTTTTAAATTGGATATAATTTAGTTGTACATGCTCTGCTAATATGTTATCAAGCAGATTGTCGACTTTCTACTTAATAGTGGCCAAGAATATTGGCCTATAATTTGTAATATCAAAGGCATCCCCCTTCTTATTTCTAATAAATAGCCTCAGCTAGTAAGTAACTGTGACTTACACATACACTTGAAATATAGAAAGTATTGGAGGTAAGTGAACATCAGCATATTTCAAGTGTTCAATGCTCAAACCATCATAATCGGGTGATTTACCTCTAACCATCCGATGTATAGTGTTTCCAATGCTCTTAATAGTGTTTTCAATTTGGGAGCCACCAGGATAGGTGGCCCGAGCATTGCACACCTGCTCAATACTAACTACTGGAGGCTCGACCATAAAATGCTTACAAAATGCATTAGCAATTTCAGATGGCCCGCACACCGCTTCCACGCTTTCAGGTAGGCACGTCTTGTGGTTAAAATTTTTAGTATATTCCCAAAATTTACTGAAATATTTTCCCGAATGACAATTAATTTAAAATAGTTTCAAATAAGCAAATTTATCCCTTTTTATTTGTCGTTGACTATCTATATTTTAATTTATTTTTAAAAATAATTCTTGAAATACTAATTTTTTCATATACATAGCCAGATCTCGTTTTACAATAAAATATCAAATTTTTATAATGTAATCGAGCCTCACAGTGAACCCGGTATGTATGTTTTGTTCTTTAAAACTATACGAAAATTCTGCTCTTTTATACATATTATCTCTCGATATATTTTGTTTATTAGCAAAAACTATTCAATATTGATACACAAATCATGCGCATAGTCACGAAATTCGGTAGGGAAATCAATTTGTCGTAATTTAGAATTACAATAATCTAGGTATTTTTATTTATTTAATTTAATTTAATTTATTTTTGCCCATACCCTCTGAAAAAGCAGATCTCCCACATCTTTGACTCCGCTCCCGTTACCAAATTATGTAATCACTTTTATGACAGGATTTATACGTCCCGATGGTATAAGATTTTTTTTACAAATAGGTATATATGATCTACATTTTTTTAGAGTTTGTGGTAATTAAGCATGATTTTTCATAAGTCAAACGTCAAAGAAGTCAATATTAAACTCTCGTAGTTTTTAAAAAAATGTAAATAAAGATCTGAAAATAGTCTGAAATAATAAGTTGTTTTGCGAAATATATTTGATTAAACTTACTACACCATGGTTACGGGTTGATAATACTGTTTCTGTTCCTTGAAACACCTGCATTCATTGCCTTATGGGATATGTGGATATTTATGATGCCATATGACTTATTTTATTGCCATATCACTAATTTGGTCGATAAGCTTCCATTTAGATGCCCCTTACCGACTCGGCCACTAATTGTGTAACAAATTATTATATCAAAAATAAGAATATAATTAATGTATATACAGCTATTAGAAGCAACAAACTGGAAATTTTATAATAAAGTTAAGCTGTTAAAGGATACACCCAGTCAATTCTGATTGCTACCAACAATGATTTGCGAGGCCATAGAAATAAAAAATCATTCAAATTCAACAGATAAGATATTTGAATTCTCTAACTAAAGATCCCATATTTAACAAAATTAAATCCAAACCAAAACACACTACTGCAAGACTTCAATATACTTTAAGTATTTGTGTAGATCTAGAAATAATATTGAAAAGCTGAAACTAGTCCGAGTTAACTGTCATCAAGATTTTAAACCCCTTTTTTATAGGATAAGGGTGACAAACGAGCACACAGTCCACCTGATGGTAAGTGGTTGCTGCGGCCCATAGACAACTACATCTATCCTCGTTTGCGAATCAAAATGCAGATGCGTTGTCACCCGTGAGGACTAAGATGGAATGCCTCAGTTATCCCATTGCATTGTATTTTTTTTATATTAAACATGACAAAATCGGTTTTAGTCTTCTCAAATTCTTATTACAGTTACATGTCTTATTGTATGCAATATATGATAATCGTGTATTATATAAACATGATAAAATATACATAATATCTTGTTCTTATTTTCTTTGTGTTTAAAGTATTAAGCGAGGAGCACAGGCTCTTCACGACGAAAGTAAATAATGAGAATGCGACGCAGGCTTAAGTGCCTCCCGTTCTTTAAACAAAAGCTCTTTCCCGAGCGAAGTATGTGTAACAATGAGATCCGTTTTAAATCTTTTCGAATTTCAAATAAGTCGTTATCGTGGAAGTTAAAATCAAAACGTTTATTCCAATTTTTGTGCGCGTCTGAAACAAGCGAAAAGTAAGCTTTAGCGAAAAATAAGATGTAAATATATTTTATATCTAAATTGTATTATATATTTTACACAATATAAATATAAAATATCCAAATCGATAAGAAAATTTTATCTCATTTTATTTTATTTATAAAATAAATGCAATAAATGGACCATAACCAGCTTCTATAATCACGCTTTCAAATAGATGAAATTTTACATTCACACTTGTTACACGCACAAGGCTCGAAAATTATTTTGTAAATCTAAATCGAAGGACGCTCCATTTTATCTGACAAAATTTGAATCGTATATGTATATACGACATTTTTAGACGAGAACTGGCTTTTTCCGGTGTGAGGGCTTTAACTGTTTGTTTTTTTTCTATAATTAATTTTAACATATGTTTTTTCAGTAGATATGACTTTTACATGGAATCATTATGGTATATCTGCAATGATATGACGAATAGACGTTTAAATTTCAGATTATTGCCATCTTCTTCAGTCAAACCAATTATTATAATTTGAGTTTCTGTTCTATCGCATCACTTGAACGTATTTTAAATTCTTTTAAAATGTCTAATAATTCAATTGTTCTTGAGCAATTTATTTTTCCAGTGGTATTATAGAGGTCCATAAACGTTATAAAGTACTGCAACGTCGCCTTAAAACATCTTTGTCGCATAATATAGGCAAAAACGCCCACGATAAAATAAGGCAGCAACAATTATAAAACTTTAATACAAGGAAGCTTAAGAAAGACTACAAAGTTATCTTCGATCTAGATCTATTACTGTGGCATTAACATTGTGAATGATACTCTGAGAAACCAAAAATTAATGCTGCGACATCAATATTATAATCCTATTAAAAAGAGCCCAAATGTGGTTTATTAACTACGTTACCTTCACATAATTTGCGACAATGTTTAACTGTTTCATTATCCGACCCTCAGCAGAGCATATATAGAAGCTTTTCACTTAACACCATCAAAAGAGCACAAACACAGTCTACCACTAATGTGCCTGAGCAAAATTGCCTACGATCTTGTTTTTCTTCATCTTTAGACCCTCAGTAGTTCATATACAGATACTATTCACCATAGCCATATCAAATGGGCCAAAATGAGAGATTTTGGGTACTTAAAAAAAATCTCATCAACATTCCTTAGCAATTTATCACAAACAAACTTATCTCAGATTAATTGCAAATAAATCTTAAACACTTTACAAAAAAACCGTATCTAAATCGGTCAAGCAATCTCGGGAGAAAATGCGCTAAAAGCCATTTTACGATCGACTTTTTTATTGCAGCACCTCCTGCCGAGTAAACACCATAATATCTATCTGAGAACCATCGCCAACGAATCACTTACCCTTTACAGAAACCGTATCTAAATCGGCCATACCGTCAAACCGTTTTAGAGATTAATGGGAACATCCGTTTGCACATATAAAAAACCTTTATACTAAAAGCATAGCTAACCTTCTACTTTCCGCACATATAACGGTTGGGTATATGTATACCTTTATACCTTATAGTATATGTATACCTTTGGCACACCTAGGTGGACTCAAACTGAACTTAACGACCTGGATAGAAAAGTCCTCACTACTATAACGTCCCTTAGGATGATTAACCTGATATCGTACCCAAGGCAGTACTTGCCGCAGACACACGGTGGGCGTCGCTTTTCAAGCGCGCTTACCATGTAGAATCGCGAAGTGAGAAACCTTCGTAAGGGACGTCATTTTTTGTGATAAAGGACTTACCCCTCTATCTTTAGCCAACGAGCAATGGCAAGACCCGTCAGTACAGAGAATTTCCGACCGGGAGACGGTATGGAAGGAGAAGGATCTCTACTGAAGGTTCTACAAGGCTCTAGAGCTTTTCGTAGACACAGTTGCATCACTCCACTAGTTACGTTTTGGTGACCTCTTTGGGGAAACCGAGGGTTTTGTATGTATCACACAGGATCAGGTTATTAAGATCAACAATTATTGGAGATACATCCTAATGGATGGCACCATCGACATTTGTCGAGCTTTTCGCCATGCCGGAGAGTCACTTAGGCATGTCATCTCCGGTTGTTCGGCACTTTCTAACTCTGAGTACTTGCACAGGCACAAACTAGTAGACAGAATTCTACATCAGGAGCTCGCTCTGAAATACAGTCTCGTGGACCGGAAATTGCCTTATTGCAAGTACTTGCCGGAAGCCTTGCTCGAAAATGACCGCGCCTGGTTCTACTGTACACAACCGTACAACCGTCGGCTGATTGATCACACCTGCTGAGGGCTTCCATCTGGTTGGAGTTTTATTTATTTGCGTATTATTTATGTATTTAATTCACTATATTAATATATTTACGTATATTTATCATTTCCATTTATATATTTGTGCAGCAGTAATAATAATTTATTATTTCCAGTAAAAAATATCTTCATTTCTAGGATACCAACACTCTGAGATACAGCGTAACAATAAATACAATTCAGTGAACATCTGTCTAGTTGTCTGAACTAGATTTTTAACAGTGGTAGAGCCACGCGGCAGGTTTTGCTGTCGCACGGATGGGCCGGCTCGAACCGGGGTGGTACCACGACCTCACAGAATACCAGCGTGAAGTAGAGGTTTACCTCTGCGTTTCGCTTGGTGAGTGCAGGTGGCCGGAGGCCCTTTTTACTGGAAATGAGGCATTCCATCTTAGTCCTTACGGGTGACAACGCATCTACATTTTGAATTGTAATAGAGGATAGATGTAGATGTCTATGGGCCGCAACAACCACTTACCATCAGGTAGACTGTGTGCTCGTTTGTCACCCTTATCCTATAAAAAAAAAAAACTAGATAACTTAATGTCTGTTTTTCGGATAACAGCGCTCTTCCCTTTAAGATTATACCTTTCACTGTGTACAAAACAGATAACTTATCAATAAGTTATTTAAAGTTGTAGAGTGTAGGTAATCCTCCTTGTGTGTAGTATGACAATGTGTGTATGTGTGTACGAGGTTGAGTATAAGATTTAACGTGGCACATTAAGTAATTTTTCGGTTTTGTTAAAGTTCACTTTATGAATATATTCAAATAGTTTCCTTTTGTACTCTCTTTTGCTGATTTTAGAATATAGATATGGTGGGTCCATATCTATATTCTAATATCAGCAAAAGAGGGAAAAGGGAAAATATTTATGTGCGAATTGGTGTTCAAATGTTGGTCTATTGTGGAAAGTTATATCTGTGCGGCGCTTGAAAATAGCAATTTTATCAGAGCTTGAGTGTTGTTTCATAATAGTGAGCAGGATGAACGGTTGGCGAACTGAGAGGACTTCACAATATTGATGCAGGAGGTACATAGGAAACAAATAGGCGCGAAAAGTGCTTGCTTTAAGAATATCTCTTTGAGCTATTTAAAGTGGTTTAATGGTTTTAGGTGCACTTCCCCATACGGTAAGGCCGTAACCCACTATAGATTATCCAAGAGCCAGGTAGATCTGTTTAACTAATTTAGATCTTCCACATTCCTTATATTTTTAAAACCATATATCAGATATCTCAACCTCGCAGTAACTAAATTGACGTGAGGTTGGAATAAAAGATTTTTATTTATAAGAATACCAAGATATTTAACCATTTTGATAGCAGTCAGTGAAGAGCAATGGCATACATCAACATTGCTGCAATCATGCGCAATCAGAGAAAGCAAAGGAGTTGATGAGGCGGTTTTCGCATAGAGAGAGGTATGAAGACAGTTTTTTTCTGCGTTTTAACTCAAAATATGAAACTATGACTTACTTGACATAGTAACTTTAAAAAAGTAAGTTTTCATTGCCCTGGGAATCAATTATCTTGTTTATATATTCATCTGCGACATATCAAATAATTGGTGGTATCGAGAACATTTAATTAGTTTCCAAAAAAAAATTAAGGCCAATATTTGCTAGGCGGATTTGTTTTTATTTGAAACCATGCTTTAACGCAATATGCCGCTAAGTTTTAATTTATTAGATGAGTTTGATGTGGAAATTTAAAGCTGCAATATTCTATTTGCTTTTGCTAATCATCGTCATATGACATTATATATCTTTTACTGTTACGCTCTATTCCACCCATTTGCATTTTGTCTTTGATCTAACGAAAACTACTGCTCCTCTTTACAATTTCTTTACATTTACATGAAAAAGTTTCAAACAAAACTGCTATTATGTAGAAAAATATTTTTTAGATCAGCAAATAATATTTTTAATGATTTCATAAGGTGCACTATAACTATAAGCCTTTAGTAACTGAATGACTCTCGTATGTAAAACCGTGTAGTAACCCATCTTCTACTTTTCGAGGCACAAGCTTTACAATTTCTCAAAATGATGGTTATTTGATAGTATTCCTGCAAAATTTTAAGTTGTAATCCAATACATTCGTTACAATTCATGACCTCTTCCTAAATCGGCAGCACATTTTCTTTAATATCTTCTACACTCCCGAATATATTAAGTCGGGGTATAAGTTTCTTCTTATTTTATATACAAATTCAATGCATTCATTTTTAGTCGGGCGGTAACAATGCATTTCAAAATTCCTTCGTTTGTGTGCCTGTTGAACAGTGCAAGGCACGTCTAGATGCGTACTTCGCGCTGCCAATCATTGAGTTCGTGTGGAAAACTAACAACCTGCAATCTGCGGTCTATAAGAGGCATCACTAATCCTTTAGCTAATTCTTTCAACTCATCCCTTCTTGGGCCTGCAAAATCACAATAAAAATCTGCGGTTGCCAACCTGCTTGCCAAGCGTGGCAACTATCGCAAATACCCCCCAGTTATGAGAGTAACAATCTACGGCCCCCAGTCTACGGCAGCCCCGCTATATCTGGCTACGGTGGCGATCATGGTAACGGTGGGGCAGGGTGTGCTAAGAATCTCCGGTTGAGGTTCGGTTGCCAATAACGACGACTCGACCTGGCAACATACAACGCACGCACCCTGAGGACTGACGAGAAGATCGTGGAGCTGGAAGAAGAAATAGATAAGTTACGCTGGCATATTACAGGAATGAAGAGAAATGAAGATGAAAATGAAGAGAGGTAGTGGCCACGGTAATCCTCGAATCCGGCAACTTTTTAACAGTGGTAGAGCCACGCGACAGCTTTTGCTATCGCACGGATGGGCCGGCTCGAACCGGGGTGGTACCACGACCTCACAGAATACCAGCGTGAAGTGGAGGTTTACCTCTGCGTTTCGCTTGGTGAGTGCAGGTGGCCGGAGACCCTTTTTACTGGAAATGAGGCATTCCGTCTTAGTCCTCAAGGGTGACAACGCATCTGCATTTTGATTCGCAAACGAGAATAGATGTAGATGTGTATGAGCCGCAGCAACCATTTACCATCAGGTGGACTGTGTGCTCGTTTGTCACCCTTATCCTATAAAAAAAAACTTGCTCTATCACCGGAAGGGCGACCATCTGTCCCAAGGAGGTGTCTGATTTATTGTCCACAAGTCTCTCGTTAACAACGTTGTAAAGATTGGGAGTGTGTCGACGAGGTTTGCGTACCTTATACTCAGAATCACCAAACAATATTCGCTGAAGGTCATACAGGTTTACGCACCAACCTCGGCACATCCCGATGAGGAGGTGGAGGAAATTTATGAGGATATCTCTAGAGCCATGCATTCCTCCAAAACCCACTATACGGTGTTAATGGGAGACTATAACGCAAAACTAGGCACAAGAGAGAACGGTGAGCTGAAAATAGGGAAATTCAGAATAGGACAACGGAACCCAAAGGGCCAGCAGCTGGCCGGTTTCATAGAGAAAAAGGGACTCATTAAAATAAACTCTTTCTTATAGAAGCGGCTTCACAGAAAATGGATCTGGACGAGCCCTCACGGTTCGACGAAAATGAGATTGACTTCATTACGACGACCAGACGACAACTGTTCAGTGATATTTTAGTGTTCGTGAACGCGAAAACCGGCAGCGATCACCGAATTATGAGAGGCACATTAAACCTAAACGTAAAATTGGAGAGGTCTCGTCTAATTTAGCCAACGCTCCGTCCCTCTCGTGCTCTAATCCAAAGTCCCGTAACATTTCAGCTCGAGCTACGAAACCATTTTCATCCTAGAAGATTGCAATGCAGTGGAAGATATGAATGACAAGCTCGTGGAAACTGTCCATGCGGTGACCCACCGCAGAAAAAAACAAAAACTCTCCAATCACACTCTTAATCTCATGGCTGTTAGACGGGATATGAAGATGCAGTCTTCAGTAAATTTGACAGCATACAGGCAACTGAACAGACAGATATCCAAATGCACACGGCAGGACTTACGCAATTTTATTACTGCTCGTAATGAAGAACAGATAGAGCGGAGCCAGGGCTCCAAAGTCTTTGCTAGAGATCTAGCTGCCGGAAAGAGCCAACTGTCGAATCTGAAGACCGAGTGTGGCAGCGTCGTTTCCGGGACACCTGAGATTTTGAGTGAGATTGAGAGGTTTTATGGGCAGCTGTACACATCATCGTTGGAGCCACACGCAAGTGTGAGTAACGATCCATGAGCGAGTTTTATCCGACATTATTCCAATGATATCGCGGACGTCAGTCTGAGCGAGATAAGAATGGCTCTCCAGCACATTAAAAACGGCGGGGCCCCAGGCGAGGATGGAATTACAGCAGAGCTTCTGAAAGTGGATGGAAAACGAGTACTAAAGTCATTCAGACGCTCTTTAATTCCATCCTCCATGGTGGCATTACACCGTACGCGTGTATTAGAAGTACGGTGGTCCTTTTCTTTAAGAAAGGCGACAACACTCTCTTGAAGAACTACAGTTCGATTTCTCTTCTAAGCCGCGTCTACGTGCTGTTTTCGAGAGTCATTACGAATCGTCTCGCGCGCAGACTTTACGACTTCCAGCCTCCTGAACAAGCCGGTTTCCGAATGGGCTTTAGCACCATAGACCACATACGGACCCTTCGGCAAATTGTACAGAAGTCCGATGAGTACAATCTGCCACTATGTCTGGCGTATGTGAACTATGAGAAAGCCTTTGATTTCGTCGAAACTTAGGCAATGCTGCAGTCCGTTCAGTGGTGCCAAGTTTACTGTCGGTATATAAAAGTGCTGAAGTGTTTGAACAGTAGGAATACGATAGCTATCCGACTACAGAACCAGAGTACGAAACATATCCAATTGCAGATAGGTGTAAGACAGTGTGACTTTTTGTCCCGGAAACTCCTCACCGCTGCATTGGAAGACGTTTTCAAGCTTCTGGACTGGAAAAGATACGTTGTTAACATCAACGGCAAGTACATCACTCACCTTCGATTTGTCGACGATATAGTCCTTTTATCAGAATTACTGGAGACCTAAGCACTATGTTCAATGACCTCAATAGTGTCTACCAACGGATTGGTCTTAAGATGAACATGAACAAAACATGATCTGTTTAATGCCCATATCACACCTATGCCGGTAGTTGTTGGGAGCACAAAACTTGAAGTTGTTGACGAGTATGTTTACCCGGGACAAATTGTTCGACTAGTGTAGGGCCGGCCCGAGGTGGCCACTCCGATTGGGCTTGGGAAGTCCACTTCGGATGTGTATTGGTGGGCTGCGGTGAGAGGGATGAGTGCTCCCTCTACCGCTGCAGCCGAGGTGGAGTCGCGGAGGAAGAGGAGTGCTGGTATGGCGATGCGCCACTCGCCCTATCCTCCGCGACTCAGACGGGGCCGCACCGTTAAATGATGCGGTGGTGGTGGGGCTGCGGGGGGAGAGGAGTGTCGGTATTGCGAGGCGCCGCTCTCCCTACCCTCCGCAGCTGAATCTTGGTTGGCGGCGGAGCCATAGACCAGATCCGCCGCTGGGGTCGGGAAAGCGGGCACTACTAAGCGGTCGATTTTCCTGGCCCCATGGCCTCCGCGTATCGGATTCGGGGTGGTCCGATACGCAGGTGGAATTGGAGGCTGTGGAGGGGGGTAGCTGAACACCTCGCTACCCCGTGCAGGAGACGAGGCCCGGACAGACCGGGCCAGCACTAGTGCGGGGCTGCGGAAGAATTTGGATTCCCGCGGCCCCGCGCACACGTGCGAGGAGGTACCGTGGGGTTTTAGCCGGTAGGAGTCCGGCATAACCTTTCGGTTGCCCCCGCAGCCGGAGGTACCCATGAGGATTTCCCCACGAAAAAAAAAAAGGTAATCCAACTTCGACCGAGAGGTTAGTCGACGGATTCAACTCGGTTGGACAGCATTCGGGAAATTACGGCACATCTTCTCGTCAGGTATACCTCAAAACTTGAAAACGAGACTGTACAACCAGTGCGTGTTGCCAGTGTTGACTTATGGAACTGAGACGTGGTCCTTCACTGCTGGCCAGATGAGGAAGCTCAAGGTAACTCAGCGAGCCACGGAGAGGTCTATGCTCTGTGTTTCTCTGCGTGATAAACTTAGAAATGAGGATATCCGCAGTAGAACCAGAGTGACCGACATAGCCCAACGGATTAGTAGGGCGTCCTCCCCACTAGATGGAGTGACGACTGGTAACAAGAGCTGGTATTGGAAGCTCTCCGTCATCCGCTGTTCTCTCTAGACCTTGTGCATACACACTTCTATTATTTTCAGAATTTCGATAACTTTTTGCTAGAAACAAATTCCTTACCCGAGAGGCAACACAAAATGCTTTTGAAGAATTTGTTGCCTTCCATCCAGCTGATTTCTTCAAGTAGGAAATCAATAAACTGCCACGTCCTTGGCAATGATGCATCAATTGCATGAATAATTTCATTAATAGAAATAAAAAATGTAAAAAAATACGTTTACTTATTTCATAAAAAACGGAAATTTCATAGGCAAACCTAGTACTATTTTTATGAAATAGGAAATGAATGCCAGATTGTTATTCGAATCAACCCAAAATAATAACAAAAACTGCAGTTGGCGACCCGTCTGCCAATCTTGTCAACCATGGAATATATTCACATTGAATAAATTTTGGGTGAGCCCTATTTGTAGCAGTGGGTATTTTGTTTATATAATAAGGGTGACAAACGAGCACACATTCCACCTGATGGTAAGTGGATGCTGGGTCCAATAGACATCCTCGATTAAGAAACAAAATGCATATGCGTTGTCAACCCTGGGGACTAAGATAGAAAGCCTCGTTTCCAGTAAAAAGGGTCACCAGTTCTGTACACTCACCATACGTAACACAGCAGCATTAAGCTGCTATTTTAGGCTGATATTCTGTGAGAGTGGTCCTTCACTGGTCAAACCGACCTATTTGTGCTACAACCATACAATAGCTGCAGCGTGGCTCTAGCGCGTAAGCCCGGACCCACCATTTGATAGGCTGTCAGAAATAAATGTATAAGTGAATTAATAGATTAATAAATAAATATTATTCTATGCATATAAATGCGTATCTATAGGTTTTACGACAAAAATATATTAGCTAGCAGTTAGATTTTTATCGTAAAAATCTTTAGTATCTTCTATTGGGGTACCAAATATAAACAAATATTTTTTTTACTGCGCAGAAACATATTATCCTGTATTTACTACTTCTGTATTTGAATAAGAAAAAGTTGATTATGTGTGAGAAATTATCAGTGATTGAATGCTTGAGCATTTTTTAAATTAAATAAAGGTATAAATAAAAAAATACCTACAATGGCAAAAGTAAGTAAAAGGTATATATCAAAATGTATCATGTCATTTAAATAGATTTAAGAGGGACAAAACGAGCAAATGAGCACATAGTCCACCTGATGGAAAATGGATGCCGTAATCCATAGACATCTACAGAATATATCCTTA
The DNA here is from genome assembly GCA_033319125.1 of Parnassius glacialis. Lineage (NCBI taxonomy): Eukaryota > Metazoa > Arthropoda > Insecta > Lepidoptera > Papilionidae > Parnassius > Parnassius glacialis. The sequence goes on along the minus strand of JAVANC010000001.1, from coordinate 56,945,073 downwards.
ATTAACAAACTAAAGGTAGAAAGAAGGTCTTGTCATCATGAGAAAGAAGATGGATTGTCTCGTTTCCAGTTAAAAGGATTTTCGATTCCCGTTACTCACAATTATAATAAGAAACTCAGCAACGCTAAGCTTAAAATTTTCTTACGCAAACAATAAAATTGTCAGTAGCAATTTTAAATTAATTGAAATATTTTTCTCAGAGATATCTATCAAGAAAATTGATTTCGCGCTTTTTTTCAATTTTTCTCGAAACATACTTTTGTGGCTTGGCCGCTTTCTTCCGTATCAGGGCAGCAATGACTGATTAACTAATTGGTGGTGAAGGACAATATTGTGAACAAACGTGCATGTTTTATATATAAAATAATATAGTTCACCAACAAAAATCTTGACAGTGTGGTAAAATCTTTCCTGCTCTAAAACCGTTATTAATGAGAGAAACCCTATGCTAGGCCCATGGAACGATGAATGGAGGAATACATAAAAGTTGTTGTTTTACTCATAAAAAATAATTTTAAAACTTTCACTTAAGTCAGTGTTATACGTTAAGTTAGGACACGTCTTCAATATCTGTACTAGAACCAGCATCCAGGCTAACGTGTCTGTGAAAAACAATTTAGTCAAAATACATTTGAACTAGCCAGGGTTCAAAATTGCTTTTCGTTTGTTTCGTTTTTCATTTGTTCATTCCACGTAATTGATAAAGTTCCATAGTGTGACTAAATTTAAAGCATCTGTAACGGAATTGTGTCAGAAAGTTCTAAGTATTTCTCTTGGAAATAACTCTTTGCTTCCAGTTTTCATAGAATATATTTTGAAATAACATCGAGAATTTTTTAAGAAAATATTGGGTTTATTGCTGCTTATTATTTTTCTACCATAGCTTTTAATATTTTCATTATAACACATCATTAACTATAAGTAAATTGAAAATTGAAAACCAGAGGAAAAACAAGTATAATTAAATCCACTTTTTGACTCCGAAGATCTCATTTAGAACACAGAACGAAATAAAAAAAAGAATATAATTCCAGTATTTTCCCTTTACATATCCAATCTCTTCTTATACCTAACTTTTCAAACATAATTTAGAGCTCTTTTATAAGCGCAATTATATCAGCTGCGATACCCAACTCGACTTGGTTATTATTGGTTAATATTTTCCAAGTAATGTATTGCAGTTTGCGCCATGTTGATTTTCCATATTACAGCTGTTATTGTAAAATTGCTCTTCATTAATAAATCACTACTAATAAATTCAAAAAAAAATCACAATATAAATTTTTCTCCTTTCACAAAGTTTCATTTGCGTCTATCGCAGATAAATAAGTATCCAACGTATCGGAAAAACTTTTGCCATTTTCCGAATGAGCAAAACCGTTGTCAGCTATTTCTACGTCATTAACTGGAAGGACCCGAGTTCCATCATTCAGTCGTTTCGTTTTTCGCCGGCCCCGTAAATTGCCACGAAGTTTCTTTTCAAATAAGTGCTTGGACATTGATTACATTATCCGAAACTCAGTTTCGTGTTCAACTTGAGTTTTTATCCTTCGATTGAAGATAAGGCACGCCATATTTTTTTATTTAACTTCACGAAAGAAAATTTAAATTGCCATCTGAGATTAAGATATTGATTTGCTATAAAAAGTTACAGATTAATTGTAGTTGAAATAAAAAATTGTATCTTTAATAACGAAAAGCTTCCAGCTGAAGCTAGAACATTTACCAATCATCATCATCATCATTAATCTTTTCAAAAGTACATTACTGAAAATAGTCCTCGCTCAAGTGATGCTATAATGCACGGTCCTGGGTCACCTGCATCCCTCTCGACTCGGAATCCGATCCTGGTGCACATTCTTACTGGCAAGTTGGACTCAGATACGTATGCAACGTACATGGAGTTCAAAAAGGCTCCGAGAGAGCTACCTTCCTTGGATGAGCTGATAAACTTCTTGGAAAACAAGTTTACTGCACTTGAACCTGTTCAAAAGAAGAGACAAACATCTAACAAGTCAAACAAGTCGACCATCAAGGAGGTAACAGCTCAATTTAAGAAGGACTTTATTAACAACATCATTAGGCGTAGTTTTCCCAGAAAATATCATACAGGCACAAAAAAATTGCCCGTTGTGTAAAAACAATCATATTTTACTCTACTGCAAGTCGTTTCAAGACATGCCACCGGAAGACAAAATGAGGTCAATTTTGAAACTACATATTTATCGCAATTGCCTGTACTTACACAACGACAATAAATGCAATTCCAACAAAAGATGCAGCGTGTGCAAAAATACACACCACACAGTATTGCACGATATTTACCGCAATGTTTAAATCGCGGTCTCAAATAACGTGATACCTAACATCAAGCCACATACGTCACAGCAAAAGGCAAACCACGTGGCTGGAAATTATAACGTAGTCCTACTAGCGACCGTTCAACTAAAGTTGATGGCAGCTCCTGGATCGCCTGTTCAATTGCGATGCCTTCTTGAGCAAGGGTCGTAGATAAATGTAATAACTGAGAATGCTTCTCAACGCCTGGGACTGCAAAGACAAAATCGAAACGCCACAGTTTTAGGCAAAGGGACGTCAGCACATCATAGCAACGGAACCGTACAGTTAAACTGTGAGTCTTTGTACGTAGGCCATTCAATTACTATCGAAGCGATGGTAATGGCCAATATGCTCAGCAACCTGCCTAATTACATCTTCGAAAAACTAGACTGGCCACATATTAAGAACATACAACTGGCGGATCCCGACAACAAAATCTCGAGACCAGTGGATGTTCTGTTGGACGCTGGAGTGTATGCTAATATAGTAATGAGTTGTATACTACTAGCACCTACACACGCACCCGTGGCTCAAAAGACAAAGGTGGACTGGGTACTACTTTGCAATATCAAAAACCTTCAACTGCCACGTGCTCATTAATCTTGACGATGTATCTTGATTTTGGGGGATTGAACAAATAACCGAAACCAATCATAATCTAACATCAGAGGACGAATACTGTGAATCTGTTTATTCAACCACAACGAGAAGACAAGAAGACGGACGATATGTAGTCACACTTCCAATGAAAATAAACAACGAACAATATGAACTTAACCGCATCATTCCTATTCCGCAAATAACTGAACATACAGAGAAAACTATAGTACTCACTTCTAAATACCTCGCTGTAAATCTAAAAAGGGACATGATAGTGCCCGTAGACGACCGAGATGTATCATCATGCTTAAGTCTTCAAGAAAAAAACATGTTACGAGCTATTAATCCTATGTACCTATCTATCTATAAACCTATGTACAACATCAAGGAATTCGGTACATTATGTGAAGCGCAAATATTAAACAGTGGCGACTTATCAACATGACACACAAGAGTATTGGATTGCAACGACAGGTGAGTTTGATTACACAATCGTGGCACGTGGCTGTTCTCCTGTTGCGAAGACTGCACGATGCGCATTTTCTGCCCAGCTAGAGTGACGTTACAGCACTTAAACGGCACGGGGATTATGTCACTTGATCTTGGGTGTATAATCAATGGAAAAAGCTTCATCATTCATGCTCGCAACGATTATCGCAGCGAGTTGAAACTAACAGGCAGTGAAGAAAGAATGTACATGCGCGAATCAAGTCTGAACCACATACTGACACACTTCATTCATACATTTGTTCCTGAAAATCATAAAGACGCCTTACAAGAGCTGAAAAACAACATTGATAAGGTCAAGGAACAGCACCAAACGCTGAGTGTACAATCAATTACACATGACAAACACAACTATGCGTTGTACACTATAATCGGAGTTATCATCGCAGCCTTCATTACATGGGGGGCGATTCGGCTGAAAAGAAGATGTCGAAGTTGCAGCGTGAATCTCCGCGACAAGCCAGACTCCAATAATGTCGAGCAGCTAACCCAAGGGCATTCACCCGAATGCGGGGTCTCGGACATCGATATTGTGGATGCGGTGATCACAACGGCTGCCCGTAAACTCAATAGGGGTTCATCGCCATAAACTTTCCTCTTATTAAGAAAATTAGCAAGATGTACGAGCAAGTACATGGTATTTCTACAGTTTATGAAATATGCTGATATTGCGCCTGCGCGCGCGTCACGTTCATTGCAATAACATTCATAAGTATTTATATATATTACATTTTATTGATAAGTATTATTAGTGCTATAAACAACTCTCTACGGAATCGGACACAGTTTTATTTACCACATCCCGTAACGTAGACACAACCTACAGCGACATACTACATATTAATTATATGTAGATGGTTACAACTCACAAACCTCCCCCAAAAAACGGTTATATTTTTTCACATTAAAACACACATATGGGAAGTATTAATTCATCTAGAGTAGAATATTTATTATAAAAGTTATCATTCAAAGGACAGCTGATCCAGATTATTTCTTTCATACTATTTTTAATTTTGCTCCGTTCTGCTTCGCTGAAATCATGATCTCGTTCTTTTGTTTCTACAATATGAACTCGTATTGCAACTGTAGGGTGCGTACAGAATAATTTGAAATAATAATATCATACGTATGAAATACATACTATAACATATATTTTAGGTTTATTATAACATTATAACTTTTTATTATAGTGAAAGAGCGTCGTTTATATAAATGGCTCCATATTTATCAACATCATTCATTCTAAATAGAACTAATTTTATGGATATTATGACGTTTAATTTTATCTCTTAATTTATGAAGTTTCAAGCACTTCACAGCAATCATAGTCACGGTGGGGACTGGCTCTCAATGTGTTATATCCGTGTAAGTATAAGAAATCATTATATTCCACTTTATTACTTATAAAGCTGCAATTTTGCAGTTTTTTTTACTCTTATAGAAGATCTTTCAAAGCTATGCACGTGGCTAAACTCCAAGCTAATTAAATATGAAATGCTGACTGGAATAACTCAGTTATCTTAGAAAACTGTATAAATCTTATTTACGTACATTAGGAGTAGTAGTAAAATTTGTGTGACTTTCTCACATTGACTCGCTTTTTTTAGATTTTAGATTATAACTTGTTATTACAAAAATTAATATGTGTAAAAAACATTTGTAAAAAAAATCGCAGTAATATTGTCAAGTGTGTCTAGATGAAAAATTATTAAAGAAATATTAGGTAGTCGGCCAGCCCAACGCCTACATAATTGCAAACCCAATATTAGTTGTTTTTACGACATGCTAGGTAGGCACCACAGTTATTGAGGCGGAGCTGTACGAGGGATACAGAGCGGCGAAGACCGCCCTCCGGGAGGCTGTCATGCGGGCCCGGGATCGGGTCCGTGAGGAGATGCTGGAGACTCTCGACAGAGATCCGTGGGGGCGCCCTTACAAGATGGTGCGGGATAAAATCCGCACCTGGGCCCCCCCCGCTGACGCAGAGTCTCCGGCCTCAGCTCGTGGAGGACGTGGTGAGCGCTCTGTTCCCTGCGCGAGGGGAACATCCACCCCCTCCTATGGCTCCGCCACCTGCGGTGCCGGAAGCGGACCACCAGGACGACGACGACGACATCCCGGAAGGGACCGGGGTAGAACTGAGAGTGGCGGTACGTAGGCTCAAGGCCAGGAATACCGCCCCAGGACCCGATGGCTTGCCTGGCAAAGCCTGGGTCCTGGCCTCGGAGGCTCTCGGGCCCCGACTGGAGGGGCTCCTAAGCGCATGCTTGGAGAGAGGCCAATTCCCGCTTCGTTGGAAGACGGGGAAGCTGGTCCTCATTTGGAAGCCAGGGCGCCCTGCGGACTCTCCGTCCGCATACCGGCCCGTGGTGCTGCTCGACGAGGTGGGCAAGCTCTTTGAAAGAGTCATTGCAAACCGCCTCGCCGAGCACCTTGCGGGGACGGGGCCGGATCTTGCGGAACACCAGTTTGGTTTCCGCAAGAGGCGCTCTACGGTGGACGCCATCATGCGCGTGAGAGCCCTCACGACGGGGGATGCAGTGGCCAGGGGGGGGGGGGGGTTGTTTTGGCGGTGTCTCTCGACATCGCCAACGCCTTCAACTCCATGCCCTGGAGCTGCATTAGGGAGGCACTCCGGTATCACCGGGTGCCGACCTATCTCCGTCGTATAGTCGGGGACTATCTGACGGACAGGGCCGTCATCTACCCCGGTCGCAACGGTGAGTGGAACCGGCGAGAGATGTCGTGCGGTGTCCCACAGGGTTCGGTTCTGGGGCCGCCCCTGTGGAACATCGGTTACGACTGGGTGCTGCGCGCCGACCTCCCTACCGGCGTCAGCGTAGTTTGCTACGCTGACGACACGCTGGTACTGGCACAAGGGGGGTCGTACGAGGCGGCGGCGGAAACTATGACACGCGGGGTTGCGATAGTCGTTGAGAGGATCCGGCAACTGGGTCTCGAGGTGGCTCTGCACAAGTCCGAGGCCATGCACTTCCATGGTCCTCGGAACAGGCCACCACCGGGATCCTCAGTGATGGTAGGAGGGGTATCCATCGGCGTCGAGTCGACGTTGAAGTACCTAGGACTCGTCCTCGACGGCCGATGGAACTTCGTTGAGCACTTCCGACGTTTGGCTCCCAAACTGGAATGGACCGGGGCTGCCTTCAGGCGGCTCCTGCCGAACCTGGGGGGGCCAAACGCCTCCTGCCGGAGGCTCTACGCGGGGATCGTGAGGTCCATGGCCCTTTACGGGGCCCCGGTGTGGGCGCGTGGTTTGGCGCGGCTTGCCGTCCACCACCTAAACGCGCCCCAAAGGGTGGTTGCCGTAAAGATGGTTCGCGGCTACCGCACGATCTCCCGCGAGGCGGCGAGCCTTCTTGACGGATTGCCGCCATGGGATCTGGAGGCGATAGTCCTCGCGCGCCTGCACGAATGGCGCGCGGAGGCACTATGCCGGGGGGAAACCCCGCTGCCGCGGCAAGTTGTCGCGCAGCGGACAGACTTCCGGCATGATCTCATGGCGACATGGAGAGAGCGACTGTCGCAACCCCGTGCTGGGCACGCCACTATAGCGGCGATAAGACCCCTCTTTGAGGAGTGGCTTGAGAGACGCCACGGCGTCCTCACCTTCCGCCTGACGCAGGTCCTCACCGGACACGGTGTGTTCGGGAGGTTCCTGCACCGAATCGGGCGGGAGGAAACGCCCGGGTGCTCCCACTGCGAGGAGCGACCGGAGGACACGGTGGAGCACACCGTGGAGGTGTGCCCTGCTTGGGCGGAGCACCGCCGTGTCCTCGTAGCGGCGATAGGCGGCGGCGACCTCTCGCGTCCGGCCCTGGTCGAAGCCATGGTCCGGAGCGAGACGGAATGGGATGCCGTCACCACCTTCTGCGAAGCAGTGATGCTAGCGAAGGAGGTGGCGGAGCGGGAGAATGAGAGAGCAGCTTTCCTTCCCGGCCGCCGCGGGAGACGCCCCGGGCGTCGGGGGCTACGTCGTGGCCCCCGGCCACCGTAGGCGCGGGCCTGTGGATGGCGAGCAATGGGTAGCTCGCCGTCCGTCCGTCTAACGACGACAGGCCGTGTCGACGGCGCGTTTTGTTCCACGCGCGCCTCAAAGAGCTGTCAGCATCGTGAAGGGGCCCGCAAGGGCCGACGCCTGCCGGGGCTGCGGGCTGTTCGAAAGAGATACCGCGGCTCCGGAACGTAAGGGCACTGAAGGAACACGGATGGTTTTTAGTCAGTAAAAGTCTGACACTCCCTTCTGCTCCACCCAGAGCGAAAGGCGTCATTTGATGATTTTCCATCCGCAAAAAAAAAAAAAAAAGGCACCACAGTTGGCACGAATGAAGCCAAACCAATTTAGAATCCATAAAGCTGGTCACTATTATGTATTAATATTTTATCAAAGTGAGAGTAAGAGAAAACTCATTATATTTACTTTCAATTTGACAACCCTGCGTCCGACACACTATCGCACTTGTACTGAAATAAAAAAATCACAACGTGAATATTAACATGAACATATTATTCAGCAGTTGCTTGAACATATGCAGCATATATACGATATAGGTACATTAGCTCTGTTTTATCAAATATTGTTTTCTTACACTCAATTACTCCACACCTACATTTTATTAGATAGGATTGTTAATAAAAAATGTTCGTGCTTGCAGATATTTCAAATTAGATAATTTTGACACTTTCGACATTTGTTAAGACAATGCAATCCTGATAATTTTCCAACTATTGATATTTTACATTATAATTATAAATAATACGTAGATGGTTAGGAATATTATAAATGAGCTGTGGTAGTTAGGGGCTTAGGAGCACATCATAAATGTATGTATCATTACGTGAGCAATATGGATTTGATAGCCGCACAGTATGAATTAATTATTAATTTTGATTTTGTATCTAGTAGGGCCATGCTGCAGCTTAATTATATAGTAGCGTTAATGGGACGGATCTACTGGGGATGGGCCGCGATCTCACAGAATACCTGCGTACAAAAACAGCGTGTTTCTTATGGTGAGTGTAGAAAACCGGAAACCCTTTTTACTGGATATGAGGCATTCCATCTTAATTCCCACAGATGACAACACAATTGACTAAAGATCTTAAAAATGTATTTGATAAGATCCGCGTTACAAAATAAACTATTATTCTTACCTATTTTTACTAAACTATTAGTCTTACCTATTTTGAAGAGACATTAAGAGGTCAGCCAACGCAGAATCTACTTCACCTGAGGATGCCTCGTGTGGAGGTGGAACACGTGTCGTATTATTGACGGTGGTATGTCTTTCCTAGTGTAATGGTGTCGGGAGTTGTTATGTTGAGAGTAGTGATGCTGGGAGTAGAGTGGTGCTGGGATAAGTGGTGACGGGGATAAGTGGTGACGGAGATAGTGCAGGCAATTGAGAGAGAGCGGGAGGTGCTCTTCAAACTAATTTTATTTTATTAAATTATTTTTCAAGATCTTTAACATAATGAATTTCCGCAAAGTAATACCTGGTTCTATTAATAGAGAGTGGTGAATATTCTTTCATCGCCACCACACGGCAATATAATGCCAATACCTTTTTTGTAATATAGTCAGCTACGATAAAAACTGGATACACTATATTGAAATCGTGCATGAACTGTATTGGCGGAAAGTTTTAACGAGTTGTAAATTAATCTTTTACCACCGGCGCAGTGTATGCTCTCTTTGTACTGCAAGATGAAGTTGCATTAAACTATTTTTTATATATATTATTTAAAACACAATTTTATGTACTACTTGCATTTATTGTACTTTAAAATTTTAATAATCTTTAAAATAATTTATTATCCAGTTATAACTTATCAAATTTTAGCTACGTGGTCTTAGAAATCATAAGCTGCACTCAGTAAATAATATAAAAGGTAAGAATTTCTGGCCTTGTACGGCGGCGTAAGAATACACTAACTCGTATTATCCCATGGATGTCATGATCGGTGACAGACGGAAATGAAACTGGTCACAGCAACTTCCTGATTACCAATTGTATAAGGCAAGCTAAATATAATAATAATAATATGTATCTAGTTATATTTTTGTCAATTATAACAGCCGTCACAAATCGACTGCTGAACAAGTACATCCCCGAAATAATGCCATAAAGAATGGTCACAGCTACCTATATCCATCGACTTGCTGCATATAATCTAACAAGTTTTTTTTTAATTTTTCTTATTCAACATTGATTATTACATAATACTTATTGAAAGTAAATTTTTATCTACTACTGGTTCGGAAAATTCCTTTGTCCTGGGAAGAGCCAGCAAGAAACCCAGCGGGATTTTTTTTCAAACATATTTCAATTAACAATAATTTCGTTTATACAATTTTTAAATGATTTTTCATAGAACCAGCATGGTGGCGATCACCTTATTCCCAGTGGTTATTTTCATTAATGTGTTCCTTGATATTATAATTTAAGTTAGTCATCTTATCTAGTGTCAGGCCGCCGCCGTACAGTTCACTTACCGGTACGAGGCTACCAAAATTAATTAACCGTCATAAATATTGCTTCATAACCCATTATAAATATTGCTAATCATAATACTTACAAGTCCAAACATTAAAAGAGGTACTGCCATGCTCTTTTAAAGCTTCGCTCAATTTTAAATAACTCTGCCGACGAGAGCACTTAAGTATTTATTTTATCATTAAATAAAAGCACCTTAATATGAAATATCGCTGCGATATCAAATAGAAGAACGCAGTGAACCGAGTAAATACTTAAAGTGACTTGAAACATGGTGAGATTATTCCACTTCGTTATAATGTGCGCAGAATATATTATGAGAAATTTATTATTGAAATTTATTTAAACTATTGTCTTGAAATTATGTTTCTAGATGTGTTGTTGTCAAATTAAAGCAATACAATATATATATATATATATATATATATATATATATATATATATATATATAATAAAGCATTTCTTGATATTATTTATATGTTTCGCTCACTAATATTTAATTATATATTTAAAAAAAAACACATTAAATCTTCTTTTTTAAATGGTAATTTAAATCTTTACAATACATACTCGGAGAAGACGATTTGGAAAGAATAAAAACACATTTTTAACTGACTTCAATAGTGGTAGAGCCACGCGGCTTTTGCTGTCGCACGGATGGGCCGGCTTGAACCGGGGTGGTACCACGACCTCACAGTATACCAGCGTGAAGTAGAGGTTTACCTCTGCGTTTCGCTTGGTGAGTGCAGGTGGCCGGAGGCCCTTTTTACTGGAATTGAGGCATTCCATCTTAGTCCTCACGGGTGACAACGCATCTAATTTTGATTCGCAAACGAGGATAGATGTAGATGTCTATGGGCCGCAGCAACCACTTACCATCAGGTGGACTGTGTGCTCGTTTGTCACCCTAATCCTAAAAAAAAAAAAACTTCAAAAAAGGACGTTCTCAAGTCGACTGTCTTACTTGCATCTACCTCCAATTGTAGGTCGTCTGAGACAATTTCGCTAGTGTTATATTAGTCACTAATATTTTATAACACTCGGTGTTAGGACTCGTTTTTCTAGCTAAGGTCTCTGTCTAAGGTCTATCCTCTTAACAATTTACGCCACCAATAAGCAGTGCGTGTTGCACTGCTCTGTTCCGTTGTGAAGGATGAAGATAATCACTTTCATTACGGGCTTATTTAGTCATCAGTAGAGACGTTGGCTGTAGCCTTCTTGGTTTGAAATAGGTTGGAATGCAGTAGGCCACATACCATCAGGCGGAATTTAAGTGCGTTCGTCACTTTCATTTCCTTAAGAAATATTATTTTCATGGTTACTAAATTTGGCCACTAATACAAAATTTCCATAGATCAATTACAGACTATATAAATAGGCCTTCCGAATAGATCTCCTCAAAAGGCGGTTAATTGCCATAGTTGTTAAGCTTGTTAAACGAGTTGTCAAGCGCAATATTTTATTATTATGAAATATTTTCAGAGGAGAAACTACTGCTCAGCTTTTATATAATTTTCCTCAGTCACTTTATGAGACACCCACGAGATGATATGGGATCATTGATTATATTAAGCCGCCACTTTACGATGATTTATGCGATATTTATTGTTAATTACCTATCTCCTACCTAACTATTACAAAGTTTAAATGTTTTATTAAGCTGAAACTGTATAAAAAGGATTATTATAGTATAAATGAATACATGGTTGATATTACCCCTGGGACTGGGAATGAGGTGGTCGCTTCCAAGCAGTTTCTAAAATAAATTTTGTAAATAGTTCGTAATCATTTATATTGTTAAATTTATTTTAAAAAGTCCCACTGGGTTTTTTGCTGGTTCTTCCCAGGGCAGAGGGTTTTTTCGAACCAGTGAAAAAGTAAAAATGACTTTCAATAAGAATTATACATGTAATGTATATTGAATAAAAATTATTCTATTCTATTCTAAATTAATTATTATTAATATTGTTCGATCTATATACAATCATATTTCAATAATGTTGTTATTAAAATGAATCGAAAATATTTTGTTTCAGACTCCCAATATTTTTAAAAGACCTATCCAACGACATGATGGAATAGATGGGTTAAAAAAAAATCATCCTCCATATACTTGTATGAAATAAAAATGTTGATTGTTCTTTCAGATTTTTTTTTAATTTTCTAGACGTGATAAATATCTATAACTATGCCAAATTACAGATTTGTAGCACCTAGGGTCTCTGAGCAAAACCGCGGACGGACGGATACAGGACATTGCGAAACTATAAGGTTTCCTTATTGTTGTGTAACTACGGAACCCTAAAAATACACCTAAACCGGTAGTAATAGTAAAATATTGATGTAAAATAGATTCGTAATAATCCAGAGGAAAAGCGCTCTAATAAAATGTCTTAGTAATCGATATAAACCCGAGTTCAATCCCGGCTGGCACCAATGAAATTGTTAATTACAAATTTAAGTTTCAATTTACTACGTACTTTGCAGCAGGGGGAAAACGGATGACAAATTTTGGTTCGGTTTGTTAGTAAGGCACTCAAGGCTTACTTTCCCGTACGGTTCTGATTAAGATATCGGTTTGAAGACCCCGGTTCTAAAATACCGATTTTTTCAGTTTTCAAGTCTTATTGAAATTCAAATCATTTATTGCGAATATAGGTTGATACAAAATAATAATAATAATAATAATGAAAAATTTTTTTGCATAAAAAATGGTACATTTTGAGGTCTTGTAATATAGTGTGAAAATGCATGTTTTACCGATTTATCAGTATGCAAATATTAAGTCGACATGTAATAATTGAATAATTAAAATTACAAAATTACAAAATCACAAAATTACAATAACGTTTCATATCAAAATTTAATAAAACAGTTACAATATTACAAAAAATATACAGGCATGGTCATGTCATAATGCATAATTTCAAACAAGTATAATGTCAATCTTACAAGTTCTAATTCATTTGTCAATTTAAAATTTCAATTAACAACAATTCGCTTGAGATGACCGTAACGGCAGAATTTAATAAATTCATTTACATCATTAAAACAGTTTTCAGTGAGAGTCCCGAAAATTTAAATTTTTTAAACAGATTAAATGTCAAGTTTTGAATATGGTTCGGAAGTAAATTAAATAATCGAACACATATGCTATAACAATTTCTAGCAAAACAAGTTGTGGATGCCTGGGGCACAGATAACTTCCACGGGTACCTTCTTGTACCACCACGATCATTATGTTGTTTTGTGAAGTGGTTAGCATTTTTTTTGATCAATATTAAAATTTCATATATATATATATATATATATATATATATATATATATATATATATATATACAACGTGTCCCAAAATTCAACGATAAGCCAACACCGGAGGATAGACCTGCCCCGGACTAATCGGGGAAAAAAGAAAAAAAATATATCCCAATTATATTTTAAGTTATATAAAAAAAATGAAAATCTTCAGAAATTGAGACCGTTTATGATATTTTTCACTACCATGACCACAATTTTTTAAACATTTTTTTCTTTTTTTTTTATAGGCAACCTGAATAGTACTGCTATCTACCACAATTCTTAAAAACTCCAGAATAAGTCTTGTTTTATCACGAAAATTAATGAAACTTATTTTTTCCCTAAATTTTGCTATAATGTTAATAACTTAATAAATTACACGTGAAACTGTTTGTACCATTTGTTTTGAAATATTAAACATTTTTCAAGAACTAATACTTTTATTACACCCGACCGTTATTTGGCCCCTGTTTAGAAATAATAGACCCATATTTTTTATAACTTGTTTTCCTAGAGTATTATACCATTTTGGAATGTTGGTTAGTTGCGTCACTTTTTAAAAAAACTTGCCATACTAGTATTCATACTTTTTTTTTTACACCACGATAAGTTAAATTTGGTTAAAAGTAAAAGTCTTCAAAAAATTTAGAGAATAAAATAAGTTTCATTAATTTTCGTGGTAAAACAAGAGTTATTCTGGAGTTTTTAAGAATTGTGGTACATAGCAGTACTATTCAGGTTGCCTATAAAAAAAAAGAAAAAAATATTTAAAAAATTGTGGTCATGGTAGTGAAAAATATCATAAACGGTCTCAATTTGTGAAGAATTTCATTTTTTTTATATAACTTAAAAAACAATTGGGATATATTTTTTTTTTTCTTTTTTTTCCCCGACTAGTCCGGGGCAGGTCTATCCTCCGGTGTTGGCTTATCGTTGAATTTTGGGACATGTTGTATATAGGGAAGGTAATGTAAGAATTTTTAACTTCTGAAAGAGAGATCTACGTGATTCCATTTGACCGACACCGCATGTAGATCGTATACATTTCTTCTGTAGTATAAAGACACGAGAAATATGTGTCAAATTTCCCCACAGAATCAGTCCATACCTTAGTATAGAATCAACGTAACTGTCTTGCTGTACAGTTGGTGTTTACGTAGTTTATCACTTATAGAACAAATATTTAGTACAGATGTATTCCGCCATTTGGCATGCAATGTCTATCACATTTTATAACTCTTATATTAAATTACTTAAACTTACTCTAGTTATAATTGGAGTTCACATGATACAAAATCAAAAATAATAGCGATAAGTCAATTTAGATAATATTATATAAGTGAAGTCAATTTAGTTATTCTGAGTCATGTAACAGTCAATTATTGAATTTCATATTTGTCTTCGCGATATTCTTTCACAATATAGTGTGCCCTATTAACAAGAAATTGCTTCAATAGTATTTTAAACTTATCTATATTGGAGCATCTCAAAATGTGTAATGGTAGATGGTTATAAATTCGAGGTGCCACAAATAATATACTGTTGTTAAATTGGACTGTTATGTTTCGATGGGGAAACCTCCTTTACACCGAAAAAATCATTTTATGACTCTAATCGATGAAATTATGCAAGATATACTTCATTCGCTCGATTACCAGTGACGTAAAGGTTCCTTACGTTTTTATTTAGATTTAGGTTCTGGTTCTAGAATCAAAACTACCAAGTACCGGTCCAATTCTTGGTATCTCCAAGAAACCTGTATAGTTGATGTTTTAAAATATTTCAAGCTCTCGTAAAGGCTGCAAATACGCATTTGAGGTTTTTTATCTAATAGAAAGAAATAATTTATTTCTTTAACATTTAGGTTTTCTTATGAATATTCCTTCACCGCCGAGGAAATTCGCATTTATGAGGGTTACTTGCATGTGAAATTTATATGATATCTGCTGTTTCAGAACTTTTAAATCTTAAAAATGATTGTTATATAATTGTTAAAATATTCGATCTGCTGAGCCTGAGTGGATAGGACTAAAATTTGCATAGTAGTGGGACGACTATTGCGCTCAACGAATACGTGTAAGATTTTATATAGCTAGTCTACTAGCTAAAATAAACCTTACAACAAAAGGCCTATATATATATATAGGCCTTTTGTTGTAAGGTTTATTGTTAAAATGTTAAAGAAATAAATTATTTCTTTCTATTAGATAAAAAACCTCAAATGCGTATTTGCAGCCTTTACGAGAGCTTGAAATATTTTAAAACATCAACTATACAGGTTTCTTGGAGACACCAAGAATTGGACCGGTACTTGGTAGTTTTGATTCTAGAACCAGAACCTAAATCTAAATAAAAACGTAAGGAACCTTTACGTCACTGGTAATCGAGCGAATGAAGTATATCTTGCATAATTTCATCGATTAGAGTCATAAAATGATTTTTTCGGTGTAAAGGAGGTTTCCCCATCGAAACATAACAGTCCAATTTAACAACAGTATATTATTTGTGGCACCTCGAATTTATAACCATCTACCATTACACATTTTGAGATGCTCCAATATAGATAAGTTTAAAATACTATTGAAGCAATTTCTTGTTAATAGGGCACACTATATTGTGAAAGAATATCGCGAAGACAAATATGAAATTCAATAATTGACTGTTACATGACTCAGAATAACTAAATTGACTTCACTTATATAATATTATCTAAATTGACTTATCGCTATTATTTTTGATTTTGTATCATGTGAACTCCAATTATAACTAGAGTAAGTTTAAGTAATTTAATATAAGAGTTATAAAATGTGATAGACATTGCATGCCAAATGGCGGAATACATCTGTACTAAATATTTGTTCTATAAGTGATAAACTACGTAAACACCAACTGTACAGCAAGACAGTTACGTTGATTCTATACTAAGGTATGGACTGATTCTGTGGGGAAATTTGACACATATTTCTCATGTCTTTATACTACAGAAGAAATGTATACGATCTACATGCGGTGTCGGTCAAATGGAATCACGTAGATCTCTCTTTCAGAAGTTAAAAATTCTTACATTACCTTCCCTATATACAACATGTCCCAAAATTCAACGATAAGCCAACACCGGAGGATAGACCTGCCCCGGACTAGTCGGGGAAAAAAAAGAAAAAAAAATATATCCCAATTGTTTTTTAAGTTATATAAAAAAAATGAAATTCTTCACAAATTGAGACCGTTTATGATATTTTTCACTACCATGACCACAATTTTTTAAATATTTTTTTCTTTTTTTTTATAGGCAACCTGAATAGTACTGCTATGTACCACAATTCTTAAAAACTCCAGAATAACTCTTGTTTTACCACGAAAATTAATGAAACTTATATTATTCTCTAAATTTTTTGAAGACTTTTACTTTTAACCAAATTTAACTTATCGTGGTGTAAAAAAAAAAGTATGAATACTAGTATGGCAAGTTTTTTTAAAAAGTGACGCAACTAACCAACATTCCAAAATGGTATAATACTCTAGGAAAACAAGTTATAAAAAATATGGGTCTATTATTTCTAAACAGGGGCCAAATAACGGTCGGGTGTAATAAAAGTATTAGTTCTTGAAAAATGTTTAATATTTCAAAACAAATGGTACAAACAGTTTCACGTGTAATTTATTAAGTTATTAACATTATAGCAAAATTTAGGGAAAAAATAAGTTTCATTAATTTTCGTGATAAAACAAGACTTATTCTGGAGTTTTTAAGAATTGTGGTAGATAGCAGTACTATTCAGGTTGCCTATAAAAAAAAAGAAAAAAATGTTTAAAAAATTGTGGTCATGGTAGTGAAAAATATCATAAACGGTCTCAATTTCTGAAGATTTTCATTTTTTTTATATAACTTAAAATATAATTGGGATATATTTTTTTTCTTTTTTCCCCGATTAGTCCGGGGCAGGTCTATCCTCCGGTGTTGGCTTATCGTTGAATTTTGGGACACGTTGTATATATATATATATATATATATATATATATATATATGAAATTTTAATATTGATCAAAAAAAATGCTAACCACTTCACAAAACAACATAATGATCGTGGTGGTACAAGAAGGTACCCGTGGAAGTTATCTGTGCCCCAGGCATCCACAACTTGTTTTGCTAGAAATAGTTATAGCATATGTGTTCGATTATTTAATTTACTTCCGAACCATATTCAAAACTTGACATTTAATCTGTTTAAAAAATTTAAATTTTCGGGACTCTCACTGAAAACTGTTTTAATGATGTAAATGAATTTATTAAATTCTGCCGTTACGGTCATCTCAAGCGAATTGTTGTTAATTGAAATTTTAAATTGACAAATGAATTAGAACTTGTAAGATTGACATTATACTTGTTTGAAATTATGCATTATGACATGACCATGCCTGTATATTTTTTGTAATATTGTAACTGTTTTATTAAATTTTGATATGAAACGTTATTGTAATTTTGTGATTTTGTAATTTTGTAATTTTAATTATTCAATTATTACATGTCGACTTAATATTTGCATACTGATAAATCGGTAAAACATGCATTTTCACACTATATTACAAGACCTCAAAATGTACCATTTTTTATGCAAAAAAATTTTTCATTATTATTATTATTATTATTTTGTATCAACCTATATTCGCAATAAATGATTTGAATTTCAATAAGACTTGAAAACTGAAAAAATCGGTATTTTAGAACCGGGGTCTTCAAACCGATATCTTAATCAGAACCGTACGGGAAAGTAAGCCTTGAGTGCCTTACTAACAAACCGAACCAAAATTTGTCATCCGTTTTCCCCCTGCTGCAAAGTACGTAGTAAATTGAAACTTAAATTTGTAATTAACAATTTCATTGGTGCCAGCCGGGATTGAACTCGGGTTTATATCGATTACTAAGACATTTTATTAGAGCGCTTTTCCTCTGGATTATTACGAATCTATTTTACATCAATATTTTACTATTACTACCGGTTTAGGTGTATTTTTAGGGTTCCGTAGTTACACAACAATAAGGAAACCTTATAGTTTCGCAATGTCCTGTATCCGTCCGTCCGCGGTTTTGCTCAGAGACCCTAGGTGCTACAAATCTGTAATTTGGCATAGTTATAGATATTTATCACGTCTAGAAAATTAAAAAAAAATCTGAAAGAACAATCAACATTTTTATTTCATACAAGTATATGGAGGATGATTTTTTTTTACCCATCTATTCCATCATGTCGTTGGATAGGTCTTTTAAAAATATTGGGAGTCTGAAACAAAATATTTTCGATTCATTTTAATAACAACATTATTGAAATATGATTGTATATAGATCGAACAATATTAATAATAATTAATTTAGAATAGAATAGAATAATTTTTATTCAATATACATTACATGTTTAATTCTTATTGAAAGTCATTTTTACTTTTTCACTGGTTCGAAAAAACCCTCTGCCCTGGGAAGAACCAGCAAAAAACCCAGTGGGACTTTTTAAAATAAATTTAACAATATAAATGATTACGAACTATTTACAAAATTTATTTTAGAAACTGCTTGGAAGCGACCACCTCATTCCCAGTCCCAGGGGTAATATCAACCATGTATTCATTTATACTATAATAATCCTTTTTATACAGTTTCAGCTTAATAAAACATTTAAACTTTGTAATAGTTAGGTAGGAGATAGGTAATTAACAATAAATATCGCATAAATCATCGTAAAGTGGCGGCTTAATATAATCAATGATCCCATATCATCTCGTGGGTGTCTCATAAAGTGACTGAGGAAAATTATATAAAAGCTGAGCAGTAGTTTCTCCTCTGAAAATATTTCATAATAATAAAATATTGCGCTTGACAACTCGTTTAACAAGCTTAACAACTATGGCAATTAACCGCCTTTTGAGGAGATCTATTCGGAAGGCCTATTTATATAGTCTGTAATTGATCTATGGAAATTTTGTATTAGTGGCCAAATTTAGTAACCATGAAAATAATATTTCTTAAGGAAATGAAAGTGACGAACGCACTTAAATTCCGCCTGATGGTATGTGGCCTACTGCATTCCAACCTATTTCAAACCAAGAAGGCTACAGCCAACGTCTCTACTGATGACTAAATAAGCCCGTAATGAAAGTGATTATCTTCATCCTTCACAACGGAACAGAGCAGTGCAACACGCACTGCTTATTGGTGGCGTAAATTGTTAAGAGGATAGACCTTAGACAGAGACCTTAGCTAGAAAAACGAGTCCTAACACCGAGTGTTATAAAATATTAGTGACTAATATAACACTAGCGAAATTGTCTCAGACGACCTACAATTGGAGGTAGATGCAAGTAAGACAGTCGACTTGAGAAGTTTTTTTTTTTTTTAGGATTAGGGTGACAAACGAGCACACAGTCCACCTGATGGTAAGTGGTTGCTGCGGCCCATAGACATCTACATCTATCCTCGTTTGCGAATCAAAATTAGATGCGTTGTCACCCGTGAGGACTAAGATGGAATGCCTCAATTCCAGTAAAAAGGGCCTCCGGCCACCTGCACTCACCAAGCGAAACGCAGAGGTAAACCTCTACTTCACGCTGGTATACTGTGAGGTCGTGGTACCACCCCGGTTCGAGCCGGCCCATCCGTGCGACAGCAAAAGCCGCGTGGCTCTACCACTATTGAAGTCAGTTAAAAATGTGTTTTTATTCTTTCCAAATCGTCTTCTCCGAGTATGTATTGTAAAGATTTAAATTACCATTTAAAAAAGAAGATTTAATGTGTTTTTTTTTTAAATATATAATTAAATATTAGTGAGCGAAACATATAAATAATATCAAGAAATGCTTTATTATATATATATATCTATATATATATATATATATATATATATATATATATATATATATATATATATATATATATATATATATATTGTATTGCTTTAATTTGACAACAACACATCTAGAAACATAATTTCAAGACAATAGTTTAAATAAATTTCAATAATAAATTTCTCATAATATATTCTGCGCACATTATAACGAAGTGGAATAATCTCACCATGTTTCAAGTCACTTTAAGTATTTACTCGGTTCACTGCGTTCTTCTATTTGATATCGCAGCGATATTTCATATTAAGGTGCTTTTATTTAATGATAAAATAAATACTTAAGTGCTCTCGTCGGCAGAGTTATTTAAAATTGAGCGAAGCTTTAAAAGAGCATGGCAGTACCTCTTTTAATGTTTGGACTTGTAAGTATTATGATTAGCAATATTTATAATGGGTTATGAAGCAATATTTATGACGGTTAATTAATTTTGGTAGCCTCGTACCGGTAAGTGAACTGTACGGCGGCGGCCTGACACTAGATAAGATGACTAACTTAAATTATAATATCAAGGAACACATTAATGAAAATAACCACTGGGAATAAGGTGATCGCCACCATGCTGGTTCTATGAAAAATCATTAAAAAATTGTATAAACGAAATTATTGTTAATTGAAATATGTTTGAAAAAAAATCCCGCTGGGTTTCTTGCTGGCTCTTCCCAGGACAAAGGAATTTTCCGAACCAGTAGTAGATAAAAATTTACTTTCAATAAGTATTATGTAATAATCAATGTTGAATAAGAAAAATTAAAAAAAAACTTGTTAGATTATATGCAGCAAGTCGATGGATATAGGTAGCTGTGACCATTCTTTATGGCATTATTTCGGGGATGTACTTGTTCAGCAGTCGATTTGTGACGGCTGTTATAATTGACAAAAATATAACTAGATACATATTATTATTATTATATTTAGCTTGCCTTATACAATTGGTAATCAGGAAGTTGCTGTGACCAGTTTCATTTCCGTCTGTCACCGATCATGACATCCATGGGATAATACGAGTTAGTGTATTCTTACGCCGCCGTACAAGGCCAGAAATTCTTACCTTTTATATTATTTACTGAGTGCAGCTTATGATTTCTAAGACCACGTAGCTAAAATTTGATAAGTTATAACTGGATAATAAATTATTTTAAAGATTATTAAAATTTTAAAGTACAATAAATGCAAGTAGAACATAAAATTGTGTTTTAAATAATATATATAAAAAATAGTTTAATGCAACTTCATCTTGCAGTACAAAGAGAGCATACACTGCGCCGGTGGTAAAAGATTAATTTACAACTCGTTAAAACTTTCCGCCAATACAGTTCATGCACGATTTCAATATAGTGTATCCAGTTTTTATCGTAGCTGACTATATTACAAAAAAGGTATTGGCATTATATTGCCGTGTGGTGGCGATGAAAGAATATTCACCACTCTCTATTAATAGAACCAGGTATTACTTTGCGGAAATTCATTATGTTAAAGATCTTGAAAAATAATTTAATAAAATAAAATTAGTTTGAAGAGCACCTCCCGCTCTCTCTCAATTGCCTGCACTATCTCCGTCACCACTTATCCCCGTCACCACTTATCCCAGCACCACTCTACTCCCAGCATCACTACTCTCAACATAACAACTCCCGACACCATTACACTAGGAAAGACATACCACCGTCAATAATACGACACGTGTTCCACCTCCACACGAGGCATCCTCAGGTGAAGTAGATTCTGCGTTGGCTGACCTCTTAATGTCTCTTCAAAATAGGTAAGACTAATAGTTTAGTCAAAATAGGTAAGAATAATAGTTTATTTTGTAACGCGGATCTTATCAAATACATTTTTAAGATCTTTAGTCAATTGTGTTGTCATCTGTGGGAATTAAGATGGAATGCCTCATATCCAGTAAAAAGGGTTTCCGGTTTTCTACACTCACCATAAGAAACACGCTGTTTTTGTACGCAGGTATTCTGTGAGATCGCGGCCCATCCCCAGTAGATCCGTCCCATTAACGCTACTATATAATTAAGCTGCAGCATGGCCCTACTAGATACAAAATCAAAATTAATAATTAATTCATACTGTGCGGCTATCAAATCCATATTGCTCACGTAATGATACATACATTTATGATGTGCTCCTAAGCCCCTAACTACCACAGCTCATTTATAATATTCCTAACCATCTACGTATTATTTATAATTATAATGTAAAATATCAATAGTTGGAAAATTATCAGGATTGCATTGTCTTAACAAATGTCGAAAGTGTCAAAATTATCTAATTTGAAATATCTGCAAGCACGAACATTTTTTATTAACAATCCTATCTAATAAAATGTAGGTGTGGAGTAATTGAGTGTAAGAAAACAATATTTGATAAAACAGAGCTAATGTACCTATATCGTATATATGCTGCATATGTTCAAGCAACTGCTGAATAATATGTTCATGTTAATATTCACGTTGTGATTTTTTTATTTCAGTACAAGTGCGATAGTGTGTCGGACGCAGGGTTGTCAAATTGAAAGTAAATATAATGAGTTTTCTCTTACTCTCACTTTGATAAAATATTAATACATAATAGTGACCAGCTTTATGGATTCTAAATTGGTTTGGCTTCATTCGTGCCAACTGTGGTGCCTTTTTTTTTTTTTTTTGCGGATGGAAAATCATCAAATGACGCCTTTCGCTCTGGGTGGAGCAGAAGGGAGTGTCAGACTTTTACTGACTAAAAACCATCCGTGTTCCTTCAGTGCCCTTACGTTCCGGAGCCGCGGTATCTCTTTCGAACAGCCCGCAGCCCCGGCAGGCGTCGGCCCTTGCGGGCCCCTTCACGATGCTGACAGCTCTTTGAGGCGCGCGTGGAACAAAACGCGCCGTCGACACGGCCTGTCGTCGTTAGACGGACGGACGGCGAGCTACCCATTGCTCGCCATCCACAGGCCCGCGCCTACGGTGGCCGGGGGCCACGACGTAGCCCCCGACGCCCGGGGCGTCTCCCGCGGCGGCCGGGAAGGAAAGCTGCTCTCTCATTCTCCCGCTCCGCCACCTCCTTCGCTAGCATCACTGCTTCGCAGAAGGTGGTGACGGCATCCCATTCCGTCTCGCTCCGGACCATGGCTTCGACCAGGGCCGGACGCGAGAGGTCGCCGCCGCCTATCGCCGCTACGAGGACACGGCGGTGCTCCGCCCAAGCAGGGCACACCTCCACGGTGTGCTCCACCGTGTCCTCCGGTCGCTCCTCGCAGTGGGAGCACCCGGGCGTTTCCTCCCGCCCGATTCGGTGCAGGAACCTCCCGAACACACCGTGTCCGGTGAGGACCTGCGTCAGGCGGAAGGTGAGGACGCCGTGGCGTCTCTCAAGCCACTCCTCAAAGAGGGGTCTTATCGCCGCTATAGTGGCGTGCCCAGCACGGGGTTGCGACAGTCGCTCTCTCCATGTCGCCATGAGATCATGCCGGAAGTCTGTCCGCTGCGCGACAACTTGCCGCGGCAGCGGGGTTTCCCCCCGGCATAGTGCCTCCGCGCGCCATTCGTGCAGGCGCGCGAGGACTATCGCCTCCAGATCCCATGGCGGCAATCCGTCAAGAAGGCTCGCCGCCTCGCGGGAGATCGTGCGGTAGCCGCGAACCATCTTTACGGCAACCACCCTTTGGGGCGCGTTTAGGTGGTGGACGGCAAGCCGCGCCAAACCACGCGCCCACACCGGGGCCCCGTAAAGGGCCATGGACCTCACGATCCCCGCGTAGAGCCTCCGGCAGGAGGCGTTTGGCCCCCCCAGGTTCGGCAGGAGCCGCCTGAAGGCAGCCCCGGTCCGTTCCAGTTTGGGAGCCAAACGTCGGAAGTGCTCAACGAAGTTCCATCGGCCGTCGAGGACGAGTCCTAGGTACTTCAACGTCGACTCGACGCCGATGGATACCCCTCCTACCATCACTGAGGATCCCGGTGGTGGCCTGTTCCGAGGACCATGGAAGTGCATGGCCTCGGACTTGTGCAGAGCCACCTCGAGACCCAGTTGCCGGATCCTCTCAACGACTATCGCAACCCCGCGTGTCATAGTTTCCGCCGCCGCCTCGTACGACCCCCCTTGTGCCAGTACCAGCGTGTCGTCAGCGTAGCAAACTACGCTGACGCCGGTAGGGAGGTCGGCGCGCAGCACCCAGTCGTAACCGATGTTCCACAGGGGCGGCCCCAGAACCGAACCCTGTGGGACACCGCACGACATCTCTCGCCGGTTCCACTCACCGTTGCGACCGGGGTAGATGACGGCCCTGTCCGTCAGATAGTCCCCGACTATACGACGGAGATAGGTCGGCACCCGGTGATACCGGAGTGCCTCCCTAATGCAGCTCCAGGGCATGGAGTTGAAGGCGTTGGCGATGTCGAGAGACACCGCCAAAACAACCCCCCCCCCCCCTGGCCACTGCATCCCCCGTCGTGAGGGCTCTCACGCGCATGATGGCGTCCACCGTAGAGCGCCTCTTGCGGAAACCAAACTGGTGTTCCACAAGATCCGGCCCCGTCCCCGCAAGGTGCTCGGCGAGGCGGTTTGCAATGACTCTTTCAAAGAGCTTGCCCACCTCGTCGAGCAGCACCACGGGCCGGTATGCGGACGGAGAGTCCGCAGGGCGCCCTGGCTTCCAAATGAGGACCAGCTTCCCCGTCTTCCAACGAAGCGGGAATTGGCCTCTCTCCAAGCATGCGCTTAGGAGCCCCTCCAGTCGGGGCCCGAGAGCCTCCGAGGCCAGGACCCAGGCTTTGCCAGGCAAGCCATCGGGTCCTGGGGCGGTATTCCTGGCCTTGAGCCTACGTACCGCCACTCTCAGTTCTACCCCGGTCCCTTCCGGGATGTCGTCGTCGTCGTCCTGGTGGTCCGCTTCCGGCACCGCAGGTGGCGGAGCCATAGGAGGGGGTGGATGTTCCCCTCGCGCAGGGAACAGAGCGCTCACCACGTCCTCCACGAGCTGAGGCCGGAGACTCTGCGTCAGCGGGGGGGCCCAGGTGCGGATTTTATCCCGCACCATCTTGTAAGGGCGCCCCCACGGATCTCTGTCGAGAGTCTCCAGCATCTCCTCACGGACCCGATCCCGGGCCCGCATGACAGCCTCCCGGAGGGCGGTCTTCGCCGCTCTGTATCCCTCGTACAGCTCCGCCTCAATAACTGTGGTGCCTACCTAGCATGTCGTAAAAACAACTAATATTGGGTTTGCAATTATGTAGGCGTTGGGCTGGCCGACTACCTAATATTTCTTTAATAATTTTTCATCTAGACACACTTGACAATATTA
This sequence comes from Parnassius glacialis, assembly GCA_033319125.1. NCBI lineage: Eukaryota > Metazoa > Arthropoda > Insecta > Lepidoptera > Papilionidae > Parnassius > Parnassius glacialis. The sequence goes on along the minus strand of JAVANC010000001.1, from coordinate 56,919,634 downwards.
CTGCGATTTTTTTTACAAATGTTTTTTACACATATTAATTTTTGTAATAACAAGTTATAATCTAAAATCTAAAAAAAGCGAGTCAATGTGAGAAAGTCACACAAATTTTACTACTACTCCTAATGTACGTAAATAAGATTTATACAGTTTTCTAAGATAACTGAGTTATTCCAGTCAGCATTTCATATTTAATTAGCTTGGAGTTTAGCCACGTGCATAGCTTTGAAAGATCTTCTATAAGAGTAAAAAAAACTGCAAAATTGCAGCTTTATAAGTAATAAAGTGGAATATAATGATTTCTTATACTTACACGGATATAACACATTGAGCCAGTCCCCACCGTGACTATGATTGCTGTGAAGTGCTTGAAACTTCATAAATTAAGAGATAAAATTAAACGTCATAATATCCATAAAATTAGTTCTATTTAGAATGAATGATGTTGATAAATATGGAGCCATTTATATAAACGACGCTCTTTCACTATAATAAAAAGTTATAATGTTATAATAAACCTAAAATATATGTATAGTATGTATTTCATACGTATGATATTATTGTTTCAAATTATTCTGTACGCACCCTACAGTTGCAATACGAGTTCATATTGTAGAAACAAAAGAACGAGATCATGATTTCAGCGAAGCAGAACGGAGCAAAATTAAAAATAGTATGAAAGAAATAATCTGGATCAGCTGTCCTTTGAATGATAACTTTTATAATAAATATTCTACTCTAGATGAATTAATACTTCCCATATGTGTGTTTTAATGTGAAAAAAATATAACCGTTTTTTGGGGGGAGGTTTGTGAGTTGTAACCATCTACATATAATTAATGTGTAGTATGTCGCTGTAGGTTGTGTCTACGTTACGGGATGTGGTAAATAAAACTGTGTCCGATTCCGTAGAGAGTTGTTTATAGCACTAATAATACTTATCAATAAAATGTAATATATATAAATACTTATGAATGTTATTGCAATGAACGTGACGCGCGC
>JAVANC010000001.1:56884288-56918535 GCA_033319125.1 Parnassius glacialis | reverse complement strand
GTATTCCAGATCGTGATTGAGTCGACCTATTCGTGGTAAAACATAATATAGCAGCAGCATTAAGCTGCTATTTTACGCTGGTATTCTATTAGAGCGTGATCCTCCCTCGGTTGAGACACCCCATCACTTCTACCAAAAGTAGAAAATCCATCATTCCAATTTATCCCAGGATATGTCATAAGGATCGACTCACCTGAAATAAACCACACAGGAAAGTAGCACGTGGCTTCTTATACATGGCAGTTTAACTGATCCCTGTTCCCCTGTTCGATACTCAAGCGTGTCAAATAAGGCAAATCCTCCCAACGGGACCAAATGGTAGGGGTAGTTACGACAACTTAGTGAACAATTTGAATAATTTTATATAGGTAGTATGTAATAAAAGTAAATTTATTCGTTGCAAGAATATATGAAAATTTACAAAAAAAACGTCTTCATTGATGTCGAGGCATTCCATGTTAGGTCTCAGGTGTAAAGTTGAATCTGCATTTTGATTATTTTACGAGGATAGACGTATATGTCGACTAGGCCAGAGCATCCAGAGCGGTAGATGTGAAATGAAACGCCGCGTCGTATATAAAAAATTACTTATAGTACCCCATTATTCACGTTTTAAAAGAATCCCTTGCTTGAAGAGTTAGAGTGCTTGCATGACTATCGCACTCTTAAATAAATACCACTCTGTAGGACATTCTCAATGGCTATCGCTACAGAAGCCCGCTAGCTTCAGTTACCCGTCAACATCTGGCTTTATAACATACGGTGCGCTAGTATTGTGCGAACAATTTGTAGTTGAGAGAGACAGGTAGAAGGTATTCAATAAAACAATTTTTACACATATTATCGGGTTTAATTTACTTATTTTAATTCCCGACATTTCGGGTGCTTAACAGCAATCCATGGTCACGGGGGGACAAACATTTTCCCACGGTAGCTAACTGTGATGGATGATGGTGTGATTCACCATATAAATATCGATTGGTATGTGATTTTTATTTTACAGTTTATGGAATTAAGATGCTCTAAAAATGCAGTTACTTTGTCAGATGGTAAAATTTAGAAAGTTTACCATATCACAAAGTAACTGCATTTTAGACCATCTAAAACTCCATAAACTCTAAAATACAATTCACAATGGAGTTCAACAATACTTTAGCTTTCCTAGATGTTTTAGTCATCCGAAATCCTGATAACACTATTGTTCACACTGTGTATAGAAAAAAGACCCATAGTAACTGATATTTAAATGGTGAATCGCACCATCACTCATCACAGTTAGCTACCGTGGGAAAAACTTTGTTTCAGAAAGCATGGAGGATCTGTGACCGAAAACATTTGGCCGCCGAGCATCAGCACCTAGAGCAAGTATTGAAATACAACAAGCTTCGAGTGCCATGCCTAGGTCACAGTGACCGAGTGCAGCCTGTCACAGTCGAGCGTGTACCTGCTGTACTACCCTACGATAGAGGAGTCACCAAAAAAGGTTAGCTACATGTTGAAGCGAGTTTTTATTAAAACATGCTTCAAGCCGCCGAAGAACATTAGTTAATTTTTACCATCCGCCAATTCGTATGAGGCTACAAAAGAAAACTTAACCAGGGGATGGGAATCATTTCTCCCGATACCAGCTTAATAAAACTATGTTTGCCAATCCTCTTGTCAAACGTAACAACTACGTTATAATAAAGCTAAAGAACACTCGTTACTCTATTATAAATTGTACTGAATAATTATTAACGTATGGGTCGTGGAATTCTAGCAACTTTTTCAAGACTAAGCAACTCTAAAAATGAGCATATTAATATAATTTTAGTTAAAAAAAATATTCTTTAATATTTTTATATGTGTGAATGAACTTTGGTACACATAGTATAATCACATGAGTAAAGAAACCGTACCGTACAGAGGCAAAGCTTCATACAACCGCGATAATATAATAGTTACACCACTACAAGCCTAAAGCGCGTGTGTGCGTAAGTTAATTACACGGAGAAACTGCTTTAAACCGGCTCGGTCAGTGCTTGCAATCAGGAAATGTAAAGAGTTAGTACCTACCAAAAATAGGTTTTTAAGAATTATTCGTGTCAAATAAATTATAAAAAAGTGTTAATATGTACTGTATTGCTTTTATTAACTATAATAAAACAAATAAGAAATATATAATTTTTTAATCCCAAATTTTCTCAACCAAACTCCATTAGGTAAGTAGTAACTTGACTGTAATTTTCTGTGGGATGTTACTGTGGGATGTTATAGGGTAGTGGATGTTTTTACACTATATTATACTTATAATACATACTTATGTATCATATAAAAAAATGAATAAAGACTAATAAACTAACACATTATCTAACATCAGCCGTCATAATTTTTGCATCATTTTGCACATACATTTTTTTTAATAGACAATTCTACAAACATATATATTACACTATATTATAAGTTTGAACAAAGACTAATAATCAAACACATTATCTAACATCAGCCGTCATAATTTTTTGCATCATTTTGCACATACATTTTTTTTAATAGACAATTCTACAAACATATATATATTACACTATATTATAAGTTTGAATAAAGACTAATAATCTAACACATTATCTAACATCAGCCGTCATAATTTTTGCACCATTTTGCACATACATTTTTTTTTAATAGACAATTCTACAAACGTATATATTACACTATATTATAAGTTTGAATAAAGACTAATAATCTAACACATTATCTAACATCAGCCGTCATAATTTTTGCACCATTTTGCACATACATTTTTATTTAATAGACAATTCTACAAACATATATATTACACTATATTATAACTTTGAATAAAGACTAATAATCTAACACATTATCTTACATCAGCCGTCATAATTTTTGCATCATTTTGCACATACATTTTTTTTAATAGACAATTCTACAAACATATATATTACACTATATTATAAGTTTGAATAAAGACTAATAATCTAACACATTATCTAACATCAGCCGTCATAATTTTTGCACCATTTTGCACATACATTTTTATTTAATAGACAATTCTACAAACATATATATTACACTATATTATAACTTTGAATAAAGACTAATAATCTAACACATTATCTAACATCAGCCGTCATAATTTTTGCATCATTTTGCACATACATTTTTTTAATAGACAATTCTACAAACATATATATTACACTATATTATAAGTTTTAACAAAGACTAATAATCAAACACATTATCTAACATCAGCCGTCATAATTTTTGCATCATTTTGCACATACATTTTTTTTTAATAGACAATTCTACAAAAATATATATTACACTATATTATAAGTTTGAATAAAGACTAATAATCTAACACATTATCTAACATCAGCCATCATAATTTTTGCATCATTTTGCACATACTTTTTTTTTTAATAGACAATTCTACAAACATATATATTACACTATATTATAAGTTTGAATAAAGACTAATAATCTAACACATTATCTAACATCAGCCGTCATAATTTTTGCACCATTTTGCACATACATTTTATTTTAATAGACAATTCTACAAACATATATATTACACTATATTATAAGTTTGAATAAAGACTAATAATCTAACACATTATATAACATCAGCCGTCATAATTTTTGCATCATTTTGCACATACATTTTTTTTAATAGACAATTCTACAAACATATATATTACACTATATTATAAGTTTGAATAAAGACTAATAATCTAACACATTATCTAACATCAGCCGTCATAATTTTTGCACCATTTTGCACATACATTTTTATTTAATAGACAATTCTACAAACATATATATTACACTATATTATAACTTTGAATAAAGACTAATAATCTAACACATTATCTAACATCAGCCGTCATAATTTTTGCATCATTTTGCACATACATTTTTTTAATAGACAATTCTACAAACATATATATTACACTATATTATAAGTTTTAACAAAGACTAATAATCAAACACATTATCTAACATCAGCCGTCATAATTTTTGCATCATTTTGCACATACATTTTTTTTTTAATAGACAATTCTACAAAAATATATATTACACTATATTATAAGTTTGAATAAAGACTAATAATCTAACACATTATCTAACATCAGCCATCATAATTTTTGCATCATTTTGCACATACTTTTTTTTTAATAGACAATTCTACAAACATATATATTACACTATATTATAAGTTTGAATAAAGACTAATAATCTAACACATTATCTAACATCAGCCGTCATAATTTTTGCACCATTTTGCACATACATTTTATTTTAATAGACAATTCTACAAACATATATATTACACTATATTATAAGTTTGAATAAAGACTAATAATTTAACACATTATATAACATCAGCCGTCATAATTTTTGCATCATTTTGCACATACATTTTTTTTAATAGACAATTCTACAAACATATATATTACACTATATTATAAGTTTGAATAAAGACTAATAATCTAACACATTATCTAACATCAGCCGTCATAATTTTTGCACCATTTTGCACATACATTTTTATTTAATAGACAATTCTACAAACATATATATTACATAATATTATAACTTTGAATAAAGACTAATAATCTAACACATTATCTAACATCAGCCGTCATAATTTTTGCATCATTTTGCACATACATTTTTTTAATAGACAATTCTACAAACATATATATTACACTATATTATAAGTTTGAACAAAGACTAATAATCAAACACATTATCTAACATCAGCCGTCATAATTTTTGCATCATTTTGCACATACATTTTTTTTAATAGACAATTCTACAAACATATATATTACACTATATTATAAGTTTGAATAAAGACTAATAATCTAACACATTATCTAACATCAGCCGTCATAATTTTTGCACCATTTTGCACATACATTTTTATTTAATAGACAATTCTACAAACATATATATTACACTATATTATAACTTTGAATAAAGACTAATAATCTAACACATTATCTAACATCAGCCGTCATAATTTTTGCATCATTTTGCACATACATTTTTTTAATAGACAATTCTACAAACATATATATTACACTATATTATAAGTTTTAACAAAGACTAATAATCAAACACATTATCTAACATCAGCCGTCATAATTTTTGCATCATTTTGCACATACATTTTATTTTAATAGACAATTCTACAAAAATATATATTACACTATATTATAAGTATGAATAAAGACTAATAATCTAACACATTATCTTACATCAGCCATCATAATTTTTGCATCATTTTGCACATACTTTTTTTTTTAATAGACAATTCTACAAACATATATATTACACTATATTATAAGTTTGAATAAAGACTAATAATCTAACACATTATCTAACATCAGCCGTCATAATTTTTGCACTATTTTGCACATACATTTTATTTTAATAGACAATTCTACAAACATATATATTACACTATATTATAAGTTTGAACAAAGACTAATAATCAAACACATTATCTAACATCAGCCGTCATAATTTTTGCATCATTTTGCACATACATTTTTTTAATAGACAATTCTACAAACATATATATTACACTATATTATAAGTTTGAACAAAGACTAATAATCAAACACATTATCTAACATCAGCCGTCATAATTTTTGCATCATTTTGCACATACATTTTTTTTAATAGACAATTCTACAAACATATATATTACACTATATTATAAGTTTGAATAAAGACTAATAATCTAACACATTATCTTACATCAGCCGTCATAATTTTTGCATCATTTTGCACATACATTTTTTTTAATAGACAATTCTACAAACATATATATTACACTATATTATAAGTTTGAATAAAGACTAATAATCTAACACATTATCTAACATCAGCCTTCATAATTTTTGCATCATTTTGCACATACATTTTTTTAATAGACAATTCTACAAACATATATATTACACTATATTATAAGTTTGAACAAAGACTAATAATCAAACACATTATCTAACATCAGCCGTCATAATTTTTGCATCATTTTGCACATACATTTTTTTAATAGACAATTCTACAAACATATATATTACACTATATTATAAGTTTGAACAAAGACTAATAATCAAACACATTATCTAACATCAGCCGTCATAATTTTTGCATCATTTTGCACATACATTTTTTTTAATAGACAATTCTACAAACATATATATTACACTATATTATAAGTTTGAATAAAGACTAATAATCTAACACATTATCTAACATCAGCCCTCATAACTTTTGCACCATTTTGCACATACATTTTTATTTAATAGACAATTCTACAAACATATATATTACACTATATTATAACTTTGAATAAAGACTAATAATCTAACACATTATCTAACATCAGCCGTCATAATTTTTGCATCATTTTGCACATACATTTTTTTAATAGACAATTCTACAAACATATATATTACACTATATTATAAGTTTTAACAAAGACTAATAATCAAACACATTATCTAACATCAGCCGTCATAATTTTTGCATCATTTTGCACATACATTTTTTTTAATAGACAATTCTACAAAAATATATATTACACTATATTATAAGTTTGAATAAAGACTAATAATCTAACACATTATCTAACATCAGCCATCATAATTTTTGCATCATTTTGCACATACTTTTTTTTTTAATAGACAATTCTACAAACATATATATTACACTATATTATAAGTTTGAATAAAGACTAATAATCTAACACATTATCTAACATCAGCCGTCATAATTTTTGCACTATTTTGCACATACATTTTATTTTAATAGACAATTCTACAAACATATATATTACACTATATTATAAGTTTGAATAAAGACTAATAATTTAACACATTATATAACATCAGCCGTCATAATTTTTGCATCATTTTGCACATACATTTTTTTTAATAGACAATTCTACAAACATATATATTACACTATATTATAAGTTTGAATAAAGGACTAATAATCTAACACATTATCTAACATCAGCCGTCATAATTTTTGCACCATTTTGCACATACATTTTTATTTAATAGACAATTCTACAAACATATATATTACACTATATTATAACTTTGAATAAAGACTAATAATCTAACACATTATCTAACATCAGCCGTCATAATTTTTGCATCATTTTGCACATACATTTTTTTAATAGACAATTCTACAAACATATATATTACACTATATTATAAGTTTGAACAAAGACTAATAATCAAACACATTATCTAACATCAGCCGTCATAATTTTTGCATCATTTTGCACATACATTTTTTTTAATAGACAATTCTACAAACATATATATTACACTATATTATAAGTTTGAATAAAGACTAATAATCTAACACATTATCTAACATCAGCCGTCATAATTTTTGCACCATTTTGCACATACATTTTCTCTTAATAGACAATTCTACAAACATATATATCTATCCCCCATCTAAAACAAGGAGCGGGGAACAGCCAGTTCAGTATAAAGTGCTTTCTGTTATCTTGGCCTTCTCTGTGCGGTGCTTTAAAAATGGCTAATATAACTAACTTCTAAATGTTCAAATAAAGAATTAAACATTAAAAATGTATTATTAAATAAATAAAGTTAATTATACTGAACAAAATTATCATATCGGAACCATTCTTCGCACTTGCTGATTTCTTATAACATATTTACCACCACTGCCCGCGAGTGGGCGTGTCAATTGCTTCTAGTTTAGTCACTAAACGCTCGATGATTAAAAAGGTTGTGTCGGCCAGTGTCATAAACGTAAGTTACGCGTATTTTAAGTATAGACGGGGTCTGTGAGACTTCATGTCCATATTTACTTAAAGAATAGTATACTTAACACCTATAATATTGTTTCAAATTTTTGTTGATATTTTTTGATATTTTTTGTTGAAAGGGCAACGGAATCCCAGGGGCAGCAGCTGGTCGACTTCATGGAGAAAGAAGGACTCTTTATGACGAACTCTTTCTTCCAGAAGCGGTCCCACAGGAAGTGCACCTGGTGGAGCCATGACGGTTCGACAAAAAATGAGATTGACTTCATTATGATAACCAGACGACAACTGTTCAGTCATGCCTCGCAAGGGTGAAAACTGGTAGCGATCACCGAATGGTTAGAGGCACACTGAACTTAAACGTTAAGTTGGAGAGGTCTCGTCTAATGAAGTCAACGCTCCGTCCCTCTCGTGCTCTATTCCAAAGTCCCGAAATCTTTCAGCTCGCAGAAGAACACAAAAACTCTCCGATCACACTCTTAATCTCATGGCTGTTAGACGGGAAATGAAGCTTTATTCCTAAACAGATTTGATAGCATACAGGCAACTGAACAGACAGATCTCCAAATGCATAAGGCGGGACTTGCGCAACTTCAACAGAGCTTGTATTGAAGAAGCGACCAAGCGGACCCAAGGCTCCAAAGTCTTTACTAGAGATCTGTCTGCCAGAAAGAGCCCACTGTCAAAGCTGAAGACCCAGTGTGGCAGCATCGTATCCGGGACACCTGAGATATTGAGTGAGATTGAGAGGTTCTATGGGCAGCTGTACACGTCATCGTTGGAGCCACACGCAAGTGTGAGTAACAGATCCATTAGCGAGTCTTATTCGACACTATTCTGACGGTATCCCGGACGTCTATCTGAGCGAGATTAGAATAGCTCTCCAGCACCTTAAAAACGGCAAGTCCCCGGGCGAGGATGGAATTACAGCGGAGTTTTTGAAAGCAGGTGAAAATCGTTACTTAAAGTTCTTCAGGAGCTCTTTAATTCCATCTTCCATGGTGGCACTACTCCAGAGGCGTGGAGCAGAAGGGCGGTGGCCTTGTTCTTTAAAAAAGGCGACAACGCTCTCTTGAAGAACTACAGACCGATTTCCCTTCTGAGCCGCGTCTACGTGCTGTTTTCGAGAGTCATTATGAATCGTCTCGCGCGCAGACTTGACGACTTCCAGCCTCCCGAACAAGCCGGTTTCCGAAAAGGTACCATGGACCACATACATACCATGCGGCAGATTGTAGAGAAGACAAAAGAGTATAATCTGCCACTATCCTTGCGTATGTGGACTATGAGAAAGCCTTTCATTCCGTCAAAATTCGGGCGGTGCTGCAGTCCCTACAGCGGAGCCAAGTTGACTGTCGGTATATCGAAGTACTGAAATGTTTGTACAGTAGAGCTACGATGGCTATCCGAGTACAGAATCAGAGTACGACACCTATCCAACTGCAGAGAGGTGTAAGACGTCATATCCCCGAAAATATTCACCGCTGCATTGGAAGATGTTTTCAAACTACTGAATTGGAAATGATACGGTATTAACATCAATGGCGAGTACATTACTCACCTTCGATTTGCCGACGATATAATCCTTATGGCAGAATCGCTGTAGGACCTAAGCACTATGCTCAATGACCTCCATAGTGTCTCTCAACGGATAGGTCTTAAGATGAACATGGACAAAACAAAAATCATGTTTAACGTCCATGTCACACCTATGCCAGTAGTTGTTGGGAGCACTAAGCTCGAAGTTATTGACGAGTATGTTTACCTGGGACAAATAGTCCGACTAGGTAAGTCCAACTTCGACCGAGAGGTCAATCGACGGATTCAACTCAGCTGGGCAGCGTTCGGGAAACTACGACACATCTAAGCCTTAAAACGAAATTGTACAACCAGTGTGTGTTGCCAGTGATGGCTTACGGATCTGAGACGTGGTCCTTCACTGCTGGTCGTATGAGGAAGCTCAAGGTCGCTCAGCGAGTTATGGAGAGGATTATGCTCGGGGTGTATCTGCGTGATAAACTTAGAAATGGGGATATCCGCAGTAGAACCAGAGTAACCGATATATCCCAACGGATTAGTAAGCTGAAGTGACAGTGAGCCGGCCATATATAGCTTGAAGAACGACAACCGATGGGGAAGAAAGGTTCTCGAATGGCAGCCTCGTACCGGTAGGCGAAGTGTAGGGCGACCCCCCACTAGATGGAGTGACGACCTGGTGAGAAATACAGGAAGTCGACGGATGCAGGTGGCTCAGGAACGTGCTTTGTGGCATTCCTTGGGGGAGGTCTATATTCAGCAGTGGACTTGTGAAGGGCTGTAGTGATGATTTTTGTTGATTAAAATGGCAGAAAATATTCGTACAAGTTCTTCTAGTCCAAAACTTTCATCAGTACAAAAAAGTGTAGAACAAATACCGAAAAAAATATTGCGTTTATATGGAACATATGTCATCTAGTGATATTTTTTCGAATTTTTGACTTAAGTGGTATTAATGCTAGCATATTATATGTTCAACATCAAAATAAAGAAATAGACTGAGGTATCTTTATAAAGAAATTAGCTCGTTCGCTAGTAGTTTCGCATATCGTAGTCATATCATAACGAAAGACGTTATAATATCTCGACCAAAGCATTACCAATAGAAATGAGAATCACCATAAAGCGCGTTTAGGTGGCGACGTGCCCCCAAAGATACCCAAGCTAAATAACTAGAACAAGAGCAGAGAAAACCTTGTAATCTATGCCCACTAAAATCCCAAAGAAATACCAAAAATCCAATATGTCTGTTATAGGGTAATCGATTGCAATTCGGAACGAACATTTTTGTTTGTTTAATTGAAAATTTATTAGATTTTAAGAAACATATATATTTACGTCGATTTTTAAAATAAATAATTAGTTAGTAGAACTTTAAGTGATCTCAGTGCCAATGAAGACTGTAAAGTGCCTTTCCTTAATTTATTTTTCTAATTATTATTATTTTGTAATAAATGTTTCTCATAAATATCTATTTAAAATCCAATTACGAGTATTTACAATCCATTCTTATTTTCATTTATTTATTTGCACTACTAATGACCTATGTTTAGCAGCGCATCTTTAATAGGCTATAATAAATGAATTTATTCAAATAAATTTAAGTTATAAATACATACGTATTTTTAACATTTGGAGTTAACTTACTGAAAGTCAGTTATTATGTATATACTTTCAGTTTTATGAAATAGTAATCATAATATTTGATTTCTCCTGTAAAATATTATTGTTTCGTTTTCCTCTGTCGACTCTTACGACAGCCACAGGATAATATTATGGTAGTGAATTATCCTTCGTCATCAATATAGGCTATTGCAAAAAAATAGACAAATATCACATTTTTATGAGAAAAACCTTCAATCCTTTATATCCGAACAATATTGGATTATATACATTTAGGAATCGATCAAACCAAATCGGCGTTGGCCTTCGTTGGTTTTGTCTGCCGACTTCCAAAAAGGAGACGGTACTCAATTCGAGTGTATGTTTTTTTTTTTTTTTTATGTGTGTTACCTCATAACTTTGTACTGGGCGAACCGATTTCGATGATTCTTTTTTTATATGAAAGCTGATAGTTCTCGTGTGGTCGCATATGAATTTGATCAAGGTCAGACCAATGGTTATTGAGTTATTCTCAAATAACCTATATTGAAGTCGGCTGTACAAAATTTTTAATTTTAAATTATGTAAGCAGCTTACAGCCGGAATATGCAATAACGCCGCTTCAATAATACATTAGAAGCACATGTTCAACAATAATATATTTTTGACTAATGCATTGATTACAATGCAAGGAGCTGTTATATTGAATTTTCGAATCACGTCGGTATTTAAATCACCAATGATAAGTATTTGATTAGTATCAGGCTATTTCGTGTGCCTACTTAAACTTAAATAAAAGATATAAGAAATTTATCCTTTTTTTATTTTTTTATAGGATAAGGGTGACAAACGATCACACAGTCCACCTGATGGTAAGTGGCGGCCCATAGACATCAACATCTATCCTCTATTACAAATCAAAATGTAGATGCGTTGTCACCCGCGAGGACTAATATGGAATGGCTCATTTCCAGTAAAAAGGGCCTCCGGTCCGGTAGTTTAAAAAAAAACTACTAACTAGATCTCGTTCAAACCAATTTTCGGTGGAAGTTTACGTATATATATATATATATATATATATATATATATATATATATATATATATATATATATATATATATATATATATATATATATATATAATTTTTTTTCGATTTATCATTCTCTTATTTTAGAAGGTACAGTGTGGGGACACATTTAGAAGTGTCTCTCGCGCAAACTATTCAGTTTACAAAAAAATGGGTAAAAGAAACCTCAATATCATTTTTGAAGACCTATCCATAGATACCCCATATGTATGGGTTTGATGGAAAAAAAGTTTGTGCCTTTGTTTTGTACTCGCGTACTTTGCACTGATATATTTTGATTGGCACTGACACTATTACTTGTATAAGCACTTGAAATTTTTTGAAGAGATAGCCATGGTGCAAGCTCCAGACGGGACGCAGCCGCAGGGCTTCGCATGCGTGCTTGTCGCACTTGCTTTCAGAGTACCGTAATCCCTCTGCTCCAAATTCTCCCACTAACATGTAGATAACAACATAGTGGTGTAAGTCGTGGGTTGGTAGCTGATTCAATTCAACATCTATGTCTTCCTTTTTCATTGGATCGATTTGACACCCGATCTCCTTCAAGGACGCTTCTCTGTCCTCAGGTTGGCTTGTCTAAAATTTACTGATAAGTATGGTCAAGTTGATTATGTTGCTTATAGGTGGAATATCTATAGCTATTAAATCGGGATGTGCTTGCATTGTGTTGATGTGGTTGTTATGTGGATAGATTATGAATGAATCTCCCTTGAGAAGGCAATTATTTTTCTACTAATAAGCATTGCTGATGCGCTCCGAAGTATTTATAGTGTTAAGCGCATTTCATGAATTCAGATGAACGTTATATATTTGTCTGTTGAATGATTATTGACCATAATTTTGATCATTTTACATATCGACCATTGAGCAAAAAATGTCGTTTAAACCAAAACTTCATTTTACAGGACGAGCGAAAAACAAAAATAGTTGAGTATATTTTCTGCATATTTTTTTATAATATGAAAGCTGTTATATACCACTTAAGCGTAATATGTTAAGGTTTTAGATTAGATTTATATTAAAGAACTTAAAATAACGCAGTTTTAATAGTTCCAGAAATAGTATGGCTATTACTACAAAAAAATTTCATTGTAACTGGCTTTAACGACAAATTTTTCAGACTTTATAACAGTATCCTTTGGTGTTAAAGTAGTCAGCAATTGTTCTATGGATGAGAATTTTGTATCAAAAGACAAATGTTATCAGAAGTAAGTGTAATTTATTATAGTAATTGCAGTACAAATTTTAGAAATAAACATGTTATTAAAATGTTATATTAATTAACCAATTAACCTACTTACTAATTTTCTTTTGAAGAATATTTTGTTAAAATATAAAATTAAAATTGACCTATATTCGAAATGATGCACAGATATTCAGTATTATGGTTCTTTAGAATAAACTAGACGTGTTTACTGTGGCATCATGGTTTGTCAATTTTAGGCTCAGGTCTGGTAATAGGAAGTTGGAGATAAATATCGGTCAATAAATAGAGTGCAGACGCGGTAGGCCAGTGTGGCGCTTCTAAGTTTGATTTCGACTCTGGAAGATTTCGGGTTAGCATTATTCTATACGACATAAACAGAGGCAGGTAACCGGTCGGAGATTGTTGAGTTATCAACTTTGTATGAACTCGGTGCTAAAAAGGTTGGGTGGCAATATAATATATTGTTCACTACAGCGTGTGAAGGGTTAAATACATGGCCATATGGTGCGTTGATTTCAGAGCTAGAAAGATGGCAGTGAATATGGTCCACTGCTATATGATGTGCAAAGGTATGTTAGAGGTAAGGCAGTATTACTGGTCTGTCAACTTCCAGTCCACTGCTAGAAAAACCACGTCAAAGACGAATCGAAAGAAATAAGCATCGTCCTCTACAGTGTCTGGAAATTCAGGTGAGCGGACGTACAAGTGCTGTTTTGTAAACTTTAGGTGTGGTGCTGCGGAGATGACTTTAAATGTAATTTGCCACGATTGATTTAGGAGTTGAGGGAGTGTAGTTAGTAATTTAGTAAAAAATAGGCAATATATTTTTTAGGAGTTGCATACGGAATTCCAAAGAAGTCATTAAATCGTGATATTGTGGAAGTATGTTCGAATTTTATTACCTGGTGAGACACAAATACGGTCTTTTA
Source organism: Parnassius glacialis (assembly GCA_033319125.1). NCBI lineage: Eukaryota > Metazoa > Arthropoda > Insecta > Lepidoptera > Papilionidae > Parnassius > Parnassius glacialis. Next base: position 56,904,345 of record JAVANC010000001.1, on the reverse strand, counting down.
TCAGGTATTTCAACATTATTTTTTCTATAACATCCATGCTAACTTATGACAGGTATTATTTTATTTTGTCGTTTTCTTGACAGTTTAGTAGGTTCTTGACACTGTTATCAATACTCGTAGCTATATCAACGATGTCACTAAAGAATGATATTAAAAGTTAAACAAAAATGGTAAGCTATTTTCGTTACATAAGGATACGGAATGGAAAATTTGAAAATCCAAATTACATGCTGTATTAAGGACACATTTGGCAGTTAACGCCAATGACAAACACACGAATAAAATTTGTTTTTTATAGGATAACGGTAACAAACAAGTACACAGTCCAGTTTATAGTATGTGATAGCTGTGATCCATAGACGTCTACATCTATCCTTGATTACGAATCAAAATGCAGATGCGTTGTCGAGCGAGAGGACTAACACCCGTATTTATAAAGAAGTAATTACTCGTTGCTAAGTAATTCCTTCATTAAGTCATTACTTAAGGTTAGAATTCTTAATAACAAAATCTCATTCTATAGTTCAGTAACACACTTTACTTACTTGAGCAAATGCCCGAGTAACACTCGACGCTTAGTGGTTGTTTCTGTGTGGCAACACTTCGTGACTACGTTTATTTTCATGAAAAAGCAAACATAAGCTACATTATTTTTACAAAATCTTGTAATAATATCTTTGATATTACTTTATTTGATTATAAATATCATAATAGCAATAATGTTATATAAATTATATGATGTTATAAAGTTTATATCAATATTGTTATTTAATTGTGTCAGTACAAAAAAAAATGTTTGGAGAAACAAAACCTTTGACTCTAACTGATACAAGCTTAGATGTAAATAATCTAAGGATACGAGCATCGGTGAAGGGGGTTCTTTCACAATCCTCTTATTGTCCGGATAATGCAGAGGTAATGAAATCACATAAAATTTGCAAATTATTTTTTTTTAATTAAAATATTTTTTTAATGTTCAAGTTTTTTTGAAATAAAAGTTATTTCTTTACGTTTGAATATTGATTCTGATAAAGCACTTAACGGGAACCACAGGGTTTTTGTTACATGTTGTATAATCGTTGCTTCAATGCTATCCAAAGTTTCCATTTTTTATGCGAAATAACCTTAAAGTAGTGCTTAAGTAAATGAAATGGTGATTATTACTTGGGTGAGAATTCTAACTTTTGACAGTTCTAACTTGGAGCAATTACTTAACTATAGAATACAAATCATTACTCAAGTAATTACTTTTACTTGTATATAAATACGGGTGTAAGATAGAATGCCTCGTTTCAAGTAAAAAGGGTCTCCAATACTCTACACTCACCATACGAAACTAAGCTACTATTTTACGCTGCTATTCTGTGCTTCCTCGGTCGAGCCGACCCAATCGTGCTACACCTATATACTACTAATATAGCTGCAGCATGGCTCTATCACGTAGTCTTTTAATATACAATTTTTGTAGTATAAATCATTCTGCTGCATTTAAAGCAATCGGCATGAGTAGTTATAAAAAATAAATGTATTTATATAGCTATCTTAACTTCTGTCTACAAATAATTAAAATAAAATAATCTAACCACCTCCTGCTAGAATATAAAATGGCTTTTACTACAAACTGTCAACTATTGTTAGGGTATCAACTGGCTTTAACTGCAAACAGTAATTTATTGCTAAAATATCAACTGACTTTTACTACAAACGGTAATCTACTGCTAATGTGTAATTTGGTTTTTACTTGAATTAATCCATTTAAAACAGTACGCACTTTGGTTTTGCAACAAAACATCACAATTCAACTAATTGCTAAAAAATTAATAATAATACAAAATGCAGTATTTATTAATTTTCGTTCCTTAATACGATAAAAGTTTGGCCTTTTTCTGTGAAAAAGTAAGCGTTAAATACATTTATTTTTTATAACTACTCATGCCGATTGCTTTAAATGCAGCAGAATGATTTATACTACAAAAATTGTATATGAAAAGACTAGGTGATAGAGCCATGCTGCAGCTATATTAGTAGTATATAGGTGTAGCACGATTGGGTCGGCTCGACCGAGGAAGCACAGAATAGCAGCGTAAAATAGTAGCTTAGTTTCGTATGGTGAGTGTAGAGTATTGGAGACCCTTTTTACTTGAAACGAGGCATTCTATCTTACACCCGTATTTATATACAAGTAAAAGTAATTACTTGAGTAAAAGTAATTACTTGAGTAATGATTTGTATACTATAGTTAAGTAATTGCTCCAAGTTAGAACTGTCAAAAGTTAGAATTCTCACCTAAGTAATAATCACCATTTCATTTACTTAAGCACTACTTTAAGGTTATTTTGCATAAAAAATGGAAACTTTGGATAGCATTGAAGCAACGATTATACAACATGTAACAAAAACCCTGTGGTTCCCGTTAAGTGCTTTATCAGAATCAATATTCAAACGTAAAGAAATAACTTTTATTTCAAAAAAACTTGAACATTAAAAAAATATTTTAATTAAAAAAAAATAATTTGCGAATTTTATGTGATTTCATTACCTCTGCATTATCCGGACAATAAGAGGATTGTGAAAGAACCCCCTTCACCGATGCTCGTATCCTTAGATTATTTACATCTAAGCTAAGTGCGTACTGTTTTAAATGGATTAATTCAAGTAAAAACCAAATTACACATTAGCAGTAGATTACCGTTTGTAGTAAAAGTCAGTTGATATTTTAGCAATAAATTACTGTTTGCAGTAAAAGCCAGTTGATACGCTAACAATAGTTGACCGTTTGTAGTAAAAGCCATTTTATATTCTAGCAGGAGGTGGTTAGATTATTTTATTTTAATTATTTGTAGACAGAAGTTAAGATAGCTATATTAGTAGTATAGTTGTAGCGCTAATGGATCGGCTCGGCCGGGGCAGGACCACGCTCTCACAGAATACCAGCGTAAAATGGCAGCTTGACACTGCTGTGTTTCGTATGGTGAGTGTAGAGAACAGGAGCCCCATTTTAATGGGAAAAAGGCATCCATCATAGTCCTCACGGGTGACAACGCATCTGCATATTGTTTCTTTATTGAGGACAAATGTAGATGTCTATGGGTAACAGCAATCACTTACCATCAGGTGGAGTTTGTGCTCGTTTATAACCCTTTCCTATAAAAAAAATACATAATATAATTGAAAAATAATTTGTTTACATCGCTAATATTAATAATTTTAGCTACTAATTTCTAATCTGATATTTTTTTCTGATTTATTATAAATACCAATTGTTGTTTTGTTCGTCAAAAGAAATCCAAATCTGTGTTAATACTTTATAATTTTAATACCCTAATAACTTAATAAACTTAACTATGGCAGAAACTCTGTGGTTGGGGAATGAGTACACGCGCGCGTGTGCGCGGAGTGTTACCTCTCACTACACCGCGTGTCATAGAGTGACGATGCGGCGCCATGTAGTTAATTATAATTTTAATTCGTGTAAATTTCAACATTTTATATTATAAATAATGCAGTAAAATCCATAATGTTTTGCATAGTGTTAAACACTGTAATGAAGTTTAGGGTATAAATACTATATTTTGAAAGGAAGATATAAATTGACATTGCTCTTTTGAAATTTACAATTTAAAAAATTGTTGTAAAAACTGCTCAAACATAGTCTAAGATTTTATCAAATTATTTAGCAAAAGCCACACAAAGAGAAAACATATCATTTACAACTTTAGTTATCCCTCTCAAAATTGATCATTACGACTTATTATAAAAACAAACTAGGTTCTTAACGGAGCCGCGTTGTAAAATACATCTTTTTGCGAATAAGAACTTTTTAAATATACAGGTCGATAGAGCTCGTGAAACTGATCATATAGGTGTTAAAAACAAATTTTGTCCATTTTGGCTTTTACCACATTTGTCAATGAAAGATCGATAGACAGGGTCTCGTAGCCCACAAAGTTTCGTGGTGAGATCTGAATGTAGATTTGATTGTACTTCCGCTTCAGTCATAGGTATGTATTAGTCCCTTTGGATGTTTATAGCGAAGTAATCAGAAAGAGGAATTATGTTTACCATATTATTGCCGTGTGATTGAGGAATAGGTAAAACTCTATAGATGTGATAGCTTTCTCTGGTTAAAAGTGGTATTTTATTTCGAGTAAAAGGTTTTGATATGTGACCTTTACCTTCACTCTCAGTAAATGATACATTTTTACTATGCCGTTGTGTATATCTTCTATAGGTAATGATAGATCTTTTGTTAAATATCCGGATATGATTCTGAAATCATGTTTTAACAATAATTCAGATGATAGTATATGTATATCAAATATCCCCTGATAAATGTCGGTAACAGTATCGAGCAAGGTGTTTTGTATCTTTTTCAAATTAACTAAGGTATTTGATTTAATAGCAATTAAGAATCTGAATGTCTGCATTTCCGTCATAAAACTCTGTGGATTAAAAATCAAAACGCAGATGCGTCATCCCTCAACACTCAACATACGAAACACAGCAGCATGAAGCTGCTAATTTGCGTTGGTGTTCTGTGAGAGTGTGGTCGAGCCGACCCAATCGTGCTACAACCATAATATAGCTGCAACGTAGCTCTACCACGTATAAATTTTTATTTCATTAATTTAAATAAATTATTTTATTTGGAAAAGTTTTTCGTCATCAATCATGGACAAGTCTGCACTCACTGGGCAGCTAAAGGCTTGGCACAAACGATGAGTTATTGATGCGCCGCGCCGGTTGGCACGTACTACACAGAGCTACCGCAAAGTCCACTAAAGTTGGAAAGCTTGTGACGCCTTTATATAATATAGAGAATTGAATTCAGAGATAAAGCTATAATTTAACTGCTTTTAAGAAGGCTGAAACAGACAATCTTCAAATTTTTACTTTTTGTTTTACATGAACGCATACGAATCATCGTTACTATATTGAAAATTAAACTTTACTATATTGAAAATTAAACTTTTAATAACAATTAAAACCGACTTAATTTCTTTTTATAAAACAATAGTGACAAACGAACTAACAATTCACCTGATGGTAAGTGGTTAATACCGCCCACGGAAACCTGCAGCCAACTTCGAATAAAGAAGGGTGCGGTATGCGCTGTCACTGTCACCTCTAAGGAATTAGATAGAATACTTCAAAGGCTTAAAATAAACTGGTTCTCTATACCTTTCAGACAGGAATGGAATCGGGCAAGTACTGCTTATTATTTATGATACCTATTTGGTATAGCTTGTTCCTTACCAGCAGCAAAAATGATAATTCAAATGAAAACCTTTTTTGGGTGGTCGGCTTAGTTTTTGGATTATTTTGAGTGGACTAAGAAATATCACAATGTCGGGACTAACTGTTTAGATGACAACTAGAATGTCATCTAGTCCGTTACATTTATCTTTAAGTCTATCAAAAGTCTACTGCTGAACATAGGGCATCTCCATAGATTGCTTCATAGGGAGAATATTTGTCACAGTGCAGCCAGTGCCACGCTAGCTAGCCAGGTTGGCAACCACAGTTTTTTTTAATATTTTTAATTTATTAGAAAAAACCCTGCTGCACATCTCCTGGTTTGTTTCCATATGTCACCTCTTACCACACCCACGGGAGCTAATATTTGAAAGTGGATATTCTTACATCGCCAATATATGGTATATTTATATTTTATTTTTGCAATCAACTCCGAATGTCCCCATTTTATTGTTTATTGTTTAGTGGGACGTTATCCATATTTTTTCATACTTTACAAACTGTATATACATAAATAAATTTAAAATGCCTGTTTGTAATATCGAAATAACTAAACTTAATTAGCATACCTTCTAATAACTATTTTTAAACTTTTGTCTATCGGTCTGTTTGCAGATCTGTCTGTCCGGGCTAATCTTCGGGATGGTTGAATCTATTGAAATGAATATAACGAACAAATAGAGACCAATTTCAGGAGTGATCTACACTATATGTTGTCTAAGAACACAGAGTTCACACAGAGACGCAACGCGACGCGACAATGCTTGAAGAGGCCAGTAGTTTCTTATCGTGCAGCACACCGCTGAAGGATCGCGAGGCGCATCGTGAATTATCTGCGTTATGCGGCTTCGTAAAGGCGCAGTGCCGCTCTTGCACAATGTGCCTACCAACGAAGCACGGCTGCATCATGATGCGTCGCTTTACGCCACGAGGCATCTCGAGTCGCAGCGTGGCGTAGCGAGACGCCGCGGGGTATTTTTGAATAATCGTTATAAAATGTGTACCTTTTTCTGTATTAAATGAAGTTATATTTTGTATCACTATCTCAAAAAGTGCGCTCCTCGCCGCATCGCATCACGTCTTGGTGTGAGCTGAGTCTTATTGATATTTCAACTGTCACGTATTTACTGATCGTCATTTATTGCATGCTACTCCAAAGCACTGGAATATTCCATCGTCAAAAAAGTTTATTTCGCAGGTTTCATACTGTGAAATTAACTTTGTTTTCATTTTTGGAATGTTACAACTATATGATTATGTACATCAACTTAAGCTATAAAATAATAAATACATATTTGTTATTTTAATATGAATTTATTCCGGTCTAAAGGATGTATAAGAGCCAGTATAGTTACAGCCTGTGAGGCATTCACTTTTTTTAAGGCATTTATTTAAAGTTGGCTGCAGTGGTCTAGGCCGCCATGGAATGCAGTTGCTACTAACCATTAGGTAGCCCTAGCTCCATTTGTCACTCCAGTTTGAAAAATATTTTAATTACAAATATTTAGTTGTTTAATAATTACGATCTTTTTGATTGGTGTATAGAGTCATCCTTGCAATTAAAATTATGATTTGAACTAATTGCTATGAATGAGAAATTTATTATAAGGATTTCAAGTTGGATCTGACAACGGTGTTTTAGAGTGATGCATTTATTTTAAAATTTTTATGGAAATTCAATTGACATGCATTAAAAAAATTGTTATACAGACCAAAAATTACTGATTACACGTTATACCTCTTTCGTTTTCGTTTTAACTTCAGTAATTTATTCTAAAAGGCATACTTCAAAATCGCTGAGGAAAAGTTTTCCTAACGCTGTGTGAAGCTCAGTCACTCTGGTACTATATTTATGAACTATCGAAGTTATAACTCAATTTCCTAAAAAGTACACTACGTTAATTTCGACTACTGTAGTTCTGGGCAAATGATCTTTCCTATTGCATATATTACAGCAGTTCACTACAGCAGAAAACTGCATGCATGAGGAAGTTGCTTGTAAAAATAAATGTCCGAGCAATTTTATGGCATCAATAAACTCGACGTTGTGCATAAGTGAAAATGTTTTATTGTTTCTAATGATAAATAATCAATCTTTAGACTGATTAAGGGCACAGCGTTATTGAGAACTTTCGACAATATTGTATAAGTGCTTAGATGACCACAGCACCACTGACTGCTCCCGCACATTTCGCCTTACCGTCAATGCCCTTTCTGAGATGACCTTTCTGTTCTAAGTTCCGTTTATTACTGACTTAAATTTATAATAGGTATTAAATTAGTGGGTATCGTGAACCACAATATAATAGTGCCCGAGCACAGGTACACTCTCTATTCCGTCACTCTCATTGTCCGGTAGGACGGTAAACTACGGCTTAACTTGCTTTCGGAGACAGGGGGTGAAACAACGCCAAATTTTTGATTCCGGATTGTTGCTGAGAATTACTTAACAGAAAACCCCATTAGCTGATTGATTAGTTATAGCGTTTACGGCCACTTAAGTAATGAGACAGTATTTAAAACAATAATTTATAATTATCTCCCTAAATAATATAATAGATTTAAAAGTGCAATAGCTTTATTTGCTAATGTAACACTTCGTAGCTCTATTAGCTGCAGTGGCAAGTTCCACAACATTTATTTTTTGTATTTTGTATTTATTTAAACTTTTATGCACAAAAGAATAATCGTACATATGGTGGACCTAATCCCTTAAGGCATTCTCTCCCAGTCAGCCATTAGGCCAAGCAGAGATGAAAATATGGGAGGTAGTGCAGCAAAAGTAAATTAATAATGAGAAAAAAAGTAACGAAGTTCCAATAGATATACATTTATCATAAAATGTAATTATATTAATACAGACGTACACAAACATCATCATCATAATCATTTCAGCCTTTCATAAGTCCACTGCTGAACATATGCCTCCCCCAAAAATGCCAAAAAGCACACACACAGTCCTGAGCCACCTGCATCCATTGACTTCCTGCATGTCTTACCAGGTCGTCACTCCATCTAGTGGGGGGTAGCCCTACATTTCGCCTACTGGTACGAGGCTGCCACTCGAGAACCTTTCTTCCCCATCGGTTGTCGGTTCTTCGAGCTATATGGCCGACCCACTGCCACTTCAGCTTACTAATCCGTTGAGCTATGTCGGTTACTCAGGTTCTTCTGCGGATATCCTCATTTCTAAGTTTATCTTGCAGAAAAAAACCCGAGCAAAGCCCTTTCCATAGCTCACTAAGCGACCTTGAGCTTCCTCATACGGTCAGCAGTGAAGGACCACGTCTCAGGTCCGTAAGTGATCACTGGCAACACGCACTGTTTGTACAGTTTTGTTTTCAGTGTTTGAGGTATATCTAACGAGAAGATGTGTCGTAGTTTCCCGAACGCTGCCCAGCCGAGTTGAATCCGTCGATTGTTATTATATGTATATGTATTTAAGTTTATTTAAGTACACATAAATAAATCTACTTAATTACATTAAATATATATTATATTATATACATAAATAAGGAAAATATGTAAAAAGCGTTAATTTACACTTGTAATGCTTTACTTAAAAGGTTCACGAATTATTTTTGTAAAGAAACTTGTTGGAAGCAATTTTTTTTAATCTCAAGAGGTATTTCGTTCCAGAGTCTTATAGCCGTTAGAGCGAATTTAGCTGATGGCCTGACTCTAGCTCGTCTGCTTCCCAATTTGTCCGTCATTATTTAGTATTTAAGCTATGTGGTCATTTAGAGACTCAACCAAAGAATTTAAAACTACACTGCTGACACTCAAAGAGGCGGTTTTATGTTAAGCTTCTCAAGTATGAAAATATTTCTTTTTCAAAACCTGACGTGAAATTTTTGAAATTAGAGTAAAACCTGCTCTTCACATCGTACGTTAGATACGTTATAATATTAAATAACATTATTATATTCAACTAAATTATGTAATATTCTCCAGCTTCATTTTACATTGTTTTTATATATGCGAAAAGCAATAAAAACAAGACATCGAAATACCGGCTCTGTTTATAATAGAATTCCGGTGGGTATAATTTGTGTTCACAGAATAATAAATTCCAAACAAAATTGATTTAGGTCACCATAACCTTTTAGGCATCACAAATACGTACTCGAAACATTGTATAGAATATTTGATCGTTACTTTCATAAACGAGAGTGAATAACAAAATAGTTAAACGCATTATTTAAAGGTTACTAGAAATTGTAAATAACATAAAGGTTTATATAAAGCGAAATGTTTTGTAGCCAGCACAAATTATTGTGTAGAATTGTGTAAACTGTACGGTACGTACGGTTCTCACCTATCTAAGTACTAAAATCAAATGGATTTGCTTTTATTTTTGTTTAAGCATTCACATTCGACTGCTTTTAATATAATAAGCCGAAAGAGCTTAAATAATCTAAATTAGCTATAAGAGTAATTGCCGTAAACAGCTCACAGATTTGATAATGTATTATAACATATATACTAATTATTTGACACTATTCCGATGATATTCCGGACGTCAGTCTGAATAAGATTAGAATGGCTCTCCAGCACCTTAAAAACGGCAAGGCCCCAGGCGGGGATGGAATTACAGCGGAGCTTCTAAAAGCGGGTGGAAAATCGGTACTTGAAGTCCTTCAGAAGCTCTTTAATTCCGTCCTCCATCGTGGCAATACAACGGAGCCATGGAGCAGAAGTGCGGTGGTCTTGTTGTTCAAGAAAGGCGACAACGCTATCTTGAAGAACGTGCTATTTTCGAGAGTCATTACGAATCGTCTCGCACGCAGAATTTACGACTTCAAGCTTCCCGAACAAGCCGGTTTCCAAAAAGGCTTTAGCACTATAGACCACATACATACCCTTCGGTAAATTGTACAGAAGTCCGGAAAGTACAATTTGCCACTATGTCTGGCGTATGTGGACTATGAGAAAGCCTTTGATTCCGTGGAAATTTCAGCGATGATGCAGTCCCTTCAGCGGTGCCAAGTTGACTGTCGGTATATCGAAGTGCTGAAGTGTTTGAACAGTAAGGCTACGATGGCTATTCGAGTACAGAACCAGAGTACGAAACCTATCGAATTGTAGAAAAGTGTAAGACAGGGTGACGTTATATCCTTGAAAATCTTCACCGCTGCATTGGAAGAAGTTTTAAGCTTCTGTACTGGAAAGGGTACGGTATTAACATCAACGGTGACTACATTACTCAAGTTCGATTTGCCAGTTTGAAGTTGCAAGTTTGAATCGCTGGAAGACCTAAGCACTATGCTCAATTACCTCAATAGAGCCTCCCAACGGATAGGTCTAAAGATAAACATGGACAAAACAAGGATCATGTATAACTTCCATGTCATTCCTATGCCGGTAACTTTTGGGATCACTAAGCTCGAAGTTTTTGACGTCCAACTTCGACAGAGAGTTCAATCGATGAATTCAACTCGGCTGGGCGGCGTTCGGGAGAATACGACACATCTTCTCGTTAGGTATGCCTCAAAACTTGAAAACGAGACTATACATCCAGTGCGTGTTACCAGTGATGACCTGTGGAACTGAGACGTGGTCCTTTACTGCTGGCCGGATAAGGAAGCTCATGGTCGCTCAGCGAGCTATGGAGTGGGCTATGCTCGGAGTTTCTCTGCGCGATTAACATCGAAATGGGGATATCCACAGTAGAACCAGAGTGACCGACTTACGGATTAGTAAACTGAAGTGGCAATAGGCTGGCCATATAGCTCGAAGAAGAAAAATGGTTCTCGAGTGGCGGCCTCGTACAGGCGGACGGACGAAGTGTAGGGCGTCCCCCCACTAGATGGGTGATAACCTGGTAAGGCATGCAGGATGTCGATAGATGCAGGATTATGCTTTGTGGCATTCCTTGGGGGAGGCCTATGTTCAGCAGTGGACTTGTGAAGGGCTGTTATGATGATGGTGATAATGATAATAACTTTTAAAGCTTTCTGACTCGATACGTTAACATTAAAAATGCGCGAGTAGCGGTCTAACTACTACTTGCGTCCTGAAGTGTACATAGGATCTTGCTGTTGATACTATTTTGAGTTTTTACGAAATACAACTTATTGATCATGATATATCAGATGGTACACATCATATGCGACTACTGGCGTTTAACCGCTCGTTTTTTTTGTACTTTTATCACCATTTAAAATAAAAAAGTTAAAGATACAGCCTATATACGCCCCACTGCTGGGCACATTCCTCCTACATCCTATATACGTCCCACTGTTGGGCACATGCCTCCTCTTATTTTTGAGTGGGTTTTAGGGCAAGAGAGTGTTCAATCTATCCCTCTAATGCGTGTTGGCGAACTTCATTTGTCTTTGTTCATTTGTTTTTTTTTTACATCTCACACATGCAATGATCTAAATTTATTAGTTTAATTTTTTTAATTTAGTGTCTTCACGATAATTTTCTTCACCGCAGAGCACGTTTTAAATCAGCACTTAAATTGAAATTAATGATTTCATTGGTGTCGGTGGGGTTCGAACCTAGGGTGCTCGCGTTGTAAAATTTACAGCGAGCGCTGATGCATCCATCCAATGCTTGGGTGTCGGACTTCAAATATCTTTGAAATAGTTTATATTTTTGTATTTCTCAGACTTGCAAGTTTCCTCACGACGATTTTCTTCAACGCAGATCACGTGGTAAATTAGCACTTAAAATTGCAATTTACAATTTCATTAGTGCCGCCGGGATTCGAACCTGGGATGCTCGCGTACTGTGAAATTTACAGTGAGTGCTTAGCTTCTGAACTATCGCGGCTCTTCAAATAACATTATAGCAAAAATAGTGTAGTATACGAGTAACTAATACTATAAAAACAGAAATGATTAAGATTTTCTTAATACTTTTTTTAAATAACTATTTTCGGTGAGTTAATAGTTAATATCTTAATAATAATATTTTAATCACATATTTCATCGAGTTTGTATTGACAATGAAATATGTGATAAAGGTTGCCTTAGCCTTATCTAATTTCCACGTTCTTATCGGCTAGGACGTTTGACGAGGGTACTTTACAAAGAACTAATGCCATGTCACCTCTTCAATTCCGAAGTTAATTCAGACCTAGCTGCGACTTAATAGGATACTTAGGTAGTGTTTTGTCTATACAACCGTGTTTGTTTTATGACACTACTCTAGAGCAACTATTTTTACAACCTATATCTACGACTGCCATGTTCGTGTATTTTTTTTAATATTAATTTCAAAAACTGTCCAGTTATACCATAGTTATTACATATTTAGCAAAAAAATATAACGAATTTAAAAATATACAGAAATAACGATAACCTGTCTTATATTGTTTATGAATAAAAATTAAAATAGGTCCAGTTTTAAAGGATGTAAACAGAGCAATATGGAATAATGACTTCCTCAATGTTTACTGATTTTCAGTTCGAGCTGCAATTATCTCTCTGCAATTATCTATCTATGTCACGGTCTTACAGCTACAACACGATAGAAACAGATCATCAATGACTTTTCTTTTGATATCTTGCAGACAAGATGCTCTCTTAAAGCCGTGTGGATATGAAAATGTTACCTCACTTTCTCAAATATCGAGCGACAGTGAGGAAATATCATACTTACTCGCTTCCTCAATGCACATGTTAGGCCGACCACAAACATACGGAATTCCGTTTCGTGATTTCGTTTCGGAATCCCGAATAGGGATTCCGTGAACACATCACAGACATACGTTTATTTCTGTTCGAAATAACATGACTCAGTTGAGAGATGTTAGCCATTGAGTCTAGACATTATGCCAGCCAATAATGAAGACGATTTTCTGATTATGATTCCATTGTTGCTGTATCATTGTTGTATCAAGCTTGCAACATAGTCAATATTATATAAAAATATCGATCTATTCAAAGATATTTTTTTTAGTTATGGATATCTGTAAATCTTTTCGACAAATTATTAAACAAAATAAGGTGAAAGGTTATGAAAAGATATACACACATAAGATTTAGTGTAAAAACTTACATAAACACATTCGCTTCGCTCATGTGACAAACACTGAGCGCTTTTCGTACTAAATTTATATCACATAAAATCTATGGAAGACTTACGTTCGGAGCGGCGTTTTTCCGTTCGGGATTCCGAATGCACAGGCGGTCATACGGAATCTTGAATCGGAGAAAATTCCGTACGGAAAATTACCGTTCGTGTGTGACGGGTCCTTGATTTTATCTGGATTTGCTGCATTTGGAATCCCGAATCGAAGTATCAAAACGGAATCCCGAAACGGAATTCCGTATGTATGTGGCCGGCCTTAAGGTGTATATGCATACACCTTAACATGTGCAGGTATACACATATGTTGTAGTGACTGCTTCATTGGTCCAGGGGTCGTAAACACGGTTGCAGATCATGAGGTTCTGGGTTCGATGCCGAGGTTAGGTCAAAACTATTTATTGAGTGATTCTGTCAAGAAATTCTCAGTAACAGCCCTGAGTGAGGAAGTTCGCGTTGTTTCACCCCCATTCAACGGAAAGAACGTAACGCCGTTGCTCATTCAGTGTGGTTCGTTCAAAAATGTGTATGTTGGCACTTTGTACAATTTCGTACTGCTGGCCTTATTTACCACAAGATTCCGGACGAGATAATCAGCCACATTATTGCCCCTAAATCCGCTTAACCCTTTATCCGTTGAAGGATTCAGATTGGACAAACGATGTGGTTTCTTTAATAAGCATCTATTTACATAAGATGTTAAGACACTTTATGCATAGTCTGCACGGGGCAAGAGGAAAGGGTAAATCACGTTCTACTTGAATGTCTAAACTTACTAAGATGATAGATATATATATATATATATATATATATATATATATATATATATATATATATATATATATAAATCCCAATATTTCGATTTCACTGTTTACACACACATATATATATATATATATATATATATATATATATAGATAGATATATAAATCCCAATATTTCGATTTCACTGTTTACACACACATATATATATATATATATATATATATATTGTGGTTATAAACAGAGTGAAAGAGTGTTGTATTTATTCTTAGAACATTTCTTGCGTTCTGTAGAATTTGTGTCGATAACTTATGTATTTTTCCAACAAAACAAAATATGCCCGTTTTTCATATTGAAGAATATATCAAAATCGGAATCGGCGATGTATAAAAACTTTTCTCGTGGCCTCAAAACTTCTTGTGGTGTCTATACTTTTATACAAAACAAGTACGTTTAAAATAAATATTTACTATTAATGTTTTTCTAGCACAGAACAAAAAACATTCATGATACGTTAAAAGACAACACTTTTAACGTATCATGAATGTTTGACCTCTCAGCTTTAACAGACAGTAGAGCCAACAGACGTGGCATATTGCCAGCAGATTATACTATAACAGTTACAAGATAGTGTAACTTACGTTACGTCGAGTAAAATTTGATAAAGTAATAATAGTATGTAAGGAACATGTCAAGAGTATAAACATTACTGTCAAAAATAAAAACTTTTTAACAAAAAAAATTAAACCGCCGAAAAAACTAAAAAGCAAAAAATAATAAACCTTTTTATTTAACCTTAATAACTAAGTTCTTAAATTAATTTAAGTATACCTAAGTATATATTTTTGTAATTATTTTGAGTTTTTAATTAACCTTAATAACTAAGTTCTAAACTAATGTAAGTATACCTAAGTAATTTTGAGTCGACGCCAAACAAGCAAATTAATTAATTATGTAAAGCGTGATGCGCAGCATTGTTAATTTGATTTGGTTATTTCTTTAAATTTAAGGTTATTTACTGGTCTTTGTTCATTGATTGTTTAGCGCCGACTCAAAATTACTTAGGTATACTTTCATTAGTTTTAGAACTTAGTTATTAAGGTTTATTAAAAACTCAAAATAATTACAAAAATATATGCTTAGGTATAATTAAATTAGTTTAAAAACTTAGTTATTAAGGTTAAATAAAAAGGTTTATAATTTTTTGCTTTTTATTTTTTTTGGCGGTTTAATTTTTTTGTTAAAAAGTTTTTATTTTATAATTTTTCGTGGCTATAATCTACTAATTACTAAATGCTTAATTTTTGAATACTTTCAAATTAGTTACCTACCTTACTATAGCTATTAACTGTTATATAATCCTACTTTTACTATTATTTGTTGTAGAATATAAATACTTTTTAAAAAAAAAACAGGCTTTATATACCACCATGGGTAGGACTCCAAAAATGCTGCTCGAATGAGAAAGAGATATTTAGAAGAATGTAATAATGAGAAAAAAAAGGTGGAAAGCAAATAGAAAGAGAATTAGATTAACACGTTAACAGGAGAGTTTAGATCATCGCGAGGAAAGACTGTAAGCATAAGAAGCAGACTAAAAAATAGCTATGGTTGTGTGAAGTGGTAGCAACTTTTCAAGGTACGAAGGGTTATGGCGATATTGAGCGCAGGATGTTGCCGTTTTATGCTGAGCCGTCACGGTTCACAAATTACAAGGTACGACCCTTGATAAAGCTGTAATCGACCTCGAAAATGAAAGTGTTTGCCTAAGGGCAGGCATATGTGGCACTGAGTAGAGTAAAAACACTTGAGGGTATTGCTTTATCTGATCTAGAGCCAAATATGGTATTACACAAACCTCACGATGAACAAGCTTTAGCAGAAATGCAGAGACTAAGAGGTCTATACACAAGAGACTGACAGGTCTAAAGCTCATTCATCGTGATGTTTTTTGTAATGTAATGAAATGTAATTATTATGTAATGTAGTAATACACAACCCAGCATTAGAATATGTGAGTAAAAAATAAATCACCCCTATTTTACCACCCTTAGGGTTGATATTTTGTTTTCAAATTTTTATGGGACCAATTTCGAGGTATACCCTATTTAATAAAAAAAAATTATCAAAATCCGTTCAGTATGTAAAAAGTTATGCGTGGTCTAACATAAAAAAAAATATACACGTCGACTTGAGAACCTCTGTTTTTTCGTCGGTTAATAATATATTTGAGAGCTAATGTTTAACTTGCACTCTTGCTTGCAATGTATTATTAACAGCAATAAAAGAACGTAACGCACTGTATAATCAGCGTAGTACAATTTGCATTTGCCAATACGAAGCTGCCTCTCGAGAATTTTTTAAAATAAAAGTAACTCCTAGGTATTTTACCGCGTTTATATCTCTTTTCGCACTCCCTACGCTTCTATTGCTTTGCGGCACTCATGTTTAGTGGAAAGGGGGCAAAGGTCTATTATTATTCGACGTCTAAGCATAAAACTGAATAAAACTTATTTTATTTCGTTTAATTCAACTTTTTTAGTAGATTTTGATTGTCATATCTTACAAAACTCACGAAACAAAAGTAGGGTAATGGATTATGTGACGTAGTAACTTCACAGTAAAGGTATTTTATAACCCTGTACTTGAAATGAGCAACTCCTCAATTATGTTAACTAACTGATGTTTGTTTAATATCTTTAAACATTTGTATTTTTTAATAGTTTACTTAACCCTCAAGCTGTCATCTATGCACGATAAAAAATTCTAACGCCGAGCAAAGCTCGGTGACACAGGTACTATATGTGGGGCAAGTCCACTGCAGTCATCTCCAAAGAAGGCCATAAAACTCATCAAAAACATCTACTTCCGTCAACTTCCTGCAAGTCTTACCAGATTGCTAAACCATCTGGAGCGTTGGGCCCCACACGTCACTAACTGGTACGAAGTTGCCACTCGAAGAACTTTCCTCACCATCTTTTGTCGATTCAGACCCACACTCACGGAATGATTTGACGTGTTATGTATATTCTTACACCGCCACTGCAGTCAGTCAAACTAGCAGAAACATGCTTTACGAAATCCAAAGTATTTAGTAGCAAAACACATAACAATTTGAAGGCTGGTGAACCACCACCATTCTGTGAAGCTGCTGAATAGCTGTATAATGGCTGCAGCGCTAGCGGATCAACTCGAGCGTAAGAGAAACGCACTATCACAGAATTCATTCATTTCGTTAATTACAGCCTATCATAAGTTGTAACATAGAATTTCTACATAATTTGCTTAATAGGGTTACGAGTATTTACTACACTCGGCAAGTTAATTGAAAATCAAGTTCTTTTTTAATGTTTTCCTTGTGAAATATATGCAAACTGCCTATACGATACATGAGAAAATTCCAGTATGAGTTTAACAATTTCATTAAAAAAAGGTCTCTAGTGTCGAATAAACATTAAGTGAATATTTATATGGGCCACTG
Organism: Parnassius glacialis; assembly: GCA_033319125.1. Lineage (NCBI taxonomy): Eukaryota > Metazoa > Arthropoda > Insecta > Lepidoptera > Papilionidae > Parnassius > Parnassius glacialis. The sequence goes on along the minus strand of JAVANC010000001.1, from coordinate 56,886,806 downwards.
CGTCTTCTTAGGTTCTATATTCTCCAGTCAAATTTAAAAGGCTGAAATGAATGAATGAATGAATCCTCTTACCATCAGATGGAATGTGTGTTCATTTATCACCCTTACTTGTGTGTAAATTAAATTACTTGACCATGAAAAATGTATTATCCTAAAAATAAAATTCAAATATAACTATTGGTAAATCCAATTGTGCATGCCCTAAGCGCATTGAAAAGATTACGTATAACATGATAGTAAATTAAATAAATTAAATTTTAATTTAGTTTAAGTACACAAAACTTTTCACTAATTACCTTATATTATACTTCCAATTTTCCAATAATTTAATGTGAAACGTCAACTAAAAAAAAGTTTAGAAAATTCAAATAAACAGTACTCATAATGCTCATATGATCATCGTTTACGTCACTCCATTGGACTCCATTGGACTTCCAAGACATACATAAATACATACATAAACACTCACGCCTGTCACCCAGAGGGGTAGGCGGAGACTATGGAATTCCATTTGGCACGATCCTGACACACCTCTCTCGCTTCCTCCACATCCATATACCTACGCATACACGCTCGTCGGTTAAAGGTACTCTTAATTTGGCCCATTTTCAATATATCGCCTATTTGGTCGATAAACTTTCGCCTAGGGCGACCCTTCCCGACTCTGCCATTCACCTCTGCAACATAAATTTGCTTTGTCACTCTTTCCTCATTCATTCTTTCTACATGACCAAACCACCCAAGCATTCCTTTCTTAATCCTAGTCACAACATCATCTTGCAAACCACACATTTCTCTTATCACACTATTTCTCACCCTGTCATTCAGATTCAGCCCTAGCATTACTACGTAATGACCGCATTTCTACAGCATTTATTCTACTCTCGTGCTTCTTCTGCCACACCCAACTTTCACTACCATACATTAAAGTAGGCACTAACACAGCATTGTGAATTGCCAAACGTGCCTTTTTGGACACATTCTGACTTTTCACAATAGAGTGTAGAGCCCCATTCAATCTATTTCCTGCATTCACTCGTCGTTCTATATCCTTATCATATCTACCATCCCTGCTAAACACACATCCCAAATACACAAACTTATCTACTTGCTCTACCAACTCCCCTTCTATTCTTATTTCACATATGGTTTTACTTTCTTCTCTTTCAAAAACCATAACTTTCGTCTTACTTGCGTTTACTTTCATTCCCTTTTCTTTTAATGTCCTATTCATTAATGTAACCATCATTTGCAACTCGGCTGCCGACGACGCAAGTATGACTTGATCATCGGCGTACAAAAGGCATTTGACGGTTAACTCACCCATTCTTAACCCGCATTCTTCTGCTTTCAAATTTTCCAAACAACTGTCCATAAATAGGTTGAACAGCCACGGGGAAGCCACACAGCCCTGTCTGACACCTTTATGGATGCCAAACCAGTCCGAGTAGGCCCCGTTGATCCTGACACAAGCACTAGAGTCCCTATATAGAGACTTCAATGCCTGTATCAAGCCAGCGCTCAACCCAAATGAGTTCAGTGTTTGCCATAACACATCCCTGTCCACTCTGTCATAAGCCTTCTCCAAGTCTATGAACGCACAAAAAACTTTTTGGTTTTTGGCCAAAAACTTCTCCGCGATCATGCGCATGGAAAAGACCTGATCCGTACATCCCATTCCCTTTCTAAATCCCGCTTGCACATCCCAAATTTTTCCATCAGTTTCTTTCATAACACTTTCAATTAGTACCTTAGCATACAGTTTTCCCACAATGCTAAGAAGGCTGATACCACGGTAGTTTTTACAGTCCTGCTGTGATCCTTTTCCCTTATATATTGGGACTATCACGGCTTTGCACCAGTCTCCCGGTACCCGCTTAAGTTCCAAGACATATTTAAGTATAAATATACTTAAATATTTACATACTAGTTACTTTTAGTATGTAGTACTATTATTTATTCGGTACATAAAAATGTGTGATTATTATAATAATCAAGTACGTATGTATCAAATTTGGTTTCTCAAACATTTTTTATTTGTAAAGCGATATTTTTGAGCAAAGAACCGATACAGTATACATTCACGACGGCCGCTGAGGCCGAAGTGGCCGAAGTAAGTCAGTGAGGCAGTCTATTTACTAAAATTTATTATTACAAGGGTGTTGAAAACACAGAAAATGTCTGGATTTTAGGCCGATAAAAACTAATTATAACTAAACGAAAGAAAATTTTGCTGCCATTTACATGCCATGGCTTTCCACATAATAGATGAAGAGATTTAAAAAATAGATTGAGTTGATATTTTCAAAAGTTATCGTATTTACCGCTCCATGTATTTACCATGGACTTGATAAATCTACACCTTATGCTACTAAAGCCATTTTTTTCTACCGACTTAAAAATGAGCCGGTAATCAATTCGACTGCATGTTTTCTTATGTGTGTTACCTCATAACATTTTACTGTGTGAACCGATTTCAATGATTTTTTTTATTTGAAAGCTGGTGCTTTCCATGCGA